>JAVGWX010000024.1:5658330-6010830 GCA_036924085.1 Ariolimax columbianus
AATTGCATTTGCTTTTCCAGTGTATTGTTGGGGCTCGAAAGTGGAATAAAGAATAATTATGCCGTAACCTACCAGCCGTGTCGTAAAAGCAAAAACACAGTGAAGGTCCTGTTAACACGCCAATGTGGCATATTGGGAATATTGCGTTAGGCCCGTATTTTTCTGGACCACTCGACTAACGGCCCACTAGGGGTGATGGGGGAGGGGGGTGTGACGCCTATACATTCCCAGATTATTCTGGTGCCCAATATTTGAGGCTGTGCCGGCCTGCCGGAGCTGTCTGCGATCGGGGAAAATCCCACCCCAAATGGGGCACTTGCCCCAATCGCACAGCTGGGACGCTACTGCACTAACCACTGGCTCAGCTTCCCAGGCGGGTTGTAAGAGCCCTTTAAGGAGGGATGGGAAATGGGTAGCTTCGAGTCGCTGGCTGATACATCGATTCTAACTCAGACAATGCTCTCGGGGATGAAGTGAGAGATGTCATTGTACTAGGCTTCAACATTTACGAGATGTCATTGTACTAGGCTTCAACATTTACGAGATGTCATTGTACTAGGCTTCAACATTTCACGAGATGTCATTGTACTAGGCTTCAACATTTACGAGATGTCATTGTACTAGGCTTCAACATTTACGAGATGTCATTGTACTAGGCTTCAACATTTCACGAGATGTCATTGTACTAGGCTTCAACATTTACGAGATGTCATTGTACTAGGCTTCAACATTTACGAGATGTCATTGTACTAGGCTTCAACATTTTACGAGATTTCCTATCCAGTTCCCTTCCACACTACCTTTATATCCCCATGGGAAAAAAACAAATGAAAAAAAATGGTAAAAGTTGATTAAGGTTGAGTTTAATTAAAAATTAAAAATGAGTATGGTCAGATACTGCACCGAGACGAGAACACAAACAACACCTACGTTACGACCAATATGCCTTCATCAGGGACAACAAATAACAACAATACTGAACTAACAAATCAACATATAAGGACAAAAATGGTCTACTTATCTGATAGTAGACACAGTCTGTCTAAGCGACCGGTTGGGTCATATGCTTGTCTGAATATGAAGGTAGCGGTCAAATAAGGTGGCCAGGAGAGCGTAAGAAATGAGGGGGAATGCGCCGGATAAGCCAGTGGTGGCTAAATATGGAAACGGCCAAATAGTGGTCCAGGTGGGAGAACAAAGAGAAGGTGATATAAGGGGGGGGGGGTGAGATTAATATAGTGGAGGGGGGAGGGTTTGAGAACTGATAGAAGAATGGGAGGGGGGCAAAGGAAGACATATAGATGGGGGCCAATGTGAGGTTTTAAGAAGCGGTATAGAAGATATTAATGCCATGCGGTTGGAGGCAACCCATGCTGGAGATGAGTCTATTCTCAAGGGCGAATCGATGACGATCGTCAGAGAAGCAAGAAACTAGACCAGTGACACTAACGTCAACCTTACCCCGGTGTCAGAGAAGCAAGAAACTAGACCAGTGACACTAACGTCAACCTTACCCCGGTGTCAGAGAAGCAAGAAACTAGACCAGTGACACTGACGTCAGCCTCACCCCGGTGTCAGAGAAGCAAGCAACTAGACCAGGGACACTAACGTCAGCCTTACCCCAATGTCAGAGAAGCAAGAAACTAGACCAGGGACTCTAACGTCCGCCTTACCCCGGTGTCAGAGAAGCAAGAAACTAGACCAGTGACACTAACGTCAACCTTACCCCGATGTCAGAGAAGCAAGAAACTAGACCAGTGACACTAACGTCAGCCTTACCCCGGTGTCAGAGAAGCAAGAAACTAGACCAGTGACACTAACGTCAACCTTACCCCGGTGTCAGAGAAGCAAGAAACTAAACCAGTGACACTAACGTCAACCTCACCCCGGTGTCAGAGAAGCAAGAAACTAGACCAGTGAGACTAACGTCAGCCTTACCCCGGTGTCAGAGAAGCAAGAAACTAGACCAGTGACACTAACGTCAGCCTTACCCCGGTGTCAGAGAAGCAAGAAACTAGACCAGTGACACTAACGTCAACCTTACCCCGGTGTCTGAGAAGCAAGAAACTAGACCAGTGACACTAACGTCAGCCTTACCCCGGTGTCAGAGAAGCAAGAAACTAGACCAGTGACACTAACGTCAATCTCACCCCGGGTCAGAGAAGCAAGAAACTAGACCAGTGACACTAACGTCAGCCTCACCCCGGTGTCAGAGAAGCAAGAAACCAGACCAGTGACACTAACGTCAGCCTCACCCCGGTGTCAGAGAAGCAAGAAACTAGACCAGTGACACTAACGTCCGCCTTACCCCGGTGTCAGAGAAACAAGAAACTAGACCAGTGACACTAACGTCAGCCTCACCCCGGGGTCAGAGAAGCAAGAAACTAGACCAGTGACACTAACGTCAGCCTCACCCCGGGGTCAGAGAAGCAAGAAACTAGACCAGTGACACTAACGTCAGCCTTACCCCGGTGCTCAGGACCATTGAAGTGGCTGGCAATTGGGGAACCAGTGCGGTTGCGGATATCGTTGAGGTGTTGGGGGAAACGCTCACGCAATTCTATACCAGTTTATCCAAAGTATGTCATACCACACTGGCGGCAGATGATAGAATAGATGAGGTTACGGGAATTGCATGTGAATCCCTCTTTGATGAAGAATTATGCTTTGGTAAAAGTGATGGAGCGAGAGAAGATGATATGAGGGCAGGTAACACAGCCACGTGCATTATTGCACGGCCTGGTGCCTGGAAGGCTATGAGGGCTGGTGTGTAGGCGATTACTGACCAGCAAGTCCCTCGGGTTTCTGTCCCTAACACTGAGCCAGGTGCCAATTTGCAGTAAGGTTTATTGGTCGATAACGGGAACCGAACCAGATACATTTGGCGTGAGATCCTAACTGTCTGCCATCCTGCCTTGCAGATGCTGAGACAAGTTGTTTGAACTAAATCTGTATTCTCATCGAGTGGTTTCCCTTTAGAGGAGAGGCGCCACTGTCCGCGTTAGGGCTTGGCCATTTAGTTGCGTCATTGACTTGCGTCATTGGAAGTCGAGTGGCGTTTCTTGTGTCTAGGCGCTCCGGGTGGGGAAGAGAAGGGGGGGGGCGGTCTTAAACGCCAGGGGGCCTGGAGAGAGGGTGGGTGGTGACAGATAGACAGGGGCGTCACGAACGGAGGAGGAGGGTGAGAAAGGCAGACGCGATTGTGTAAATCTGGAGGACAGTGTCGAATGTGTATTGTGTTGTTGTGTGTTATGTTGTGTTGTGTTATGTTGCGTTGTTGTGTGTTATGTTGTATTGTTGTAACAGATCTTAGCTGTGGAAATACATTACACAGAATGACTTTAGACATGTTTTAACATTTAACAGAATTGGGATGCAGATAGAAAGAGTTTAGACAACCATTTTTATATCTCTTTCTTGGGATTTAACAAAGGGACGAACGCATTGTTATTTTCTTAAATTTTATTTTATGTGTTTGCCTCACTAGTTTCTACTGGCGGAGGCGCGCCCATGCCACCCCAGACCGTAGTCAATTGGACGATATTAAGACGCATAAACCAGTGCTTGGATGTATGTGTGCGTCTAATGGATATATGCTAGGTTTGTGCGCTCTCAGAAGCCAGCCCAACCAAAGTGCAATCGAAGGGCCTCACCCTGAGGGCTCGTGGGAAAGTTGTGCAAGAGTGTGATTGTTGAACAGTGAAATAAAACAGTGAGGTAAGAAGAGAGAGGAGAGTTGCAGTGCAGCTGAACTTAGACCCGTCAGCATTTAAGTAACCAAAACGAACCATGTACGCTTTGTCTCGAACCACGCAGGTGAGAGTTTAGGTAATTTGAGGTCATCTGATGTAACACCAGCCATGTGTCCACACCTGGACCGATAGTGGGGGTAGACGGGTAGAGTTGTTGTCGCCGACAAACCCGCTTCGTCTGGAAACCACGCGTACCGGATGGGGAATAATGGCAAGCAGACGGACAAAAACGCGCGCAGTTCTGGAAATCACGCGATCTGAGGATGCAAATCAAATATAAATCCCGGTGGAGAGACGTAGGGTACATTTCGAAAGAGACAGACTTGAGAGGAGGCACATGGCGACTTGAGAGGAGACACACGGAGACAGGTCGTGAGATTAGAACACAGTTTTAAGTTGAGAGCCACATATGAAGGAACACTTCACTTCAGAGACAGAGGAACATTAGAGAGAGGTAGTTGAGAGCGTTCGACTTAGGAACTTGGAGGAGACACACGGAAACAAGCAGTTGAATTGTACACAGCTTAGAGTTGAGATTTGGACACGGAGAGAAGCAGTTGAATTTTAGGACGACACTTAACTTTCGAAAGAGATGAGCAAGCAAGGTAACAATCCTCATATTATGTATTGTTCGGAATTATAAGACGTCATTAGCTTATAGAGGCAGTTTACCAGTCATCCCATTCATCATATTGATGCAGTCCTACTGATCACGACAGCATCACCTTGCCTACGTAAATACAAGTCGTCAGTACCTTATTGAGCCAGTCTTCCAGTGATCCCACTGATTATAATTTGACACTGTTTGTCCTGATCACGTCGATAGCACTTTGATCTACGGCCGACAAAGAGGAACAGGACCACAGTCGTCATATTCGTAGGTTTAGAACCTATTAACTTCACCACAAGCGGTAATCCTTACAAATATCGCTCACAGCAGGTCAGATTAGGAGAGGAGAAAGAACCGGGTATTTACAGTATCGATAAGGTTAGGTTTAGCAGTAGAAGTGTTTTAGCAAGCGCGTGAGAGGTGAATTGAAGTTGTTAGGAATGTAAAGTTGGCAGTGTTACTTGAATAAAAAAATATGTTGTCTTGTGTTTACATTTAGTGTTACTTGAATTTGTTTAGAGTGAGATATAATAGAGCAGACCCCTTTACCGTCTGTGACAGAGTTTCAGAAATTACATCAGTATGTCGGCAAGGTAGAGCTCTGGTACATTGTGTTGTGTTGTTTCGTGGAATGTCACTTGACATTATGACGTATTCTCTTATACTTCGTATTATGATATATCCTGATATGTTTAGTCCAGCGATATGGCTTGGCTTGGTTTGGTTTGGCTTGGCTTGGTTTGCTTGGCTTGGCTTGGTTTGGTTTGGCTTGGTTTGGCTTGGCTTCGTTCGTTCTCAATCTCCCGCTACCAAACCCTGAAAAGGGCTTAAGTAGCAAAATGTAGTCCAGAGAACGGAATGCACTGTGTCGTAGTTTAGAGCTTGACTACGATATTTGCACCTTTCGGTCAAACACCGGATAAGCCTTCCCTCTTCGATCCCTTCTCATTAGCCAGTCTGCCCTGCTACAGCCTCTTATCCAGGATCACCGCGTGGAGGTGTAGAAGGGTCTTGGCAGCTCTGGTTCGCTGGCCCTGGCGCTAGCAGTCAGCTATGGGTCGCTGGCCACTGCAGCTCATGCGCTGCTCAGCATCTTGATCCCCATGTATCATCTTATGTTATCTAGAAACGTTGTTGTCTTTAACAGAATCGATCTCCCTGCAAACTGGCAGTCTCTTAAATTCTCCGTCCCTTGCAGTTAAAGGCGATGAATATGAATGTTAAAAATGTCTTTATCTCCCTGCCTGTCCACTTCTGTCCCGTCTTCTGAAGGCCCTCCAAATGCTTGTACACACTCTAGCATACCCAGCTGCAAATGGGTATTTGGATTATTGTTAAGAAAGGAAAGGCAGCGAGGTAAGGAACTAAGCACATTCACCTCATAAAACACTTAGTGCCACGACGTGTCCATCCTACTATTCTTTTGTGATGGTGGCTCCTTTATACAGGGCATGGGCCATATCCTTTTCCTCTGATCTGTTGTCTTTTGGAGTACATGGCTGCTGTCATGTTTGCCAGGCCACATTAGTCTTAGTTTAGTTAGTTAGTTAGTTGGTTGATTGGTTAGTTAGTTAGCTAGTTAATTGGACGGTTGGTTAGCTAGCTAGTTAATTGGTTGGTTGGTTAGTTAGTTAGTTGGTTGGATTATTGGTTGGTCGACTGGTTAGTTAGTTAGATAGCTAGTTAGTTAATTAGTTTTGGTCGGATGGTTCGTTATTTGGTTGGTTGGTTGGTCGTTTGGTCGATTGGTTGGTTGGTTAATTAGTTAATTAATTAGTTTTTTGGTTGCTTGGTTCGTTATTTGGTTGGTCGGTCGGTCGGTTGGTAGATTGGTTGGTTCGTTGGTTTGTTGGTTGGGTTAGTTAGTTTTTGGTTGCTTGGTTCGTTATTTGTTTGGTTAGTTGGTTGGTTGGTTGGTTGGTCGGTTGGTTGGTCGGTCGGTTGGTTGGTTAGTCGATTGGTTATTTGGTTGGTCGGTTGGTTGGCTGGTTGGTCGGTCGGTTGGTTGGTTCGTTGGTCGGTTGGTTGGTTGGCAGGTTGGTTGGTTGGTCGGTCGGTCGGTTACTTAGATACCAGTAGGCTAACCGGTACCAAAAATAATATGCCGAAGTCAGATGTGTCGAACCGAAATGTGCAAATATCGCAGCCAAGCTGTAAACTACGACACAGAGCATTTTGTTATCCCGACTACATCCTGCTACTTGCAAACCGCTTTCATGGCTTGGTAGCTAGAGTTTGAGAACGAACAAAGAAGAAGAAGAAGAAGAAGAATCCCCGGTAAAGCACATGTTATTCTGTTGGGGGTGAAATAAACAAACATAGCCAGCACACGACGTAGTGACGGCAGTGGCGAAGCGGTCTGTAATCCTTTGCCTAAAAACTCCTGGACTACACCATCAAAATGGCTTGGCTTGGCTTCGTTAGCTCTCAATCTCCCACTACCAAACCCTGAAAAGGGCTTAAGTAGAAGAATGTAGTTAAGAGAACGGAATACATTGTATCGTAGTTTACAGCTTGACTGCGATATTTGCACCTTTTAGTTCAACACATCCGACTTCAGCAATCATTTTCTTAGTACTGGGTTAGCTTTCCCTCTTCGATCCCTTCTCCTTAACCAGTATGCCCTGTTACAGCCTGTTATCCTGGATCGCCACGTCGAGGTGTAGAAGGGTCTTGGCAGCTACGACAGTTTTTGTTCTCTTCTTTGTTTAAAAATCCGAAGTGTGCATCAGTATCCCGATTGTCTCATTCTAAAAATAGTTCTTGCACACTTCATCCTTAACAGCAGTGTCTGTTATAGGATTACATTTATCTTTACTCTGGCCCTGATCAACACCGCCAGCCACAAACCCCCGGAAGTCAGCGCCATGATCTTCGTGTAAGCAGCTTATTGGCTGGAACAGTCGTCATTGATTTTGGCTTTGTTGAAACATGCGGGAATATTCAGTAACTTGACCTTATCAAGATGTAGCGGCCATCTTGTCAAGTCCTACTTCTTTCTTCAGTTTTCCATCTGCGTAACTGGCTCAAACAAAAACATGTATTTGGCTGTTTTTACATGTAGGGTTTCGCTTCACTGACTGCTGCGCCTTGCGGCCAATGCAGCCGTCTACGGCATTCTTCTTCTTATTATTTTTCTTCTTCTTCTTTTTCTTTTTTTTTCTTCTGCTTCTTCCTCTTCTTCTTCTTCTTCTTCTTCTTCTTCTTCTTCTTCTTCTTCTTCTTCTTCTTCTTCTTCTTTTTCTTCGTCTTCTTCTTCTTCTTCTTCTTCTTCTTCTTCTTTCTCTTCTTCTTCATCATCTCTCTTTTCTTCTTCTTCTTCTTTTTCATCAGTTTCTTCTTCTATCTCCTCCTCCTTTTGTTTTTCTCCTCCTCCTTGTTCTCTTTCTTTCTCTTCTTCTTGATCTTTTTCTTGTTTTTCTTTTTCCTCTTCTTCTCCTTGGTCTTCTTCTTCTTCTATTTGTTCTTCTCCCCATCCTCCTCCTCCTCCTCCTCTTCAACCTCCTCCTTTTTCTTCTTCCTTTTTCTACTTCATCTGTTTCTTCTTCTTTTTTTTCTTTTTCTTCTACTTCTTCCTCTTCATCATCTATTTCCTTTCCCTTCTTCTCTCGACCGTAGCTGGTTTTTGGGCGAAGGATGTGAGGCAGCCGTCCACAGAGATTAAGTAATTATCAGGCCATTATGTTTCGCCTGACCGGAAGCTAGTCTTCCTCCCCGTGTGTGTGTACACGTGTGTGTGTGTGTGTGTGTACACGTGTGTGTGCGTGTATGTGTGTGTGCGTGTGTTTGTGTTTTTAAGTCGAACGATTTTTCTGATTCAGCCATTTTTTTCCCACAGAATTAAAGCCAAGTATCTGACCTTTGGTTTGGCTTTTTAGAAGGCAAAGGGGCAACCCTCGCTAAGACAGGAAGTTCTGACGTCGTGTACTGTTTTCTCAAGAGCCACATCTGGTTGAATGGAGGGTGACACAAACAAACCTTCTGCCTTCTGTTTAGTATTGGCTGTGCCACTGATCATAACGATCCCTAAAGTTGTAGGACGCGAGTCCCCAGTCTTCGGTCCGTTAAGGACGTCAAAAACTGGGTCAATATTGCAGACGTCTTCTAACTTACCTCCCGGTTTCAAGCGATGCTCAGGCAAGGAGAGCAGGAAGGATGGCGCCTTACACACCGCAGGTATAACTTTGCTCTCGTGTTTAGTCCATTATGGACTAAACTAAAGTCCATGCTATACGATCCATATTCGCTTAGTCAGACAATACTAGTACAGCCTGTTTCCAGGGTAGCCACTTAAAGGCAGTATAGTTTCTTTGTCAGCTCTGGGCCGCTGACCCTGATCCAAGTATCCAGCGGTGAGTCTCTGGCTGCTGTCAGTTCATTCTCTGTGCTAGACCATCAGCCCCGTACCCTTTATTCACAAACTGAAGATAAGTTCTATTCTCTTTAGCTTTTTCTTGAGGTATTCTTGTTTTTGCTTTGATGTTTAAAATATTTGTTACGGGAGCGATTTAAAAAAAATTTTTCTCAACTTCCATCTGGCAACTTTGCAACAGCCCTAAAACTCTGACGTCAATACCATGAAAATAAACCGGTGTTTCACTGAATGTCAAAAGTGTCATGCCAAATACCCCAACGATAACAACATTGCTTTTATTATCACTGACGTCATACTACATCAACAATATCATATCAGAACAATATGTTTACTTCCGCGTTTTTCTAAACACCCCAACGACAAGGGTATGTTACTCCTGCCAGCTGTATTCCAAGATTTATTTCCCCTGTTCATATTTTTACCCAAAAAATGATTTCATATTTTTACTCTTATTTGCGAAACGGGAGTTTACAACGATGGCTGGCAGCAGTTTTATTTTTTTGTACACTTTCGGACACCAACTTTGTACAGAACATTTCAAAATGATTTGAACAATTTCAGCTCGCTATAAATAATATCATTCAGAGACTGACCAGCACAACATGGAGGGCACAGTCATCAGTCATTTGGACATCTGCACTTGCCTTTTATTTTTCCGTAGCTGAATATGCTGCGCACGTCTGGAAAAACTATGTACATGCGAAACTAGTTTATACAGCAATAAATGAAGACGGATTTGTCGGCTCGAAAGGTGCAAATATCGCAGTCAAGCTGTGAACTAGCGACACAACGTATTCTGTTTTCCAGACTTCATCCTGCTACTTACAATATCATATTCAGGGCTTGGTAGCGGGAGATTGAGAACGAACGCAGAAGAAGAAGAATAAGAGGCGGTCTGGATAGTATCAGGGGGCTTAAAACCCACCCCCATTGATAAAATATATCCCATAATTGACATAGCAGCCCTCGACATCCAAAGAAGCATCGCAGCAGAAATTGAACCAGAAAAACAGGATCATTATCCAAGACAGCCAATGATTGCACATCAGGTACTGAGCATGATCCAAGACAGCCAATGGTTGCACATCAGGTACTGAACATGATCCAAGACAGCCAATGGTTGCACATCAGGTACTGAGCATGCGACTCAAATCCAGACCTAGCTTCTTAAAATCAACACAGCCCATACAGACAAGCCAGGAAAGTCGCCAAAGATGGCATGAAATGATGCAGGCCCCAGAGATGGCACGAATTGATGCAGGCCCCAGAGATGGCACGAATTGATGAAGGCCCCAGAGATGGCACGAATTGATGCAGGCCCCAGAGATGGCACGAATTGATGCAGGCCCCAAAGATGGCGCGAATTGATGCAGGCCCCAGAGATGGCACGAATTGATGCAGGCCCCAAAGATGGCGCGAATTGATGCAGGCCCCAGAGATTGCACGAATTGATGCAGGCCCCAGAGATGGCACGAATTGGCGCAGGCCCCAGATATGGCACGAATTGATGCAGGCCCCAGAGATTGCACGAATTGGCGCAGGCCCCAGAGATGGCACGAATTGGCGCAGGCCCCAGATATGGCACGAATTGATGCAGGCCCCAGAGATGGAACTTCAGGAGGAACCTGCCCCGGACATCATCTACCACACACAACATGGAGGTCGCTGAACAAACTCCGAACTGGTGTGTCACGGTGCAAGAGGAATATGAAACGATGGGGATACACAGAGGATGACACACGTGACTGTGGTGCAATACAGGACCCAGATCACCTGATGACCTGCCCCAACCTCCAGGAAACATGCAACAGGTGTGACATGCTGGAGGCAAATGACAAGGTAATCCATGTCTCTGGATACTGGATGTATGCCGCGTGCCGTGCTGCTTGGACAGGGGAAGTAAGTCATTCCAGGACAGGGGAAGTAAGTCATTCCGGGTCAGGGGAAGTAAGTCATTCCGGGACAGGGGAAGTAAGTCATTCCGGGACAGGGGAAGTAAGTCATTCCGGGTCAGGGGAAGTTAGTCTTTCCGGGACAGGGGAAGTAAGTCATTCCAGGACAGGGGAAGTAAGTCATTCCGGCACAGGGGAAGTAAGTCATTCCGGGTCAGGGGAAGTAAGTCATTCCAGGACAGGGGAAGTAAGTCATTCCGGGTCAGGGGAAGTAAGTCATTCCGGGACAGGGGAAGTAAGTCATTCCGGGACAGGGGAAGTAAGTCATTCCGGGTCAGGGGAAGTTAGTCTTTCCGGGACAGGGGAAGTAAGTCATTCCGGGACAGGGGAAGTAAGTCATTCCGGCACAGGGGAAGTAAGTCATTCCGGGACAGGGGAAGTAAGTCTCTCCGGGTAAGGGAAAATAAGTCAGTAAAATGGCTATATTTTATTAGCATAAAATGCGGATCCCATGGACTTGAAAAAAGACTAATGATACCGTACTCGAGGGGGCACAAACACAGAGACAACTTATTGCAAGGGTCAGAACAAGGCAGTCGTCCTTTTTCAAGCATTTTATGAAAAGAGGCGGCTTGGAGAACGGGAAAAATAGCAGGAAACTGAGACATAGATAAGCAGAGTGTGAGAGAAGATGTTGGACAGCCTGAGAGAATGGCATGGGTGACAACAATAACAGAACTGACACACGTGAGTTTGTGCGCCCTGAAAAGGTTGTTTCGTGGTTGGTTGTCGTAGCTTTTCTCACATTTAGAGCATGCAAATGAGAGTGAACTGGGGTCCTCCAGGCGGTTGTGCTATGCTTGACTTCATCTGCGTGTTACGCACTACTACAGGTATCACGTCGATCCCTCACCTCATTAGCCAGGCTGTCATGAATACAGCCCGTTTCCAGGGAGGATTACTAGGAAGCCTAGGTGAGGGTCTTGACTAGTATATTTTACCTGATCCTGACTAACATTTCTGACCAGTATATTTGACCTGACCCTGACTAACATGTCTGACCAGTATATTTGACCTGACCCTTTCTAACATGTCTGACCAGTATATTTGACCTGACCCTGACTAACATGTCTGACCAGTATATTTGACCTGACCCTGACTAACATGTCTGACCAGTATATTTGACCTGACCCTGACTAACATGTCTGACCAGTATATTTGACCTGACCCTGACTAACATGTCTGACCAGTATATTTGACCTGACCCTGACTAACATGTCTGACCAGTATATTTAACTGAACCTGACTAACATGTCTGACCAGTATATTTGACCTGACCCTGACTAACATGTCTGACCAGTATATTTGACCTGACCCTGACTAACATGTCTGACCAGTATATTTGACCTGACCCTGACTAACATGTCTGACCAGTATATTTGACCTGACCCTGACTAACATGTCTGACCAGTATATTTGACCTGACCCTGACTAACATGTCTGACCAGTATATTTGACCTGACCCTGACTAACATGTCTGACCAGTATATTTGACCTGACCCTGACTAACATGTCTGACCAGTATATTTGACCTGACCCTGACTAACATGTCTGACCAGTATATTTGACCTGACCCTGACTAACATGTCTGACCAGTATATTTGACCTGACCCTGACTAACATGTCTGACCAGTATATTTGACCTGACCCTGACTAACATGTCTGACCAGTATATTTGACCTGACCTTGACTAACATGGCTGACCAGTAGATTTGACCTGACCCTGACTAACATGTCTGACCAGTATATTTGACCTGACCCTGACTAACATGTCTGACCAGTATATTTGACCTGACCCTGACTAACATGTCTGACCAGTAGATTTGACCTGACCCTGACTAACATGTCTGACCAGTATATTTAGCTGACCCTGACTAACATGTCTGACCAGTATATTTGACCTGATCCTGACTAACATGTCTAACCAGTATATTTGACCTGACCCTGACTAACATGTCTGACAAGTATATTTGACCTGACCCTGACTAACATGTCTGACCAGTATATTTGACCTGACCTTGACTAACATGGCTGACCAGTAGATTTGACCTGACCCTGACTAACATGTCTGACCAGTATATTTGACCTGACCCTGACTAACATGTCTGACCAGTATATTTGACCTGACCCTGACTAACATGTCTGACCAGTATATTTGACCTGACCCTGACTAACATGTCTGACAAGTATATTTGACCTGACCCTGACTAACATGTCTGACAAGTATATTTGACCTGACCCTGACTAACATGTCTGACCAGTATATTTAACTGAACCTGACTAACATGTCTGACAAGTATATTTGACCTGACCCTGACTAACATGTCTGACCAGTATATTTAACTGAACCTGACTAACATGTCTGACCAGTATATTTGACCTGACCCTGACTAACATGTCCGACCAGTATATTTAACTGAACCTGACTAATATGTCTGACCAGTATATTTGACCTGACCCTGACTAACGTGTCTGATCAGTATATTTGACCTGACCCTGACTAACATGTCTGACCAGTATATTTGACCTGACCCTTTCTAACATGTCTGACCAGTATATTTGACCTGACCCTGACTAACATGTCTGACCAGTATATTTGACCTGACCCTGACTAACATGTCTGACCAGTATATTTGACCTGACCCTGACTAACATGTCTGACCAGTATATTTGACCTGACCCTCGCTAACATGTCTGACCAGTATATTTGACCTGACCATGACTAACATGCCTGACCCTGACTAACATGCCTGACCCTGACTTACATGCCTGACCCTGACTAACATGCCTGACCCTGACTAACATTCTTGAACAGACTTCAGTCTTCCTCTTCTTTAGTCTAATAAAATAGACTCTCAACGCAGCTGAGCAATAAGCTGCGCGAGCCTATCTTGCTTTGCAGGCAATCCTTCTCCCAGCTACATCCAGCTCACGCCAGAGATGACACATACCACACACCTTCATATCTCGTCATTAGGCAATCTGTACACTCGTGTAATAATTCAGAACATACATCGTTCACAAGGTGTCCTACACGTACAACACACATTCAGATCTCTTACTGTTCACACGGTGTCCAACATAAGCACCTATTGAGGGCGAGTGGCCAAAACTCGAGGTGTATGAAGGTACAGTCATCCTGCAAACTCACTCACTCTGACTTATTATCGGCCTTCATGACAGCCTCTCAATCAATCTCCTAGCCAGTCCCTGAGTCCATCATTGCAGAGTATTTTATAGTGTGAAGCAACAACACGGCTGTCCGATGTTCTTCTGTTGGTTGTCTGACTTAGCCATCACTCTAATCTGGAACACTACACACAACTAAATGTTATTGGTGGAATATCCACAATTCACTGTCAACGCGGGTCGTGGCAGCATCAGACTGTCACCAACCCCCATCTACGCCAAGTCCGACACCCACCCCTGTACTGGACAAAGTCTTCTACCTAAACGTGTTCCTAACCCCTTGTTTCCTCTGTCGACCTAGTGTTAAAACTTTGACTGACATTGGCGTGACCTGCGTTCGTCCAACGCATTCAGGCAACCTTTGTTCTTAGAGTCGCCAGCCCAATCTCCTCTGCCCTAAACGCGCATTCTCCAGCTGGAACTGTCACACACGTTTATTTTCCTCGCAGAATTGTATCAGTGTTTCTCCTCTTTCATTCTTTGTTCCAATTCCATATTTTCTTACGATGTTTTAATATCCCCTTTTCCTGCCTTCACGTGGCCCATAACAATTTGTAATTCTGTTGAAGCCACTGTGTTAAGTAACTGCTTCGCGTCTTCATAATATCCATGGCTGAGCAGCAGTAGTGATAGAAAACTCGTTTCTGTCGGCAAATATATAGGGTTTAATCCCTCTTATCGACACTCTCCAGTCGACCTGGCTGATACAGTGTAATGGGTACGGGCTTACTGTTGAGGAAGGAAACACAGCAAGGAAGAACAATCACTTCTGCATCTTATCTCCGACAGCCATGTCTGCTCTGGTCACACTGACCTGTAATTTGAGCGTGAACTTCTATGTCTCTCTCCCTCTCTCTCCCTCTCTCTCTTACATACACACATACACACATATACACACACACACACACACATATTTATATATATATACAAACATAAAGGTCATCTGTCTGAGCCATTTGAGATAAGAACCGATGCACAACGAGCAGTGGCGTAACTTTCTCACCGTGGGCCACCCTCAACCCAACCTCCCACAAGCAGTTACTTCACTAAACACCATCGTCATAATATCCCTGTTATTACTGCCAAATGACAGTTTAAAAATCAATAAACATTTAAGTTCTGAATTTCTTTCTGCGACACTTCTGCTCTGTAAGAACAATAATAGGTTGATCAACAGCCATATGCTTTGTGTGTTTATAGTATTATCGTCTTCTTGGTCGGGCAGGCCACCCAGCACAGACGCCCCCCTCTCCCCCTAACACGGCTGTAGATGCTACCAAGGTAGTTACGCCACTGACGACAAGAACGTCCCTACCATAATGTTCCTTCTGCAGGTAATGAACTGTATTATGACGGCAACAACACCAACCATCACAAATTGAGTTCAATGGACTCTGATTACAGAGTTTGGTGATCTGGACTGTGTGGATGACTTGGATATATGTCCATGACTTGGCTATTATGTCCAATATAGAGATGACTTGGCTCTTCTGTCCCATATGTCAATGACTTCACTCTTTTGTCCCATAGGTCAATGACTTGGCTCTTCTGTCCCATATGTTAATGACTTGGCTCTTCTGTCCCATATATCAATGACTTGACTCTTCTGTCCCAAATGTCAATGACTTGGCTCTTCTGTCCCATATATCAATGACTTGACTCTTCTGTCCCAAATGTCAATGACTTGGCTCTTCTGTCCCATATGTCAATGACTTGACTCTTTTGTCCCATATGTCAATGACTTGACTCTTTTGTCCCATATGTCAATGACTTGACTCTTTTGTCCCATATGTAGCTTGCTGCATCTACGTCACACATTGGAAACGCCACTTGAAACAGTAATAACACCACGTGATACACAAGACATACCACGTGATACACATGATACGTCACCTGAAACAGTAAACACACAAAAGTGATACACAAGATATACCATGTGATACACAAGATACGTCACCTGAAACAGTAAACACACCACGTGATGCACAAGACATACCACGTGATACACGTAATACGTCACCTGAAACAGTAAACACACCACGTGAGGCACAGGACATACCACGTGATACACATGATACGTCACTTGAAACAGTAAACACACCACTTGATGCACAATACACAACACGTGATACACAATACACACTGCAACATGCACAAGACAGCGCTACAAGAAAGCCTTTTCCATTTCTTGAAGTTCATAAACAGTGGGGAAAAACCGGAAGACAGCTCAGGAAGCCGTGAAATGGCAGGCAGTGGCACATATGTTCTCAAGTTCCAGTTGTGTCCTATCGATATCATGTAACGTGTGTCTGAGACCACATGAACGGAAGTTAGGTCATAGACAACCCCAGGCCACGTTTGGTAAAAACCGGTGGTTACCAGGTCAGAAAAGAATACAGCCACTGTAACCATCTCAGCAAGACGAATACAGAGAGTTGTGAATGGGGACTAGGAACCGCAACATTTAAATCAAAATGGAGTATAAAGCCTCGCTATACAAGTACATTCACGCTTCCTTTAAGAAGGCATATAAAGGGGTTACCCTATGCTCCATATGTAACGGAAAGGTGACATGTAGAAGAGAAGGTGTTTGGTGAAAGGTAACATGTGGAAGAGAAGGTGTTTGATGAAAGGTGACATGTGGAAGAGAAGGTGTTTGTTGAAAGGTGACATGTGGAAGAGAAGGTGTTTGTTGAAAGGTGACATGTAGAAAGTGGTTGATGAACGGTGACATGTAGAAGGTGTTTGATGAACGGTGACATGTGGAAGGTGTTTGATGATGACATGAAAGGTGAGATGTAGAAGGTGTTTGATGGACGTTGACATGTAGAAGATGTTTGTTGAAAGGTGACATGTGGAAGGTGTTTGTTAGACGGTGACATGTAGAAGATGTTTTTGGACGGTGACATGTGGAAGGTGTTTGATGATGACATGAAAGGTGAGATGTAGAAGGTGTTTGATGGACGTTGACATGTAGAAGATGTTTGTTGAAAGGTGACATGTGGAAGGTGTTTGTTAGACGGTGACATGTAGAAGATATTTGTTGGACGGTGACATTTAGAAGGTGTTTGATGAACGGTGACACGTAGAATGTGTTTGATGAACGGTGACATGTAGGATGTGTTTGATGATGGAAGGTGAGATGTAGAAGGTGTTTGATGATGAAAGGTGAGATGTAGAAGGTGTTTGATGAACGTTGACATGTAGAAGATGTTTGTTGAAAGGTGACACGTGGAAGGTGTTTGTTAGACGGTGACATGTAGAAGATGTTTGTTGGACGGTGACATTTAGAAGGTGTTTGATGAACGGTGACACGTAGAATGTGTTTGATGAACGGTGACATGTAGGATGTGTTGTATGATGGAAGGTGAGATGTAGAAGGTGTTTGATGATGGAAGGTGAGATGTAGAAGGTGTTTGATGATGAAAGGTGAGATGTAGAAGGTGTTTGATGAACGGTGACATGTGGAAGGTATTTGATGATGAAAGGGGACATGTACATGGTGTTTGGTGATGAAAGGTGACATGTACATGGTGTTTGTTGAACGGTGACATGTGGAAGGTGTTTGATGATGAAAGGTGACATGTGGAAGGTGTTTGATGATGAAAGGTGACATGTGGAAGGTGTTTTATGATGAAAGGTCACATGCAGATGGTGTTTGAGGATGAAAGGTGACATGACATTGTGTTTGATAAAACTAGACAAGTAGAAGAGAAAGTGTTTTATGAAATATGACATGTACATGGTGTTTGATGAAATATCCCGGTGCGTATCGTCCAAGGTGTGTTTCGTTTGTACGTTTATGTATTCTAATGGCTGATCTGTTAGATTACTTGCCTCCAGTTCAAGATGAAACAGGTTCGACGTAGACATTGGTTGTCTTTTTTTATGTTGTTCATTTCAATTGAAGGGCCATCTCCGCATAGAAGGTCGGCTGCAATGTTTTTTCCAATGAAGTTGTCTTCAATTATGGCCTTGAGCACATAATAGGAAATGTTCATGCTGCTTTGTATGGGATGCTCCTCCACTCTTCACTATTATTTCTGCAGCTTCATTACCTTCCATATTACAGTGGGAGACGATCCACTGTATGACCAACCTTGGGCGTTCCGCTGAGAGTTGTGTCAGAGAGTGTATACGCTGCTCGGTATCTCCATCTCCTTATTGTTTTAGCGCTGCTAATGTTGTTGGTTCCAATGCAACGCTTGTTTAGTTACATTGCTTGTCCCTGCCTAAATGTTTCATTATCTCAGCTGCCATTTCTTTTCTTAACCTGTAGCTGTACGCGATGTTATTTTTATCTCTGCGAGTCTATATACGAGGTGTGCTCAAATAGTATCCGACCTTTATTGTTCTACCCGTGGAAACAAATGAAGTGTGGGTGGTGTCCCTGAGAAAAGAGGTATAGGGGACCGTTATGCACGTGCGTGAATATCCCCCCCCCCACCCCCACCCCCCTCCCCAGCAATCTGCGTCAGTCGCTGGCAGTCAGCATTTTAGTGTTGAGTTTAGTGAGCACCCGTCGGACTCTCATTCATCACGAAATGACGGAAAGAATTAAGCAGAGGTGTTACATCAAATTTTGCTAAAAGCTAGGCGATACCCAATAGGAAACCATTTAGAAGATTCAACAGGCTTTCGGTGACGATGCCACGAGCATCCCATAAATTAAGGAGTCGTACAATTGCTTCAAAGATGGCCGCACCTCGAAGGAGAGCGGATCACGTTCCCGTAGGCGCTCAGCAAGCCGACATGATGACGTCACTGACCACGTGCTGACCTTGGTCTCACAGTCTCATCGTGTCACCATCCGAGAACTTGCTGATGAGGTCCGGATTAGCATTGGTTTGGTACACTCCATTCTGAGCGAGGATGTGGCTAAGCAGAGAGTGTCCGCGAAAAGCTTGCGGAAGCTGCTAATGATGGAGCAGAAGCAACTCCGCCTGGACATCTCACAGGACATGCTGGACCCTGACTTCCTGAACACTGAACACTGGTGATGGGTCGTGGGTTGATGGGTCCGACCCGGAGACCACGATGGAGTCGTCACGGTGGAGACATTCATTATCCCCAACGTCGACAAAATCAAGGCAGGTGCACAGAAATGTCAAGGACATGTTGACCGTTTTCTTTTACTCTCATGTGGTTGTGCATCACGAGTACGCACCACAAGGTCAAAACATTACCAGAGAGTACAACCCGGGGGTCATCCGTCTACTTCGTAATGCCGTTCGACGCCAATGGCTGGAACTGTGGACAACGGGAACTTGGCAGCTCCATCACGACAACACACCCGGCCATTCTTCGTATCTGATGAAGCCTTTCTTGGCCACACACAACCTTCCTCTGATAGTTCGCCGGACTCCCTTTTCTCCCAACATTAATCCTTCCGGTTTGTGGCTCTACCCCAAGCTTAACACCCGCTCCCCCCCCCCCCAATGCAATTAAGCAATAAGCTGCTCGAGCCTAGCCCACTAAGCAGGAAATCTTCCTCTCGGCTACATCCAGCACACGTCAGAGCTAAGACCTACACAGAGGCAGATGTAGAACTACAGGTGACTGAGACTAAGACACGAGGAGGAAGACTAAAGTCTGGACATGCAAAATATATTGGTCAGACATATTAGTCAGGGTTAGAAAAAATATACTTCTCAGACAATTTAGTCAGGGTCAGGCAAAAGATACTGATCAGACATTTCAGGGCCAGGCAAAATATACTTCTCAGACATGTTAGTCAAGGTCAGGGAAAATATACTGATCAGATATGTTAGTCACGGTCAGGCAAAATATACTGATCGCACATGTCAAGGCCAGGCAAAATATACTTCTCAGACATGTTAGTCAGGGCCAGGCAAAATATACTGATCAGATATGTTAGTCAGGGTCAGGCAAAATATACGGATCAGACATGTTAGTCAGGGTCAGGCAAAATACACTGATCAGACATGTCAGGGCCAGGCAAAATATACTGATCAGACATGTTAGTCAGGGTCAGGCAAAATATACTGATCAGAGATGTTAGTCAGGGTCAGGTAAAATATACTTATCAGACATGTTAGTCAGGGTCAGGCAAAATATACTGATCAGACATGTTAGGGTCAGGCAAAATATACTTCTCAGACATGTTAGTCAGGGTCAGGCAAAATATACTCATCAGACATGTTAGTCAGGGTCAGGCAAAATAAACTGATTAGAGATGTTAGTCAGGATCAGGTAAAATATACTGATCAGACATGTTAGTCATGGTCAGGCAAAATATACTGATCAGACATGTTAGTCAGAGCCAGGCAAAATATACTGATCAGATATGTTAGTCAGGGTCAGGTAAAATATACGGATCAGACATGTTAGTCAAGGTCAGGCACAATATACTGATCAGACATGTCAGGGCCAGGCAAAATATACTGATCAGACATGTTAGTCAGGGTCAGGTAAAATATACTGATCAGAGATGTTAGTCAGGGTCAGGCAAAATATACTGATCAGACATGTCAGGGCCTGGCGAAATATACTGATCAGACATGTTAGTCAGGGTCAGGCAAAATATACTATTCAGACATGTTAGTCAGGGTCAGGCAAAATATACTGATCAGACATGTTAGTCAGGGTCAGGCAAAATACACTGGCCAAGACCCTCACCTCGGCTTCCTAGTAGCCCTCCCTGGAAACCGATTGTTTTCATGACAGGCTGGCTAACGAGGTGAGGGATCGACGTCATGCCCTAATAAGCCAAGCGTAGCCTAACCGCCTGGAGGACCTTGGCCCACCCTCATCAGCACGTCCGGGATGTGAGGAAAGCTACTGAAACCTGCCACTTAACGTCCTTTTCAGGAGGCACAAAAAAGTCAACCTGCTCATTATGGACATTCGCAACCAACAACAACACGACTAAGACACAACTCGCATGTCAGCAGAAGCGACAATCGCACATCACATGTCCCTGTGTCACGCTCCCGCCTTTATCTTAACACGGCATCAAACCCTATTGTTATCTGCAAGTCGATCTGACATTACCCCAGCATCAACGTCCCCAGACTTGCAGGTCAAGACCACATGACTAGTCTGTCATTTGAGACAACCAGTGGCCTGGAATGGAAATGTCTGTAAGTTCACTTTGACAGAATGATGAAAACAACATAACATTGGTTCATGTTTCCCCGTTTATATCAGGCATTGATCTTGTCAGCGTTCATGTGACCTTGACATTTTCTCTTAGAACGTACTTGATATCATTGCTTAGTCTGTATATTATGCTTCCATTACGTTTGGCGGCTCCACTAGAGTAGCGTAGTGACAGAATGTTCTACTTAAGTTAGCGTCTTTATTCTGGTTTAGAAGACTCTGCAGAGTCTGTATACAACCAGTTTCTCTAAAAGGTATGCGCATTCAATCTATTCTTGAATGTATTAATTGACCCTGCCTCTATTGTCCAACACTCGGCACCGCATATAACCTTTGACACTCGCAGATCTCGTCTGTTCCTCTTTCTGGTGAGGATATAGTCAATGAGATTACACTGCTTAGAGCGGGGATGCCTCCAGGACGTTTTGTTGCGAGTGGACAGCCGAGACATGGTGATGGTGATGGAGAGATTATGGGAGGACAAGTGAAACATGGGGATGGAGAGATTATGGGAGGACAAGTGAAACATGGTGATGGAGAGATTATGGGAGGATAGGTGAAACATGGTGATGGAGAGATTATGGGAGGACAGGTGAAACATGGGGTTGGAGAGATTATGGGAGGACAGGTGAAACATGGTGATGGAGAGATTATGGGAGGACAGGTGAAACATGGTGATGGAGAGATTATGGGAGGACAGGTAAAACATTGTGATGGAGAGATTATGGGAGGACAGGTGAAACATGGGGATGGTGATGGAGAGATTATGGGTGGCACAGAGGCCCAGCATTCTGCTACTTTCAGAGTTTGGTAGTGGGAGATTGAGAATGAACGAAGCCAAGCCGTACCCCAAGCACACCTTCCAAGGACTGATGGTCCACCCCTACTCCGGCATTGAAGTCACCAAGGATAACACGCTTATCGGACTTTGGAACCGACAAAATGAGGGAGTTCAGCTCCACATAGAATTTATCCTTGATATCTTCAGGATTAGACATTGCTGGGGCATAGGCGAAGATCACTGTGCTACTCCTTCTGTGTCCCAGTGAGAGTTGGACAGTCATTAGCCAATCATTGAAACCCTGTGGTGGTCGTATCCCAGTGAGAGTTGGACAGTCATTAGCGGATCATTGAAACCCCGTGGTGGTCGTGTCCCAGTGAGAGTTGGACAGTCATTAGCGGATCATTGAAACCCTGTGGTGGTCGTGTCCCAGTGAGAGTTGGACAGTCATTAGCGGATCATTGAAACCCTGTGATGGTCGTGTCCCAGTGAGAGTTGGACAGTCATTAGCGGATCATTGAAACCCTGTGATGGTCGTGTCCCAGTGAGAGTTGGACAGTCATTAGCGGATCATTGAAACCCTGTGGTGGTCGTGTCCCAGTGAGAGTTGGACAGTCATTAGCGGATCATTGAAACCCTGTGATGGTCGTGTCCCAGTGAGAGTTGGACAGTCATTAGCGGATCATTGAAACCCTGTGGTGGTCGTGTCCCAGTGAGAGTTGGACAGTCATTAGCGGATCATTAAAACCCTGTGGTGGTCGTGTCCCAGTGAGAGTTGGACAGTCATTAGCGGATCATTGAAACCCTGTGATGGTCGTGTCCCAGTGAGAGTTGGACAGTCATTAGCCAATCATTGAAACCCTGTGGTGGTCGTATCCCAGTGAGAGTTGGACAGTCATTAGCGGATCATTAAAACCCTGTGGTGGTCGTGTCCCAGTGAGAGTTGGACAGTCATTAGCCAATCATTGAAACCCTGTGGTGGTCATATCCCAGTGAGAGTTGGACAGTCATTAGCGGATCATTGAAACCCTGTGATGGTCGTGTCACAGTGAGAGTTGGACAGTCATTAGCGGATCATTGAAACCCTGTGGTGGTCGTGTCTTAGTGAGAGTTGGACAGTCATTAGCGGATCATTAAAACCCTGTGGTGGTCGTGTCACAGTGAGAGTTGGACAGTCATTAGCCGATCATTGAAACCCTGTGGTGGTCGTGTCCCAGTGAGAGTTGGACAGTCATTAGCCAATCATTGAAACCCTGTGATGGTCGTGTCCCAGTGAGAGTTGGACAGTCATTAGCCAATCATTCATACCCTGTGGTGGTCGAACATCCACGCGGACTATATGAGATCTGATGGCGAATCCGACACCAGCCTCTCGTCTTTCTGTTATATCGCGCCCACTCCAGAAAAACGTGTATTCGCCCCCAACTCTCCTGTTAATCTGGTCTCACCACGTGCACATTGTAGCGAGCCAGTTACCCTCCGTTCGGGTCTATCGGCCCTGGTGCTGCCCAGTAATGTCATTCCGTATCAATCACACGGTACATCTTATAAAAATATCTGGTGCTGTAACATGCGCTTAAATAAATTTAAGTGAGGAAGATTTGCGCTGTCGTCAACCTCATTCTCTTGTGATGAGCTATCCTGCCTAGTGGCAAGACGTAGTCAAGACGACTGGGGATAGCACAGGATGCAGATTTTACCTCAGGGTTCACTCCCGAAGCCTTTCCTGTTTAACAGGTAGCCTCCACTACTTCATGTGGCAATACATTGCAAGCATTCACCACTCTCGACTAAAAAAAATATTTCCTAATATCTAATCTGGACCTTTCCTTAATTAATGTGTAGCTATGCCCTCTTGTTCTTGTGGGTGGTTGTATTTTGAAAAAAACTTGTTATAGTCTACTTTATCCGTTCCTCTGATCATCTTATAAACCTGTATGTCACTTCGAATTCTTCTCTTCTCTAGACACAGTAGGCCGTTTTATCTGATTCTTTCCTCATAACTATAAGGTTAGCCTTCCCTCTTCGATCCCTTCTCCTTAGCCAGTCTGCTCTATTGGAGCCTGTTGTCCAGGATCACCACGTGGAGGTGTAGAAGGGTTCTTGGCAGCTCTGGTTTGCTGGCCCTAACTATGGCAGTTATCTATGGGTCGCTGGCCCTGACGCCAGCAGTCAGCTATGGGTCGGTGGCCGTAACGCTGGCAGTCAGCTATGGGTCGCTGGCCCTAACTATGGCAGTCATCTATGGGTCGCTGGCCCTGACGCCAGCAGTCAGCTATGGGTCGCTGGCCCTGACGCTATAAGTCAGCTATGGGTTGCTGGCCCTGACGCCAGCAGTCAGCTATGGGTCGCTGACCGCTGCAGGTCATGCGCTGCTAGGCCTGTTGAACCCGGACAGTTTTCTGATCCATGATGTTACGGTAGTTGAATGATTGACTGATTGAAAGTTGTTTCCATGGATTACTGTGTTAGTTACAGTCTACTTGTGGCGTTCCTTTCGTCTTCCACTACCGTCTACTAGTTACAAAACATGGACAAAAGGTGTAGCACAGTGAATGAGCTGACAGGAGCCAGAGACTTACAGTTGGTTGTTTGCATCAGGGTCAGCGATCCAGAGCTGACCAACACGCCATGCCACTCCAGGCTCCGGAACCCGGCTGGTTTAATGTATTCTAGCTAAGGGGATAGGGAGCGTAGTTGGAAGGCAAACCAGGTACCAGATAACGTCAGTTGAAACCGGATTTGTCACGCCGAAAGATATCACAGCCTCGCTGTGAACTATGACACAGTGTAACAAAGCTTTGTTCAGAAAGAGTGAAGATGAAGAAGAAGGAGGAGGAGAAGAAAAAGAATGCAAAGGAAGAAGAGGAAGAATAAGAAGAAGGAGGAAGAGGAGGAGGGGGAAAAGAGGGAGAAGAAAAGAAGAACAAGAACCAAAAGAAGAAAGATAAGATGGAGGAAAAAGAGAAGAAAAAAGGAAAAGAAGAAGAGGAAGAAGAAGGAAGAGAATGAGAAGAAGAAGAAGAAATGAAGGCGACCCTTCTAGCTTACCTGGTGTATATTTGTAAATGCATGTCCTCAAATGTGTTCAGACGCATGCCAAGCAGTTCGTCTTATCGGCCTCTTTGTCTGGACCAGATAACCGGCAGTCCTTGTCAGCTGTATCCAGTTTGTGGTCTCCATGTCAACCGTTTGTTGATATTTTGGTTTCAGGTTTTTGGATTGCTCCATTTTCGGTTCAAGCACACAGAGGATCGCTAGCTCAAATCACTGTAAGGGCCGCATGTAGGAAAGCTATGGGCATGGAGGTCAGGTTGGTGGGGTAAATAGCCGGATGAGGTCAGGTTGGTGGGGTAAATAGCCGCATGAGGTCAGGTTAGTGGAAGAAGGGCCGCATGAGGTCAGGTTCATGGGAGAACGGCCGCATGAAGTCAGTTAATTAAGAAAGAGCCACATTAGGTCAAGTTAATGACCAAAGAGCCACATTAAGTCAAGTTAATTAACAAAGAGCCACATTAGGTCAAGTTAATGAAAGAGCCTCATTAAGTCAAGGCAATGAACAAAGAACCGTATAAGGTCAAGTTAATGAACAAAGAGCCACATTCCGTCAGTAATTGAGCAAGGAGCCGCTAAATCGTTAGCGACCAAACAGCATCATGCGCCATGTTGCTTGACCTATTTCAAACTGCTCTGCATCTTATATGTCAATCATTACCCCTGGTATTGTTTGACTGTTAAGCTGTAGTGCCTGACAATTGCCCTGGGTAGTTACGTAAGCGTTCAACTTTATGGCTATTGCCTGAGTCATTCCTCACGCCTACATTCTCACAGCCCCTCAACAGTTCTTCCGCCATCTTGGAAGGTCTGGCATGTAAAATGATACAATACAAGATCCTCGACTTCAGTTCGGCGGGTCTGCCGTATGCAAGATAGCCACTTCTTACGCTCTTCTGGCCACCTTATCTGACCGTTGTCCTCATTCAGAGTCTAGCCTTCGACCTGACAAGTCGTGATGATAGACACTATATCATATAGGAAGAACATTTTCTTGTTCAGCATTGTTGTTATTTGTTGTCCCTGATGAAGGCCTATTGGTCGTAACGTAGGTTTTGTTTGTGTTGTCGTCTCGGTGCGGTATCTGAACATACCATTAAACAAATTTTGATTAAATTTAATTTTTATCAAAATTAAACATTTTTTTTCATTTATTTTTTCATCACTATATACATCTACAGTGCCACCGCAGCCTCGCCTTATTTACATTCCAACAATGTCCTGTATGAAGCCCGATCCTTCGCCGAATCGCACCTTTTCGGACATATGTCTCTCAGCAGACCATCTCTCCATCGTTTGGGTGGGCGGCCGCGTGGTCGTGTAAAATCATATGGCCACCAGAACATCGTTCTGAGTGTCCATCGGTTATCTGGCATGCGCACCACGTGACCAGCCCAGTGGTATTTGCGACACAACCCAGCCTCCACGACGTCTCGAAATAGAGCGCGTTCTCTGATTTTATCCTGGTAGATTCGATCTCTGATGGAGATCCAGAGAACGCGTCTCTCCATCATTCGCTGGGTAACTCGTAGTGTCTCTGCATCCACCTTGCGTAGATTCCACATCCGTAGATCATTGCTGGTATAACCCCAGAATTGAAAAGGTGCGCCTTGTCAAGATGTCTTTCAGCTGCAGGAGTAAAGGCGTTATGGCATTGAAGGTAAACCAGACTGCAGTTCTTCGTCTGGAGATTACCTGGTCTATTGTGTGGGTGCCGTTTATTACCTGCCCCAAGTAAATGATCAGTAAAATGATATTTCAAGTTATTCTAAACAGAGTCATGGTCGCATTTGGGAAGGCAAACCCAGTACCACTGCTCCCTGCCAGAAAAAAATATGTTGGAATCGGATGTGTCGGCCCGAAAGGCGCAGCTATCGCGGTCATACTGTAAGTACAACACAACATACTGACCAAGACGAATGTCGAAGAAAAGAAAGAAGTTTCTTCTTCTTCTTCTTCGTTCGTTATCAATCTCCCATTACCAAACCCTGAAAGGGCTTAAGTAGCAGAATGTAGTCCAGAGAACAGAATGCGTTGTGTCATAGTTTACAGCTTGGCTGCGATATTTGCACCTTTTGGTCCAACACATCCGACTTCAGCAAGCATTTTTTGAGTACTGGGTTAGCTTTCCTTCTTCGATCCCTTCTCCTTAGCCAGTCTGCCCTGCTGCAGCCTGTTATCCAGGATCACCACGTGGGGGTGTAGAAGGGTCTTGGCAGCTATGGTTCGCTGGCCCTGACGCTAGCAGCTATAGGTCGCTGACCACTGAGCATCTTGATCACAGAAAGAAGTTTGAGATCGTTTGAATCTCTGTAAAGATTGTCCTTCGAGCGCCATCTTAGATCAACTTACTTACGTAATGGAAGCTGTGGTCAGTCTCAGGTTATTGGTATATTCTAACACCCTTTTCAAGGCGCACAAACGAGTACTCTTGCTTCGTCTTAGTTGTCTATTCTCAAACTCCCGCTACCAAGTCCTGAAAAAGTATTTGCAAAAAGCAGGATGTAGTCCGGAAAACGGAATGCGTTGTTTCGTAGTTTACAGCTTGACTGCGATATTTGCACCTTCCGGTTCGACACATCCGACTTTAGCAGCCATTTTTGGGTACCGTGTTAGCTTTCTCTTTTCAATCCCTTCTAATTAGCCAGTCTGCTTTGTTTCAGCCTGTTATCCAGGGTCACCACGTGGGGATAAAAAAGAGCGTGTCAGCTCTGAGTCACTGGCCCTGACGCTAGCAGTCAGCTCTGAGTCACTGGCCCTGACGCTAGCAGTCAGCTCTGGGTCACTGGCCCTGACGCTAGCAGTCAGCTCTGAGTCACTGGCCCTGACGGTAGCAGTCAGCTCTGGGTCACTGGCCCTGACGCTAGCAGTCAGCTCTGGGTCACTGGCCCTGACGCTAGTTTGGCTTTAATTCGTTCGTTCTCAATCTCCCGGTACCAAACCGTGAAATGGCTTAAGTAGCAGAATGTGATCCAGAGAACGGAATGCGTTGTGTGGTAGTTTACAGCTTTGACTGCGATATTTGCACCTTTCGGTCCAACACATCCGACTTCAACAAACATTTTTTGAGTACCGGGTTAGCATTCCCTCTTCGATCCCTTCTCCTTAGCCAGTCTGCCCTACTGCAGCCTGTTATCCAGGATCACCACGTGGAGGTGTAGAAGGGTCTTGGCAGCTATGGTTCGCTGGCCCTGACGCTAGCAGTCAGCTATGGGTCGCTGACCCTGACGCTAGCAGTCAGCTATGGGTTGCTGACCCTGACGCTAGCAGTCAGCTATGGATCCCTGACCACTGCAGCTCATGCGCTGCTCAGCATCAGCTCTAGTCTTTGAGTCTATTTAAATGTACTAGCACATCGGTAAAAATAAAAAAATCCAAGAAACTGGTTCTATACAGACCCTGTAGAGTCTTCTAGACCAGTGTAAAGAAGTTTACTTAAGCATCTGCTTCATGTGTTCTTAGTATACTTAACACATTTTTTAGCATCTTTCTAACGGTGATTTTATCACAGGGGATCAAGATGCCGAACAGCGCATGAACTGCAGCGGTCAGCGACCCATAGCTTACTGCTAGCGTCAGGGCCAGCTAACCAGAGCTGCCAAGACCCTTCTACACCTCCACGCAGTGATCCTGGATAACAGGCTGCAGTAGAGCAGATTGGCTAAGGAGAAGGGATCGAAGAGGGAATGCTAACCCGGTACTAAAAAAATGCTTGCTGAAGTCGGATGTGTTGGACCGAAAAGTGCAAATATTGCAGCCAAGCTGTAAAACTACGACACAAAGCATTCCGTTCTCTGGACTACATTCTGCTACTGAAGCCCTTTCAGGGTTTGGTAGTAGGAGATTGAGAACGAACGAAGAAGAAAAAGAAGAAGAAGAAGATTCTATCACAGAACAAGAAACAAAAAAAACTGCATATTCTCACCCTTCACGGCAAGATGCAAAATAGAAACATCAAGTAACCAAAGAAGTGTGTGACTTTCCTATAGATTCTCATACCTGATAAATGTCCACACGAATTCCACAGTTTATATCGTATTACTAGACTTTTCTGCACTCCGAAGCTAAGTTTCGGCAGCTAAAATGGCTTCCTTTCACTTGGGACATTATCTGCCTGGTTGGCTGAGAAAGAAAAGTGTGACGACAGTGGTTGACGCTGATGTTAGTGAGGCTGGTGACGTCCTAGTGAAAAGAGGATCAGTAGCAATGTTGCAAATCCGACGTTTTTTATTGTTTCGCCTTATTTCTCTATTCCACACGGCAGTGAGTGCTTGCACTGTGTATTTATTTTGCGCCTGTCGGCCCATTGCATCCGACTTTGGCAATCATTTTTATGTAAGGGTCTGATTCCTCTCGAATTTTTTAAAGGTTTGCTTTCCCGGGGTAACGGCCGGTGATATGATTTGGGAGCGAACTCATCACCTTCGGACTGTGAGCCGTGTCACTTAGTGTCACCAGTCAACGCAGTCATCAAATGCCGCTTGAACAACAATTAATAAGCCAAAGAGTCTTTCTTGACAATAAACACATCCATGACAAAGACTTTGGTAACGTCCAAGCAACATAAGCATATAAATATATCCATGAATTCAGAAATAATTGAACAAGTACAGAAGTTTACCTATTTAGGGCAAACCATAACAGAAGATGGCCCCAATGAGACAGAAATTAAGACAAGGACTGCATTGACAAAAAAGGGCTTCAGAGAAAAACAGAAATTGTTAACCTCAAAGTATATCAGGATAGAACTGAGGAAAAGAATAATCGCCACTTATGTATGGCCAATTGCACTGTATGGGCGTGAAACATGGACATTAGCAAAAAAGGGGGAAAAAGATTGGAAGTGTTTGACATGTGGGGATATCGTAGAATGGAAAGGGGCAGTTGGACAGAAAGAAGATACAATGACAATGTCCTCACTGATGTGGGCACACAAAGAAAAATATTTCATATGGTACAAAAATGTTGGTTGAGTTGGCTGTGTCACAATATGAGACATGAAAGTCTTCTACAGAAGATACTAGAAGGCAAGATTGGCTCGGTCACAATATGAGACATGAAAGTCTTCTACAGAAGATACTAGAAGGCAAGATTGGCTCGGTCACAATATGAGACATGAAAGTCTTCTACAGAAGATACTAGAAGGCAAGATTGGGTTGGCTGGGTCACAATATGAGACATGAAAGTCTTCTACAGAAAGTACTAGAGGGCAAGATTCAAGGGAAGAGAGGACCAGGGCGACCAAGACTCACCTTTACATCTGAGGCACCAGGGACATTAAAGTACCAACTTATGATGTAATGAAGAGAGCTGCAGAGGATTGTGTCAAATGGAGAGACATACTCAGACAACCTGACAATGCTGCAATCAGATGTGTTGGACCGAAAGGTGCAAATATCGCGGTCAAGCTGTAAACTACGACACAACGCATTCCGTTCTCTGAACTACATTCTGCTACTTAAGCCTTTTTTAGGTTTTGTAGCGGAAGATTGAGAACGAACGAAGCCAAGCCAAGTCAAGCCAACCTTACAACCTATCTTAGGACTGATCAACCAGAGGATAGGGTCACATGGAGAGGCATGCTCAGACAACCTTACAACCAGTCTCAGGACTAATCAACCACATGATTATGTTAATAGTGAAGGGAGCTGTGAGCAGACAGTGACTCATAGCAGGCTGCTAGCGTCAGAGTCAGGAATTGAGACGCCAGTCCGGTCAGTCACAACATACTGACCAGGATGTCGCGTCAGGGTCAGGCACAATATACTGACCAACACCACTAACTCTCTATCATCAAGCGTTCCTTGAAAACAGGCTGTTTTCAAGGCAGTCTGACTGACGAGATGTTCATCGACGTGATCACCGTAGTAGTGAGCGTCACGCAAATGAAGTCAAGCATTGCACAACCGACTGGTGAACTGCGGTCTAACTTCATCAGCACGCTCGGGATGTTAGGAAAACTACTACAACCCGCCTATAAACGTCTTTTTCAGGTCGCACAAAAGAGTAAGCTTACTGATTGTGGGCTTTCAACAACAACAACAACAACAACACTAACAATGGGTAAACGAATCATAGCTGACCAGGACACTATAAAGCTTCCAAGTTGCGGCCTTGGAAACAGGCTGGACCCGTGCAGCCTGGCTAAGAGAATAGGGATCAAAGAGATAAGGTCAAGCCGTCCCAGAAATGCCTTGCTGAAATCGAATGAGTCACGCCGAAAGACGCAGGTATCACAGCTTTGCTGTAATGTACGACGCAACTAACAGAACGCCCTATTCACAACCACAAGCTGAAGAAGAAGAAGAAGAAGAAGAAGAAAACACATTTGAGTCTATAATTTCCCTTTCATACCAATGGACCTGTACTGCGTGTTGAGAATCTAGCCATGTCCAGTTTGGAGAAACTTTGTTTTTTTTCTCGACCCGATCGCGCATGTGCCTGCATCCTGAGTTACCCCCAGTGGCCTCTACTGATCGTCTTGCCACTTGTCCAAGGAAGCTCGGGACCAGAGAGTGAGGTTGATAACCAGTGCAGTATGTTTGACGGTGGGGGTGGGGGTGGGGGGGGGGGAGCCTTGGTCAGTATGTTTGATTGACCTAACCCTGAAGTGAGGAGAAGGTCTCGGTCAGTATGTTTGACTAACCCTGAAGTGAGGAGAAAGTTTTGGTCAGTATGTTTGACCTAACCCTGAAGTGAGGAGAAAGTTTTGGTCAGTATGTTTGACCTAACCCTGAATTGAGGTAGGGTCTTGGTCAGTATGTTTGACCTGACCCTGACTTGAGGTAGGGTCTTGGTCAGTATATTTAACCTGACCCTGAAGTGAGGTAGGGTCTTGGTCAGTATATTTAACCTGACCCTGACTTGAGGTGGCAGATTTGGTCAGTATTATTGACCTAACCCTGAAGTGAGGAGAAAGTTTGTTTCAGTATGTTTGACCTAACCCTGACGTGAGGTGGGTGATTTGGTCAGTATGTTTTACCTACCCTGAAGGGAGGTGGGTGATTTGGTCAGTATGTTTGACCTACCCTGAAGTGAGGTGGGTGATTTGGTCAGTATGTTTGACCTACCTTGGAGTGAGGTGGGTGATTTGGTCAGTATGTTTGACCTAACCCTGAAGTGAGGAGAAAGTTTGTTTCAGTATGTTTGACCTAACCCTGACGTGAGGTGGGTGATTTGGTCAGTATGTTTGACCTAACCCTGACGTGAGGTGGGTGATTTGGTCAGTATGTTTGACCTACCCTGAAGTGAGGTGGGTGATTTGGTCAGTATGTTTGACCTACCTTGGAGTGAGGTGGGTGATTTGGTCAGTATGTTTGACCTAACCCTGACGCGTGTCTTAGCTCCAAAGAAAAAAAAGTCGAAGAAGAAGACGAGAAAGACAAAGAAGATCGTGAAAACCAGAAGAAGAATGAATACGTCTGCCATACAAGGTTGTGAATGTCACGACCACAGCTTTGGATCATGCTCGTACCTTGGACCGTTTCCGACAAGATCATTAGCATTACTGGCAGCTTTCCCCCACACCGCGCATACTCCCACCCCCTCATACAAGACATTCGTGATGTAGACATGACCTTGGCTTTGCGTTGAGCACCCTCGCTGTGTGGGATCAGCTTACGATAAAACACTGGGTGGCGTGTGTAGTGTCTTCCATGACACAGCACTCTCTGACCTTGTCTTGGAGAGATACAATGGCGTAGTCGTGATCCGTTTGTGCCCTCCGAGTGGTGCCTGCTTGAATGTCTCAAGTTTCTTGTTGACAATAATAGTGTGTGTGTGGGCGTGTGTATGTATGTGCGTGTGTGTGTGTGTGTACATGTGTGTATGTATGTCTATGTATGTGGCAGAAATATCAAACGCAGCTTCAGTAGAATACAAATAGGACTTGATTTAGTCTCTTTTCTTCAACCATGTGGTTCATGGTCTGTTGCCCTGGGGTTTAATCTTCTACCATGTGGCCTAGTTTTCTTGTTTGTTTGCCATGTGGTTTAGAGTCTTCTACTCTGTGGCTTAGTCTTCTACCCTGGGGTGTAGAGTCTTCTACCCTGGGGTGTAGTCTTTTACCGTGAGGTGTAGAGTCTTCTACCCTGGGGTGTAGTCTTCTACCCTGGGATGTAGTCTTCTACCGTGGGGTGTAGAGTCTTCTACCCTGGGATGTAGAGTCTTCTACCATGGGGTGTAGAGTCTTCTACCCTGGGATGTAGAGTCTTCTACCGTGGAGTGTAGAGTCTTCTACAGCGGGGTGTAGAGTCTTCTACCGTGGAGTGTAGAGTCTTCTGCCGTGGAGTGTAGAGTCTTCTACAGCGGGGTGTAGAGTCTTCTACCGTGGGGTGTAGAGTCTTCTACAGCGGGGTGTAGAGTCTTCTACCCTGGGATGTAGTCTTCTACTGTGGGGTGTAGAGTCTTCTACCCTGGGATGTAGTCTTCTACCCTGGGATGTAGTCTTCTACAGCGGGGTGTAGAGTCTTCTACCCTGGGATGTAGTCTTCTACCCTGGGATGTAGTCTTCTACAGCGGGGTGTAGAGTCTTCTACCCTGGGGTGTAGAGTCTTCTACCGTGGAATGTAGAGTCTTCTACAGCGGGGTGTAGAGTCTTCTACCGTGGGGTGTAGAGTCTTCTACAGCGGGGTGTAGAGTCTTCTACCGTGGGGTGTAGAGTCTTCTACAGCGGGGTGTAGAGTCTTCTACCCTGGGATGTAGTCTTCTACTGTGGGGTGTAGAGTCTTCTACCCTGGGATGTAGTCTTCTACCCTGGGATGTAGTCTTCTACAGCGGGGTGTAGAGTCTTCTACCCTGGGATGTAATCTTCTACCCTGGGATGTAGTCTTCTACAGCGGGGTGTAGAGTCTTCTACCCTGGGGTGTAGAGTCTTCTACCGTGGAATGTAGAGTCTTCTACAGCGGGGTGTAGAGTCTTCTACCGTGGGGTGTAGAGTCTTCTACAGCGGGGTGTAGAGTCTTCTACCGTGGGGTGTAGTCTACAAGAACATGTATAGATAATGGCTCAGTGACCACTAAAGGACACAAACAGCACGAAAAACGTGTTACTGTCGCAAGATCTTCATCAGGACCCAATGGCAAACTTAAAAAAAACCCAGCTCAACATAAGCCTAGACATTGTGCGATGTGGGTTCAAAAGAAAACCTTGGATGATGGATAGAAACTAGAAAAAAAACCATGCCTTTTTCTTGTTACTCGTTAATATGGTTGCTAAAGATGTCAAGAGTGACCTGCACGTGCCATCACGGTGCAGACGAACAACATGACGACATAATTGCAGTAAAAAGATGGCCGCCCCACTATTGACATGCACCAAAGAGGAGCAGCAATCTGTTATCTGTGTTTTTGCTTGACTTGGCTTCGTTCGTTCTCAATCTCCCGCTACCAAACCCTAAAAGGGCTTAAGTAGCAGAATGTAGTCCAGAGAACGGAATGCGTTGTGTTGTAGTTTACAGCTTGACTGCTATATTTGCACCTTTCGGTCCAACACATCCGACTTCAGCAAGCATTTTTGAGTACCGGGTTAGCATTCCCTGTTCGATCCCATCTCCTTAACCAGTCTGCCCTGCTGCAGCCTGTTATCCAGGATCACCGCGTGGAGGTGTAGAAGGGTCTTGGCAGCTATGGTTCGCTGGCCCTGACGCTAGCAGTCAGATATGGGTCGCTAACCACTGCAGCTCTTATCTGTGTTTTGAGCAGCGAAGGGGTGAGACCTCTAGAAATTCATCAGCGAGTGAAGGACCAGTACGGTGATGCAAGGCTTTCACACACAGTCAATCGGCCATTTTTAATTACGACCCGGTCAACTGCTGCAATCGACTGGAGTCACTACTCTGTGTGCCTGACCAGGTCTTCAACAGTCTGTCACAGAACTCACGCCGTTTTGAAACTACCTATTTCACTCATACTATTGCTGGAGTGTAATACATGCATCGTCATACTGGACCGTCATTTGCCCATAAATGTGTATAGGTTTCACTCATTCTCTGCTTTAAAATACCGATATAACAGAATGCTGATCTTCTTTCGTGCATGTCAATAGTACAGTGGCTATCTTTTAACTGCAGGTATGACGTCATGGTGTATGTCTGCGCCGTGATGGCATGTGCAAGACATTCTTGACATCCTTAGCAACCATATTAACAAGTTACAATATAAAGTCGTGGGTTTTTTCTAATTTCTAACGCACCCGACTCGAATCACGCTCGTATCCATTTTGGAAGACATGGGACTTTTTCGCAACCTACTACACTGCACACTTGCCAAGAAACATATAACAGCCAAATGGGTTGGCCGCTGCAGGAAGTCACATTCTACAAAGAACATGCTACTTGGAAAAAAAAACAAATTTAAAAAAACATAAAATGTATCTTTCTTTTAAAGTTTTCAAAGTAGACCCGCAGCCTGTTAAGCCACACCTCTATTTCGCTTAACAAACCATCTAACCTTGGCCGATGTTATGCCATGCCACACAGTTAGTCACCTCTTAAGACATGCTCTCTGTGGGGCAGTGGTGCTATTCTTGTCGTACACAAAGACCCCAGCGGGCAACTCCGGTCAATATCTAGTTTGACAATTGTTTCAATGATCAAATCATTTTTTTAAAGCAGAAAATAAATCTAATCTAAGACCGAATCTTAGGTTATAAAAATCGAAACAAATATGCATACAGCTGGTGCATGACGGTACACCTGTCACAGGCTGGCCTTGAAATAAATCAGGACTTGGGAAATCTCTCGCGACGATCAGATTCGGGTCAAACAGAAGAGGTCATTGTATTCATCAACCGAGTCCAGCATCCAGATAGTTTGTTTCGCGGTCGACAACCTATAAGACCCCACCTCACCCAGTACAAATGAACCGGCTTGCCAAAAATGAAATACAATATTGCCAGGCAGTGGTGATCCTAAAATAGAATCCAATCTCCGTCTTTGTTTCATGTCACTTCCTGGATCAAACTGTGCACCTATCAGTTACTCACCATGTATCAGTATCCGTACAGAATATTTGACGAGTCAGTCGAAGTGTACAATAGAAAAGAAGCAATAGCAATTTAACAATGTAAGCATCTGTCCCTTCTCGCAACCATTCCCTGCCTTTACATCCTCTACTGCTCTCTCTCCCCAACCAATCCATGTTGGTGTTGAATGCCCACAACCAGTAAGATAAGTGTAAATAATTTTGCTCTTCAACAGGCTCACGAGTTCAAGTATTTGGGCACTATTTTTTATTTGACAGACGGCAGGATCGACAAGGAAATTGAGACTAGGTGTCAGAAAGTATCTTCTGTGACTTGTCAGCTGTCTCCATCGCTTAGACAACCGAGCATTAGTTTGGCAACAAAGCAACAGCTGATAAACAGTAAATTTATGCCGGCTCTGTGCTACCAGCGCCAAACATGGTCTCTGTCCAGGGCGGGTGAGAACAGAATTTCGATGTGGATTGACGTGTTTCTTCGTCTTCTTCTTCATCCTCAGATCATGGTCCCGGTTTCTCTTACATCTTTAGATCAAGGTCCCGGTTTCTCTTACAACCTCAGATCAAGGTCCTAGTTTCTCTTACATTCTCAGATCAAGGTCCCGGTTTCTCTTACATCCTCAAATCAAGGTCCCGGTTTCTCTTACAAAGGACACCGTTGGTTGTAAGGCTGTTTTATCTCCATACAACTTTTGTCTCATATCTGCCTCACGAGACCAGTTTTGTTCTCACTTTTCCTGCGTGAGCGTGCAGCTTTGCAGGATGTGTTCCACGGTCATGATATGCTCCCCACACGAGCACCTGTCATCTATCCCAATCCTCATTTTGTTGTAAAGATGACCCTTGAGTCTGTTATGCCCAGTTCTCAGTCTGAAGATGATGACTTGCTCTTCTCTAGTTAAGTTATTGTAGCTGTCTTCTTTTCGGAAGTCGGGGTGTTGATCAGCCCATTTTACCCTGAAGTTGGCTTTAATTATGGTCTTGGCCTCATTATATGTGATACTCAGGTCTGTTTGTGGGGATGCTCCTCCACTCTTTGCTAGTTTGTCTGCAGCTTCATTGTGTTTAAGGAAGATCATCGGTGTTACCAGGAGAGACAGAATGCGGAACGACAACATTCGAAGTATGGTCGGCACTACGGCTTGTGCCGAATACATTTCCAGGCAGAAAATAAGTTGGTTTGGTCACATCAAGCGAATGCACCCTCATCATCTTCCACTGATGGCTTACAACGCTGGTAGATCTGGCTACATGGCAAGGGGGCGGCCGCGAGGTAGGTGGATAGATGACATTAGAGTGATTGTGCAGAGACACGGGCTCACATTGACCGACGCGACACACTTGGCGCAGGACAGACCACTTAAACTCCCCACGACACTCATCGGCACAAGTACAAGGAAAACTAACTAAACTAATGGACAAGAGCTTTTGTGCGCCCTAAAAAGGCCGTTAAGAGGCGGGTTGTAGTAGCTTTCATCACATCCAGAGCGTGCTGATAAAGGTAGACCGCGGTCCTCCAGGCGGTTGTGCTATGCATGGCTTCATCTACATGACGCTCACTGCTAAGGGGATCACGTTGATCCACATCTCGTCGGCCAGGCTGCATTAAAAACGATCTGTTTCCAGGGAACGCTACATGGAAGAGAGATAGTGGTCTAGGTCAGTATGATGTGCCTGACATGACTAGCGTTTCCTGAAGACACAATCAGACAAGTAGATTTAAGATGCAATTGACACAATCAGACAAGTAGATTTAAGATGCAATTGACACAATCAGACAAGTAGATTTAAGATGCAATTGACACAATCAGACAAGTAGATTAAAGATGCAATTATTTACATTTCCATGTTCTATGAATTTTCTTTCTTTTCCTTTTTTGTCCTGCTTGTGCATTTCAGCGTCAGGTTATGAAGAGGTTTCTACGCCGGGCCCTAGTATGTGCTTGTGCCTTTCAGCGTCAGGTTATGAAGAGGTTTCTTGACCAGGCCCTAGTATGTGCTTCTGCATTTCAGCGCCAGGTTATGAAGAGGTTTCTACGCCGGGCCCTAGTATCTGCTTGTGCATTTCAGCGTCAGGTTATGAAGAGGTTTCTTGACCAGGCCCTAGTATGTGCTTCTGCATTTCAGTGTCAGGTTATAAAGAGGTTTCTTCACTGGTCCTAGTATGTGCTTATGCATTTCAGCGTCAGGTTATGAAGAGGTTTCTTGACCGGGTCCTAGTATGTGCTTGTGCATTTCAGCGTCAGGTTATGAAGAGGTTTCTTGACCAGGCCCTAGTATGTGCTTCTGCATTTCAGCGTCAGGTTATGAAGAGGTTTCTACGCCGGGCCCTAGTATGTGCTTGTGCATTTCAGCGTCAGGTTATGAAGAGGTTTCTACGCCGGGCCCTAGTATCTGCTTGTGCATTTCAGCGTCAGGTTATGAAGAGGTTTCTTGACCAGGCCCTAGTATGTGCTTCTGCATTTCAGTGTCAGGTTATAAAGAGGTTTCTTCACCGGTCCTAGTATGTGCTTGTGCATTTCAGCGTCAGGTTATGAAGAGGTTTCTTGGACGGCCCTAATATGTGTTTGTGCCTTTCATCGTCAGATTATGAAGAGGTTTCTTGTCCGGGCCCTAGTATGTGCTTCGTACACAAGGATTTTAACTGCTTCTGTTATTTCTGCTATCCATCTTTTCGCGTGGTCGGCCCTTGGCTTTGTATCCATTGTATCTGTATAGCATTGCTTTCTGGGGGATACTATCTGGTGTTTGACGTGTAACGTGGCCGGACCATTTGGTTTACTGTCTCTTGATGAGGTCTAGCACTGGTGTTGTACCTTCGTGTCTCCATGAATAACGGTCAAAAGGAAGAAGCTGCGTTTAGCTTTGAGGTTCCAAAAATAATTGGTTAGCTAATTATAAAAAATCGAATAGCTTCTTTTTCTTCTTCTATTTCTTCTTCTTCATTTCTGACGTTCCTTGTGAGGATGACGTTGTGTCGTAGTTTATAGCAAGGCTGCGATATCTGCACCTTTCAGCCCGACACATACAGTTTAAGTTGGCTTTTAGTGATACCAGGTTTATCTTTCTCCTGGCCTCCCTGTTCTCTTGGCCAGACTGCACTGGTGCAGTCTGTTTCTAGGGCCGCCGCTTTGAGGTAGTTTAGGTTCGTGATCAGCTATAGTTCGCTGACCCTGATGCTAGCAACCAGCTACAAAACACTGGCTGCTGAATGTTCATTCATCTCCTGCCCCTGCAGCTTAGCTGACTGCAAATGTCGCACGAGACTACGCGTTACTTACTGACCTCATTACTATACAATGTTGACAGTTCATGAAAGTTAGTTGTGAGAGTGAACCGCAATAATTGATAAGATATTGTCCGTCACAGAAGATATTTAAGTTGCGACAAACCTAGAAAACTATAAATATACGACTTTCGTGGGGTCTCTTTGTATGTTGTTAACTTGTCTTTCCTTTATTATGTTTGCTTGTGACTAATAAGCCTGCTTTTGTTGCTTGCGCTGTTAGTCTATAATTTTTTGTGCGCCTTGTTGCTTTCAGCGTGTTCAGTTCAGTTCATCCCGTAACCCATCAGGCCGTTGGGGCACACTTGAAGACACTCCCAAAATCCCACGCCATCCCTCTCTGTCTGCCGCCGCCTTTTGTATCTCACCGGGACGAAGGCTTGACCACTCAGTGATGTTGTCCACCCATCTCTTCCTTGGACGTCCTCGCCCTCTCTGTCCCTGACCAAAGAGTATCGAGCTGGTAATTACGTTGGACCTCGCGACGTGCCCGCACCAGGCCATCTTTCGTCTTTTGATAGCTATGAACATATCTTCAAAAGGACCAATAGCGTCTTCACTCTCTGTCGTATTTCTACGTTCGTGACACGAGCTTTGCGCACATGAACAATCAATATCTTAAAGATGTCTGTATAATGTCTATTGTATTCTTGTTGCTCTGTCATCTCATGTTTACCGCATGATCTACTCCATAACTAAGAGAACGATTGTTCGGTAGAGTAGGCGTCGCAGCTTATTTGTAGTTTAGATTGTAAATCGGTTTGTAATTCCAACATTCTAGTTGTTGTTGCTGCTGATGCTAGTGTTGTTGTTGTTGTTGTTGTTGAATGCCCACAATGAGTATGATTACTTTTTTGTGCGCACTGAAAAGAACGTTAAGGGGTGATTTATTTTAAATTGTTTTATTTTGTTAGCCTTATTTCTCTATTCCCCAACGCAGTGTGCGTTGCATTCACTGTGTTTTTATTATGCGTCTCTCGGCCTAATGCATCCGACTTCGTCATGAATTGTATGTAAGGGTGTGCTTCCTCCTGTATTTTCTAAGGGTTTGCTTCCCCAGGGTAGCGGCCGGTGCTGTGATTGGGGAGCGAACCCAGCCCCTTCTGGTTTTGAGCCGTGTAAGTGTTGAGTTTCAGTGGGTGTTCTCATATCCCGAGCGTGCTGATGAAGGTAGACCAGGGTCCTCCAGACGGTTGTGCTATGCTTGGCTTCATCTTTGTGTCGCTCAGTACGGCGGGGATTACGTCGATCTTTCACCTAGTTAGTCAGCCTACCATGAAACAACCTGTTTCAATGGAAAACTGATTTGAAATTAGATGAGCGTCTCGTTCATAATATCTTACTTGAACCTCACAAACATGTCTGACCACTATGTGTTGCCTGACCAGAGGCAAGTCTCCTCCCCCATCTACTTCACCTAGAGCGCCGCTGTAGTTGAGAAATAACTAATTCGCCTTTCAAAGCGATGAATGGAAGCGGTGGGCGATCGAATCCCACAAGTTCCAAGTCTCGAGGGAGGTAAGACCAGAGGGCTGGAATCCTGAGTTATCTCCAGTTGTCTCGACTGGCCGTCTTGCCACTGGTCCAAGGTAGCCTGGGACCAGAGAGTGAGGGCGATGACGAGCGCAATTTCTTCCTTGCTATAGTCCAAATACAGCGCGTTACATCAAGAAGACAAAACCATCTGATGATGTCGGCATCTTCGCTTGCAATGTGCTACTAACTAACTGCACTCCACTAGCTATAACCTGGATACGTTAGAAGGAAAGCGTAGTAATCATTGGACTTCCATAACCCAGAACAGAGTTCGTTGGAATCGAGTTTGAACCCGAGGTATTAGAACCCTTTACTTAGCTTAGCTTCTTAATAATGGCTGTTTCAGTTTAGAGGTCATTTATGCATCGAAGGTCGGCTGGTCAGCTCAGGTGACATTTATGCATCGAAGGTCGGCTGGTCAGTTCAGAGGCCATTTATGCATCGAAGGTCGGCTGGTCAGCTCAGGTGCCATCTCCACATCGAAGGTCGGCTGGTCAATTCAGGTGCCATTTATGCATCGAAGGTCGGCTGGTCAGCTCAGGTGCCATCTATGCATCGAAGGTCGGCTGGTCAATTCAGGTGCCATCTCCGCATCGAAGGTCGGCTGGTCAGTTCAGGTGCCATCTCCGCATCGAAGGTCGGCTGATCAGTTCAGGTGCCATCTCCGCATCGAAGGTCGGCAGGTCAGTTCATGTGCCATCTATGCATCGAAGGTCGGCTGGTCAATTCAGGTGCCATCTATGCATCGAAGGTCGGCTGGTCATTTGAGGTGCCATCTCCGCATCGACGCCTGACTGGGCAGCTCAATTCAGGGGCCATCTCTCATCGAAGATCGGCTGTGTCAGTTCAGTTCAAGTGCCATCTCCGCATCAAAGGTCAATTGCAATCGATCTCCAATGTACTCTATCTCTTGCCGTAATTGTGCAATCTGATTAGCTTTTCCCAGTCCATCTCCTGATGGTATCCACCCACTTAAAACGTTGTCTGTCTCTTAAACGACTGTCTTCCACCCTACCCTCCAGTATGGTCTTCAACAAGGAGGTATATCTTGTTATATGACCAAAATAACGTTAACTGTCTAACCCTGATTTCGGTCATTAATTCTCTTTTCACCCCCAACTTTTTCCAAAACCTCCAAATTTGTTTTCTTTCCTTTCCAAGAAATGCGACCCAATCTTCTATATACCCACATTTCGAAGGCTTCAATACTCTTTTCAAACATTTTTTCATTGTCCATGTTTCTGAGCCATAAAGTAGTGACGAGTAAACATAACACCTGACAATTCTCATTTTCAAATTCTGATTTATCTGTTTGGATGTCAGTATGTGTCGCATGTTGCCTAATACCATCTTGGCCATAGTTATTCTGTTTCCGATTTCTTGTTCTCAGCTGCCATCTTCCGTTATTATATGACCTAGATAGGAGAAACTCTGTACCTGTTCCAGAAGTTGATCTTTTGTTTTTATCTGCATACATGGTTTCTTGTCACTTTTCCCAATTATGATAGTCTTTGTTTTCTTTATTTGTATGTCTAACCCAAGCTCTTGACTTATTCTGTATATTGTTGTCACAAGCTCCTGTAATTCTTGCTCAATTTTTGCAATAAAAACTGTATCATCCGCATATCTAAGGTTATTCATTGCCACTCCTAAATGACAAACCCTGGCATCCCCTCTTTAAACAGTCAGTTTATTCCACTCAACCGATACAAACAAATAACTGTGAGCATCCAATCTACTTTTAATGCATTAATTGTCCTACTTCTAATAAATCCTGTGGCAATGCATTCAGAGTATTCACCATTCTGACTAAAAAAAAAATATTTACTAATATCTAATCTGGTTTTACTGCCTAAAAGACGGAGCTTAATAATGGTTTTACTGCCTAAAAGACGGAGAAGAATAATGGTTTACTGCCTAAAAGACGGAGCCATTTCTAGGAAATAAAAAGATGACAATGGTGATGTTTTAAAAAAAAAAGGAAAAAAAAATAATAACTAAGAATACAAATGGAAAAGTATATGTTCTGACACAAAAACATCATTTATATCACTGTCAGTAACATCTGACACAGAAACATCATTTATATCACTGTCAGTAACATCTGACACAGAAACATCATTTATATCTGAATCACTCAATATCTCATTTTCAAATGAGCTCAATAACAACAACACACCAAAAACATTCTAAATAATTCTCAAACTCCTGTGAAATCTTTCAAGAGGCTTCAATGTCAATGCTTAAATGCCCAAGAAATGAAAGAGTTCATTTGATTAGCTGATACTATTTTTAGTTAGCCATACAGAAGCGTTCTTTTTCAGAGCCGATGGATCAGCCGCTCGTCTTTTTCGCTAACATAAGTCGGGCCGATCATCGATCATTCCATCTCATTCATTCTCGTTGTACACCTCACTACACTGCTATCTTCACAATTGTGTATAAAATGTATGAGGGGGCTTTATATTTTTTTTTATAAAATAGAAGGAAAAAAAAAAAAAAAAAAAACAGAAGGAAAGAGGGGGGGGGGGGGGGGGGGGGGGGGAAAGAAAGAAAGAAATCAGGAAACAAAAAAAAAAGAGATCCGAATCAAGAATGACAGAAAATAAAAATGGTCCCAGGAAAACTATTGTGCATATTTATGCAAATACCTACGGCGGACAACTAGGAACATCAAAAGCCAGGAACAACGGGAGGAACATCACGGAAATACCAGGCTAGGTACAAACAGATACACACACGCATCCAAGCACTGGTTTATGCGTCTTAATATCGCCCAAATTGACTGCGGTCTGGGTCGGAATAGGCGCGCCTCCGCCAGTAGAAACTAGTGAGGCAAACACATAAAATAAAAAAATATAAAAAAATAAAAATATACCCTTTTGTTCTTGTAGTCGATTGCACTTTTAAAAACTTGTTATAGTCTAATTTATCATATTCTTTGATTAATTTATAAACCTGTATTAAGTCACCTCAAATTCTTGTCTGTTCGAAACACTGTAGATCAGTTTATCTGAATCTTTTCTCATAACTGTAATTATGTCTAATTGAGGTCTCACCAATGATTTTTATAGTTTTAGCATCACTTCCTTGCTCTTATGTGTAATTTATATTTTAATCATAACCAACATTGCCTTGTCTTTCTCACTACCAGCTGTATTTGCTACCGCACCTTACATGCGTGATCTATTATAACCCCTAGCTCCCTTCCATTTTTATTGTCTTTCTTTTTTTTCTTTTCTTCTTTGCGTTCAGGATCTTTTGGTCCTGCTATATCTGCAGGCCAGTCGCCATGATGAAGTTTGTAGTCTTCACCAGGTCGGAGCGGCTGCCTCACAGCTTTTGTCTCAGCTCCGCACCCTCTGGCCAGGTCTGGTATCTCATGTCCCTATAGATTGGGCATTCCTTTAGAATGTGTTCATGATTCTGGCCTCCTGTACCACATGGGCACTCATCGAATGTGTGAGATCTTCAGTCGGTATAGATGTTCTAGTAGTCTGCAGTGTCCAGTTCTCAGGCGAAATAAGGTAGTTTGTTGGTTTCTTTTGAGTCGGTGAATTGGGTCTGGTGTACTGCTTATGTTTCTGTCTTCTCTCCATTGGTGTATATACTGATTTCTGATGATGTTCTGGATCTCTCTGTGTGGTACTCTATGATTAAATTGTGCCTTTTTGCTGCCATCTTTTGCCAGAGCATCAGCTCTCTCATTTCCTATGATACCGCAACGGGAGGGTAGCCACTGGAGCGCTATTGTTGAGGATCTCTTGAGTTTTCCCAGTTCTGCTCTGATCTCTGATAACAGTGGTTCGTTGTGTGTTTATTGTCCTAATATTGTACCTGAGTGACAAGACATCAAGTAGTCCTTTGCACTATTACGATACAAATTAGCATCTGATATCGACGTCCTACGTTACTGTCATGGCGGCCAGAACTCTGACCTTGACCTCCTAATATAATCACCATATTTTAATCGAATTGTCCTACAAACAAATACACAAGCCTCTATCATCATGTTGGTGTCACTTCCTTCCTATGGTCACTAGATAAAAGTTCATAGGAAAATTAGGTCAAAGAAAGGGAGATAAAAGAACACTATGACAGTTCCTGTTTTTGCGCTTTCACGTACCTTCCCAGAGCCTGGGAAACTACTCTCCTCCATTTTGAACTTGAATTTCATATTACAAAGTGTTACTCTGGCTACGATGGAAATTTACTTAAATTAATTTCCTTAACTTAAAGTAACGTCCTTACACTGGTTTAGAAGACTCTGCAGAGTTTGTTTACAACCAGTTTCTTTGACTTGATCTAAAAATAAATATGAGCATCCAATCTATTCTCGAATGCATTTATGAACCACAGCCTACTGTAGATTTAAAGTAGGCCATGAATTAATCCTGCCTTCATGATTTCCTGTGGCAATGCATTTAAAGCATTCACCACTGTGACTAAAACAATATTTCCTGCTATCTAATCTGGACCTGTCTTTAATTATTTTGATTATCTCTAAAGCTGTTTTAAGTCACCTCTAATTCTTCTCTTTTCTAGATATTGTAGGCCGGTTTTTTTCTTTCCTCATATCTGTAATTCTGGAATCCCACAATCAGCTTTGTCGCCATTCTTGAATATTTATATCCCCTCTATGATAAGGACTCCACGTGGACATGTACACAGTACTCCAATCTAGTTCTAACGTATGCTTTATACAGTTTGACTATCACTCCCATGCTCCAATGCTTATTATTTCTTTTTATCATACCAAACATTGCATTTGTCTTTTCCACTGCTGGACTTTAAACATGGGTTCTGCAAACTACGGCCCCCGAAATAAACTCGGGCCAACCCATTGTTTTCGATTAATTAATAATGAATTTTACATGTTCAAATTCTTTAAAATTTCAAAGTACGCTCAACCACGGAACGGCCGCCTGTCGAGTTAAGGAATGCCAGAAAGTATGTGTCGCTGATATAGCTTCACATTCGCTCGCTGATTGGCGGATTCTTTTAACCCCAATTTGGTGAACTATTTTCTACAAAAAGTAATTCCATGGTTCGCATTAGTAGAGCTGAATTTGAAACAATTGTAGTCTACTTATTATGTTTATTATTATGATACATTTTGTTCAGTAAATGTAGAATTAAGATGTTGAGCAGTGAATGGATTGCAGCGTTCGGCGACCCATAGCTGACTAATAGCAACAGGGCCAGCGAGCTAGCGCTGCCATGGCCCTTCTACGCCTCCACGTAACAGAGCAGACTGGCCAAGGAGAAGGGATCAAATAGGGACGCATAATCCGGTACTCAAATATGCCTGCTGAAGTCGGATGTGTCTGACCGAAAGGTGCAGATATTCTAGTCAAGCTGTAACCTACGAAGCAGCGCATTCCGTTCCATGAACAACATCCTGCTACTTGCAAAACCCTTTTCAGGGCTTGGTGGCGGGAGATTGAGAACGTTCAGTGCTGGGTAGCAGGAGATTGAGAACGTTCGGGGCTTGGTAGCGGGAGATTGAGAACGAACTAAGAAGAAGAATGTTGAAGAATAAAGAAAGAATCTTCATCACCTGCAATGAACAAATATCACCTAATTTCCTTTTACCGAAGAAAAGACAGCGAGCAATGACCTGACCACAACACTGAACTCTAGTACAACGAAGTCTCAAACACTTCCTCCCTGACGGCAGTGTCTGATAGGTGACCTGAAACTAATAGCAATGAATGAATTTGAAGTGTAGAAAATCTTCTCGGACATCTGCCGTGTCAAAGGTCACAACTTTGACCACAATGAACTTAGAGAAACAAAAACCAGGGATTCTAAACCTCTTTCCCCCGACACCTCCCAGGGTAGAGGTTCTTAAATGTTTACATCTAGTTTTTTCCCAATGTTTTTCTTCTTCGGCGTTCGTCCTGATAGCAGAATGCGAGAGGGTACAATATTTGAAAGATAGAAAAGGAAAGGGACCTAGGGGTTATAATAGACAATACGGGTACGGTTACTGAGCAAGTCCAGGTAGCAGTGAAAAAGGCAAATGCAATGTTAGGTATGATAAAAGAAATATTAAATATAGGAGCAAGGAAGTGAAAGTCAAACTGTATAAAGCTTTAGTTAGACCTAGATTGGAGTACTGTGTACAGGTGTGGAGTCCTTATCATAGAGGGGACATAAACATGCTGGCAAAGGCCGCTGGAAAAGATACAAACAAGAATGACAAAGTTGACAGTGGGATTACAGTTACGAGGAAAGAAAAACCAACCTGATGTGTCAGGAAAAGAGAAGAATTCGAGGTGATAATAAAGGTTTATAAGATAATACAGGTTTATAAGATAATAATAAAAAGGTTTATAAGATAATTAAAGGAAAGGATCAAGGCAACGGACGCCGTCCATCGTAGACGATGATGACATAATTTATTTTGCTAGAGCTATTTTTAGTCAGTATTAACTACATTACTTTTTATCCTCACTCTCTCGTCTCGTGCCGCCCGACCCCAGTGGCAAGTCAGGGATAAGACGACTAGGGGAAGACTACGAAATGCCTTGGACTCTCCATCAATCACCCGTGAAAAAGACGGCGGAGTCTGGAGTCGAACCCACACCACCTGATCCCGAGGCCGACGGCTTAACCACTTCGCAACGCAATCCCACAAAAGAACACATAAGTTAGACTATAACATGTTTTTTTTCTTCAAAATACAACCACCTACAAGAACAATAGGGTACATCTACAAATTGACTAATGAAAAGTCCAGTTTATAGATATTAGGAAATACATTTTTGTATAGTCAGAGAGTGGGAAATGCTTGAAATGCATTACCACCGAAAATAGCGGAGGAAGGGTCAATTAATGCATTCAAGAATAGATTGGATGCGCATAGTTATTTTTAGATCAAGTGAAATAGAAGAAACTGGTTGTTTATAAACTATGCAGACTTTTCTAAACCAGTGTAAAGGCAGACTTCTAAACCAGTGTAAAGGCAGTCTTCTAAACCAGTGTAAAGTCAGTCTTCTAAACCAGTGTAAAGGAAGACTTCTAAACCACTGTAAAGGCAGAGTTTTCTAAACCAGTGTAAAGACAGAGTCTTCTAAATCAGTGTAAATGCACAGTCTTCTAAACCAGTGTAAAGGCAGTCTTCTAAACCACTGTAAATGCAGAGTCTTCTAAACCAGTGTAAAGGCAGTCTTCTAAACCAGTGTAAAGGCAGTCTTCTAAACCAGTGTAAAGGCAGTCTTCTAAACCAGTGTAAAGGCAGTCTTCTAAACCAGTGTAAAGGCAGTCTTCTAAACCAGTGTAAAGGCAGAGTCTTCTAAACCGGTGTAAAGGCAGAGTCTTCTAAACCGGTGTAAAGGCAGTCTTCTAAATCAGTGTAAAGACATTAAGTTAAAAGGACGTTCTGAAGCTGTGTCGCAGTTCACAAAACCGATATCTGCACCTTTTGGACCAACACATCCAATTTGAGCTGTTTTTTTTTTTAAATACCGGGTTTGTCTTCCAACTGTGATCCATATCACTTGGCCAGACTACACTAGAGACTAGTGCAGCCTGTTTCCAGGGCTGCCACGGGGAGGCGTAATAGTGTCTTGATTGGCTCTAGTTTGCTGACATGCAAGCAGCCAGCTGTGGCTCCATGGCTGATCTAAGCTCGTTCACTGCCATAGAGCTTGAGACCTTGGTCAGTATATCTTACCTGACTCTGACTAACATAACCTGATCAGTATGTTTCACCTGACCCTAACATAACCTGATCAGTATGTTTCACCTGACCCTAACATAGTCTGATCAGTATGTTTCCCCTGACCCTAACATAACCTGATCAGTATGTTTCACCTGACCCTAACATAACCTGATCAGTATGTTTCACCTGACCCTTACATAGTCTGATCAGTATGTTTCACCTGACCCTGACTAACATAGTCTGATCAGTATGTTTCATCTGAACCTGACTAACATAGTCTGATCAGTATGTTTCTCCTGACCTAACATAGTCTGATCAGTATGTTTCACCTGACCCTAACATAATTTGATCAGTATGTTTCACCTGACCCTAACATAGCCTGATCAGTATGTTTCACCTGACCCTAACTAACATAGTTTGATCACTATGTTCTGCCTGACCGGACACTAGCCGTCTTTCACCACTTTGAAGACATAAAGTATTCCTCCTTAGCGAGAACAAAGATAAGTTTGTGGCACGTTGATCTGCAGTCTAAGAACCGCCAGTGAAAGTTATTTAACTCTCTCAAAGCGGTCAGTTTCTTTGTAACTTCAGGGCTTCCAAATTCACAACGAAACATGGCCTAAAACAGGACATGACCAAACCCGGCTAATGTAAGGCCTTGACCTCTGGTGTGACAGGTGTTTGAATATAACTTCCGTTATCGTTGGAGCGGCTGAGGGGTTAACGCTCTTGCCTCCAACGATTGTTGTTGTGGGATCAATTCTTAAAAAGGTATTTTAACTGATTCACTACAGCCATCATCATCAGGTATGTCAGTCCAGAGACTGGTGTTGAAGTCTTCTGATCATGTCACGCCACTGTCAGTCCAGAGACTGGTGTTGAAGTTTTCTGATCATGTCACGCCACTGCCCTCTGTCAGTCAGTCCAGAGACTGGTGTTGAAGTCTTCCAGGATGGATGGACTAGGCCACTGTCCTCTGTTAGTCAGTCCAGAGACTGGTGTTGAAGTCTTCTAGGATGGATGGACGAAGCCAAAGATGCACATGTTCTCTTGACTACGTGTACTAATACAAAGCAGCGATGAAGGCAACCGGTCACCCGACTCCTGACACACATCTATCACAAGTGTCAAACAGCAGTACCGCTCAGCATGAATCAAGGCCACCATTTCACGTGCTTGTCACGCGCCCCTGGAAACAGGTTGTGCACTACAGCCAGAAGGTTACAGGTCCCCATTCTCTAGCAAGGCTCGGGATGTGGGAAAACCCACTGAAACCCCCTACCAAAGAAACGTCATGAGTAAACTCATCACGAGTGCCTTGGTGGAACAACAGAATGGTGTCCACACACACCACTCCTTAGTAATCTCTTCCTATGTGTCGGTAGGTTACGGTGCAAATTTCGTGTTCCCATTTCATGCATCAGTAACAAGCGGGCGTCATGGAGATACAAAGATTACAGAGCGCGTGAGGCGGGAGAGAGAAAGGCGGTTGCTGAAACGGAAGAGGAGACGCTAAATCTGGCCTCTATCAATCGATACTGACTTGTGGTTTGTCCGTTCCAGACAGGTCATTGTAACCAGCTCGCCACGTTGCCGGCTTTTTTCTTATTTTTCACAGCAAGGAAAAATCCACGACTAGTGTCGGCTTCTGGATCGAGGGATGTTAGTAAGACAGTCTAGGTCGAGGTCAGCGCCTCGTATCGAGGGATGTTAGTAAGACAGTCCAGCTCGAGGTCAGCGCCTCGTATCGGCGGATGTTAGTAAGACAGTCCAGCTCGAGGTCAGCGCCTCGTATCGGCGGATGTTAGTAAGACAGTCCAGCTCGAGGTCAGCGCCTCGTATCGGGGGATGCTAGTAAGACAGTCCAGCTCGAGGTCAGCGCCTCGTATCGGGGGATGCTAGTAAGACAGTCCAGCTCGAGGTCAGCGCCTCGTATCGGGGGATGCTAGTAAGACAGTCCAGCTCGAGGTCAGCGCCTCGTATCGGGGGATGCTAGTAAGACAGTCCAGCTCGAGGTCAGCGCCTCGTATCGGCGGATGTTAGTAAGACAGTCTAGGTCGAGGTCAGCGCCTCGTATCGGCGGATGTTAGTAAGACAGTCCAGCATGAAGCACCAATTACATGTCTGAAGAAAAAAAACATAAGCATGGGTGAAAAAGACAAGAATACTGGGACAAAAGATTGATGAGCAGGCCACAGCTGTCTCGTACCCTCGATGCGGGAAAAGTAACGCGGGGTAGACCTCAAATGCGTTTGTCAGACTCCCGTGTACTCCACAACACCCACGAAACCTTAGAAAGAAGACATAATACTCTGTGGACCTCCACAACCCAGGATAGAGATCGTCCTAGACGAAGTTAGGACACGCAACGGTAGAACTACCGCCGAGGACCAGGTAATGAAGTACCAAGTAAGTACTCGGTAACCTTTACTGTTTATATGGCTTGGCTTCGTTCGTTCTCAATCTCCCACTACCAAACCCGGAAAGGGCTTAAGTAACAGAATGTAGTCCAGAGAACAGAATACGTTGTGTCGTAGTTTACAGCTTGATTGCGATATTTTCACCTTTCGGTCCAACACATCCGACTTCAGCAAGCATTTTTTGAGTACCGGGTTAGCATTCCCTCTCCGATCCCTTCTCCTTAGCCAGTCTGCCCTACTGCAGCCTGTTATCCAGGATCACCGCGTGGAGGTATAGAAGGGTCTTGGCAGCTCTGGTTCGTTGGCCCTGACGCTAGCAGTCGGCTATGGGTCGCTGATCACTGCAGCTCATGCGCAGCTCCGCATCTTGATCCCTTTCAAATATATGATGATGATTTGTTTTGTTTTTTTAAAGAAAAGAAAAAAAGGTCCCTATCAATTTTATATTAAAAAAAGAAAAAGAAGATAAAATATGTGGCGTACCTAAAATAAATATAACCATTTCCCAAATTTTGGCACCCCAATCCCTGGAAATCAAAGTAAGCATATATATTCTTCTTCTTCGTATGCTATCAGACGTCGACCTTTATTTTTTCTAAAAAAGTAGCGGTCATCCTGAGGCTGTCGACACTGCCATGGAGCTTGTCTAGTGTTGCAACTGGTGATGGCCACATCTGCTCTCTCTGATCCTCGTATGTCGGGCAGTTTTGCAGCAGATGTTCAGCGGACATATTCCCGGTACCACACGAGCATTCGTCAGTGCCACCTATCTTCAATTTGTTGAATGGGTGGTACCTCAGTCTATTGTGGCCAGTGCGAAGTCTGAAGACCACGACCTGCTCTCTTCTGTTCATCTGGTAATAGGCATCGTTTTTTGTGTAGCCAGTATGTTCTGTTTCCCATTTGGTCATGTATCTGGCTCTAATAAGTCATTTTGACTCTTCGTAGGTCACACTAGGATCTGGTTGTGGTAGTCTTGCACCTTCTTTTGCCAGTCTGTCTGCTTCCTCGTTGCCTTGGATGTTGCAGTGGAATGGAACCCACTGTACCACTACTCTTTTTGGTGCGGACTGCTGGCATAGTTGACAGAGTACTGCTCTTAAATCATTAGTAAGCATATATGACCACTGGAGCCAGGGTACAAACAAACAAAAATTAAAGTCTACCTATCAACAAGACCAACAAATTACACGAAACATTTTTGCATGACTGAAATACTAGGTTAGGTACATACAGATACACACATGCATCACAACACTGGTTTATGCATCCTGATATCGCCGAATTGACTACGGTCTGGGGTGGAAAACCTGCGCCTCCGCCAGTAGAAACTAGTCAGGCTAATATCTAAAAAACAATCAAACAAGTATTGTACTTGCAAGTCCATTGGACCTCAAGACGTGACCATACCAAGACAGCTTTCGCTTTTCGATCATTGTGAGGTCGTTGTTGTTGCTTAGATGTTTGCCTCACTAGTTTCTACTGGCGGAGGCGCGCCATGTTCCACCCTAGACCGTAGTCCATTGGGCAATATCTGGACGCATAAACCAGTGCTTGGATGCATGTGTGCGTCTGTATGTACCTATGCTAGGTTTGTGCGCCCTCAGAAGCTAGCCCAATCAAAGTGCAATGGAAGGGCCTCACCATGAGGGCGCGTGTGAAAGTTGTGCAAGAGTGTGACTGTAGGACAGAGTCAAATGAAACAGAGTGAGGTGAGAGGAGAGGGAAGAGCTACCCCCAGGGTGAAACCTCTTCTACCGATCTTCATGTGTGAAGGTCATAGTATAGTCCACTTGCATTCACTATTCTTTGTTGTTGCTTTATCTCTTCTTCATTTAAATCCCTACGGAGGCAGACGGAGTGGTGAAACCAACGACCCTGATCAGTACTGGCCCTCTCATCAGGGCAGAGATGGCCAATGACAACCCCCTTCAGCACCAGGATGACAGCACGGCGAAAGTGTCGTAAAAGAACCAGCTTCAGAAACAAAAATTCGCCAAATCCTGAAGAACCCAGTACTCTTAACTTACAAAGCAACAACTCAAACTGAGAAACCATAACATGATCATTTTATTTATTCTCTTAACGGTTAAAATACCAAAACAGATAAGCAACAAAAACATTTGATCTTTTATAAATTTATATTTATAAATTTGTGTAGTATAAAAATATAATTTATTGTTAGGATATTTTTGGTGATAATAAATAGTGGTGACAGTTGTGTACTGAGGAGGTCTTGATTGGTTGTGATAGGGATTATTTTACAGAATGGGCAAGTGAACGATTGAATGGATGCATTTATTTGGTTATGATTTGTTACGATTGGTTAAATTAACTGGTTATTTAATATATGGTTAACTGTACACGGTTACATCAAAATATAGGTGACCAGCTCCCCATCAGGGTCAGGTGAAACATACTGACCAAGACCCCACTTCATGTCAGGGTCAGGTGAAACATACTGACCAAGACCCCATTTCATGTCAGGGCCAGGTGATACATACTGACCAAACCCCATTTCATGTCAGGTGAAACATACTGACCAAGACCCATTTCATGTCAGGGCCAGGTGAAACATACTGACCGAGACCCATTTCATGTCAGGGTCAGGTAAAACACTGACCAAGACCCCACTTCATGTCAGGATCAGGTGAAACATACTGACCAAGACCCATTTCATGTCAGGGCCAAGTGAAACATACTGACCAAGACCCCATTTCATGTCAGGGTCAGGTGAAACATACTGACCAAGACCCATTTCATGTCAGGGCCAGGTGATACATACTGACCAAACCCCATTTCATGTCAGGTGAAACATATTGACCAAGACCCATTTCATGTCAGGGTCAGGTGAAACATACTGACCGAGACCCATTTCATGTCAGGGTCAGGTAAAACACTGACCAAGACCCCACTTCATGTCAGGATCAGGTGAAACATACTGACCAAGACCCCACTTCATGTCAGGTGAAACATACTGACCAATCCCCATTTGATGTCAGGGTCAGGTGAAACAAACTGACCAAGACCCATTTCATGTCAGGGTCAGGTGAAACAAACTGACCAAGACCCATTTCATGTCAGGGTCAGGTGAAACATACTGACCAAGACCCCACTTCATGTCAGGTGAAACATACTGACCAAGACCCCACTTCATGTCAGGGCCAGGTGAAACATACTGACCAAGACCCCAGTTCATGTCAGGTGAAACATCCCGATAAAGATCCCTAACCCAGGTTCAGGTCAAGTGGCTCCTGGTCTTAAAGGAGGTGGGACCAAAGTGCCTGCATACTGAGTTACATCCAATCACGGGGAGGAAGACTAACGTCAGGGTCAGGCAAAATATACTGACCAAGACCCTCACCTTGATGTGAAAGCTACGACAGCCTGCCACGTCACGTCCTTTTTAGGGGACACAAAAGAGTAATTCTACTCATTGTGGGCATTCAACAACAACCTCCAGTCGTCGTGACTTATGTCTTGCCACTGGTTCAAGGAAGCTCAGGACCAGAGAGTGAGGTTGATGATCAGCGTAGTTTCTTCCTCACTATCATCCAAATACAGCGCAAGTTATTTCATCAAGACAAACCCGTCTGATGGTATCACCATCATTGCTTGCGATGGGCAACAACTAATACTAATACCCCCCCCCCCCCCCCCGATCAATTGAGCCACATCAAAGAAACCACCGACACACTCACTGCACATAGCCAACCGAGAGTCACAAAAGGCAAATCAGGGAAGACACGAGGCAGGACCGATCTGGCACAAGGCACTGATCTACCTGGCAGCTTCCATCAGCAGCAGTGAACCAGAGCTGACCAAGACATTAATCCACATACAACGGCGGACCTGGATTATAATCTGGGGTGCAGTCTGGCAAAGAGAATAGAGACCATAGTTTGGAAACTACTTAGTTACCAGTTGTGACAAAACGCAACAACCATCCCATAAACTCTGATAAGCAAAACCAAAACTCAATCACAAATTCAAATATCAAAGACAGACAAATTCAAAATGCAGCTTAAACATGCATTGAGGTCACAAGACACAAAAACTGTCCAATCCAGCGTACCGTTAATCTAGGTACTGATGGTGACAGTCAAATCCTGCCTTCTGTTAATCTAGGTACTGATGGTGACAGTCAAATCCTGCCTTCTGTTAATCTAGGTACTGATGGTGACAGTCAAATCCTGCCTTCTGTTAATCTAGGTACTGATGGTGACAGTCAAATCCTGCCTTCCGTTAATCTAGGTACTGATGGTGACAGTCAAATCCTGCCTTCTGTTAATCTAGGTACTGATGGTGACAGTCAAATCTTGCCTTCTGTTAATCTAGGTACTGATGGTGACAGTCAAATCCTGCCTTCTGTTAATCTAGGTACTGATGTGGTGACAGTCAAATCCTGCCTTCTGTTAATCTAGGTATTGACATCAACGGCCAAATCCCGTCAGTCGGCCCTGGCTTACTTTTATGGAAAGATTGGGGGCGAAAGGGAACTGGCCACCCTACCACATAAAGCTGAGGTCGCCTCTTACAATGAAGTCTCAACACTTCATCCTTGATGGCAGCATCTGCTATAAGACTGGCTTTACCCTTATTATTTTTTTTAAAAAAAGATCTTTCTTGAACAAATTTTCTCATCTTATTGACGCAGCACCATAGATGGAGCACAGTGGCTGAGTTGACAGCATCCAGAGACTCGTAGCTGGCTTCTTGGATCAGGTCAGCGAACCAGAGCTGATCAAGACCCTATTCAGTCTCCAAGTTACAACCCTGGATACAGGCTGCACTTGGATCATAGTGGAAAAGGCAAACACAGTACCCAAAGAAAGGCCAGCTGAAATCAGATGTGCCAGGCTGAAGGGTGTTGATATTGCAGCCAGGCTGTAAACTTTGGCACATCTGTTTCAGGATGAACGCGGAAGAAGATATTAGAGGGACGTGATCTTCCTTCGATGCACCATCTCTGCTGCCATAGCCATTTCCGATCTTTGCCCCCTCTAACACCCAAGTGGTTCTCGAGGCAAACAGAATAGAGCCACTGCTCCCTTCCCAGCATGTTGTAAGAGGCATCATAGGAAGGCTGTGCACAGAACTTGCAAACTCATCAAACTTGCAAAGAAATGGATTCCGGATTCCCTAAAAGATGGTTTCGGGTAATCCAAGTGGGGCATTGGACCATCAACTCTACCTAGTGGGGTGTTGGACCCTCAACTCCACCAAATGGGGCATTGGACCATCAACTCTACTTAGTGGGATGTTGGACCCTCAACTCCATCAAATGGGGTCTGGATACAAACTCCACCAAATGGGGTGTTGGACCATCAACTCTACATAGTGGGGCGTTGGACCATCAACTCTACCTAGTGGGGCATTGTACCCTCAACTCCACTAAATGGGGTGTTGGACCCTCAACTCTATCAAATGGGGTCTGGACCCACACTCCCCCAAATGGGGCATTGTACCTTCAACTCCCCCAAATATGGTAGTGAACCCTCAACTCCACTAAATGGAGTGACATGAACAAGCAGAAGTGCTGTCTCTTTAATGTTCATTTAAGACGAATCAGTCCTTTCATTTCTTGGTCTTTGTCATACTCAGAAGCCCTGCAGCAGGCAGATTTTAAGTATCCACCTTGAATAAAAACCGTGACTTAAATAGTGACCCAAGCGATATGTTTCCTACAGAATTTGGGTTGGTGTCGTCTAAATTTAGTCATGTGATCTGAAAGTAATCCAAACTGGCAACATCAACCATTAACTCACTAATGGCTTATTAACTGACATTTTCCCTCTCGTTTTGAAAGATGTTGCACTTTTGAGAATTTTCAGATTACATTTTATCATCTAATAGTGGTATCGGGTGGAAGAGCAAGAGCCAGGGATGCTGCTGGATCTGTAACATCATTTAATATCAGTGTTGCTGGGGCCCGAAAGGGGAGCATAGTATTGTAACACTGCAACCTGCCCAAGAGGCGACTAAAGAGTGTTGGCAATGGGAATGGTATCTTAAAGCCACAAAAAGCAACAAATATGGACAAGTCAATCAAAAGTAAGAACAACTCAACCATTGAAAACACAAAGAGAAGGCTCGGGACATGAGAAAGGTCCATGCTCTACAGGGAGCAGAAAAGGTTTTCATTGAATGAACACTGTAACATGCCTCCCAAGACGTCACTAAGGAAGGTTGGATATTGGACCGCCTATTGCATCCTGCAGAAACTATAAACGATTAGAACAAAAGGCTCTACACTTCATGGTAGACACGGCCTGACTAAGCAGGTGTTTTTTTTCCCTATGGAAAAGATAAGCCACAAGAAAAGAGGTCCTCTACACCCCATGGTAGAAGACTCTACACCCCATGGTTTAAGAGGCGTGACTAAGTCACGTCTAATATCCTTCGCTACAAAACTATATCTCATATAACAAGTTATGATGGCACTCAAATTGTGGACCACAGAAAACAGCTTTGTGGGGCTGTGTGTGGACCGCGCACAAATCCCATGTTTGGGACTCCCTGTCTCTTCACTGCTAGAGCAGAAAAGAAGCGACCGAGTAAAGTCAAATGGATAGAGCGGTCTTTGTACATAAAATAATTCTGACATTTTTAACCTAAAATACAAGTGATGTTCGAGTCTCCGAGAAATGGATTAGCGGTTGGTCAATGCTTGTGAACTATGACCCCTGGCCTGTAATAGGATGGATGAATTGGGCGGTGCAGAAGGTGCGAGGCGATAGGGTATTTTTCCGAATAGCTAGCCCCGTTGTTGCTGGTCGCCAGCTCGTCGCTGGTAATGTTATGTTGTTGTTGTAGATTATAATGATGAAGATGGTGATGGAGGGGAGAGTCCCGGCCCGAGCTTTCAGACTTTGGCTCGTCCTGGTCACTAACACTGCTCGTCTCCCTCTCGCTTTCCTCGTTGGGTGCGCTCTGATATTTCAGTTTATGTTCCTCTTCGTAAAATTTACACAACACTCGATCGCCCTCAATTTGTCGGATGGCTTCAACCAGTTTCTCCAGATTCTGCGTGTTTCGCTTCGGCCGGTATAGACAAGGTGTGGACGCACTCAGTTCTTGCTCGGATTCCATTTGTCGACGAAGCTCTTCCTCCTCCCTCTGCTGATCAAGCTGGGCTTGTTGTCGGTGACGACGACGAGGATGGTCACGGTGGCAGTAGTTATGATGATGGTGATGGCTGTGGTGTTCTGGTGCTGACAACACAGTAGTTGGGGAGGATCCGGCAGAAGACGCAGCACCCGGCAAACTTGTTTCCCCTGCTGGGACAACATCCATAGGTTCACCAGCGCCACCAAAATGTGAGGAATCATTCACCGGAGGTCGATGAGTGGAAACATCTAAAGGAGCTGACGCCTCACGAGGCAACCCTCGCTCTGGAGGTTGGAAGGGGTCAAACCGCGATGACGGGACAGGCGGCTCTCGAGCAGCGACAACCTCAACCATTTCCCTGCTGTACAGCTCCTGCTGTTGTTGCAGCTGTAAATGCTCAAATTTGACGGCATGCAGGTCCTGTTAAATAAAAATACAAACATTAGAAACGGACAAATACTTTAATTACTGTACTTTGCCTAATGGCTATATTTATGGACGTTTGTATGTACGAGGCGTGTTCAAAAAGTATCCAACATTTAGGCCAGAAATATAAAATTCTGTTCTGTTCTAGGAAACGACTTCACTGCACTCCGGGCATACCCATAGGTGCTCAGTCTCTCAGCAGATGGCGCAAAGTGTGGATGCTGATGGTGCCTGTAGCCTGTACACCTTACTGTTTCGTCCTCTCAGGTTCCCTGATCCACTGAATCCTAATTTGATTCCAAAGTGCCGCAGCCTGTGCCTTGCAGACTCATCCAAAGCAGTGTCGTTTTCCAGCAGGTGGTCCTTGATAACCTTCACTATGTCACCTTTATCCATATCAGCTGTGCCTGTTATGGGCGCGTGTGACGCCAAAAAATCAGCTCGCTCGTTGCCCGGAACCCCGGCATGACCAGGACAGTAGATCCACACCAGCCCCTGGAGTTTTGAGTTCTCCAGCGCTGCTATCCACTCATGTCGTAGCCACCCATTCTGCACCTTCCAAAGTAGTGTTTGGGAGTCTGACACGATGACTGCTCCTGTTGAAGATGTCTCAGACAGCCACCTCAGAGCTTCTGTCACTGCCTCCATCTCCATTCTCATACTTGATGTGGCAGTCTCGTTTGCGCCAATTCGTTCAGCAACGATCCGATCTTTTATTCTAGCCGAGAAACCCCAGCCTGATGTTCCACTACTTTGCACCGACCCATCAGTCTATATGATGATATCACTTTCATGCGTGTTGGCGCCTATCAGCTGGTTGAATTCGAGCATTGTCTGGCTATTTTGCCCCTTCAGTCAAATTACTCACTTGGAGGTTTGAAACCCTAACCCCCTTCAAAGTACTCTCCTTGCGACAGCACACACTTCTTCCAGCAGCCCCGCCATTGTTCACTTCAGGAAGGCCTCTTTGGGAATAGAAAACAGCTGGATCTTCTTGTGAGTCAAATTGGGTCCGGCAACGGCGTGTCCTAGTGGTTAAGTGGCACAGCTCACAACCCGAATGTATTGGGTTCGATCTCCATCACAGTACCGGCCGTTACCCCGGGGAAGTAAACCCTTAAAGAATAAAAAAATTGGGTCCCTTTCAGCTGAATTTTCAGCTTGGGGAACAGCCAAAAAATGCAAGGGGCTATGTCGGGAGAATGGAGAGCCTTGCGAACCTAAAGAATGTTGTGTTTGGCTAAGAAAGTCTGAATCAGGTGCGAAGAATTGGCAGATGCAATGTCATGAATTTCATACACTCTCAGCTTAGCCAAATCCTCGCTCAAAATGGAGTGTACCGAACCAATGCTTATCCTGACTTCATCCGCAAGTTCTCGGATGGTGACACGGCAGTTCTGTTGAACCAAGGTCCGTTCTTGGTCAATGAATTCATCATTTCGGCTTGTTCAGGGCCTTCTAGAATGTCACCCGTTCTCCACCGATGTGCGGCCATCTTTGAAGCGATTGTATCTCTCCTTAATTTATGAGATGCTCACAGCATCGTCACCGTAAGCCTGTTGAATCTTCCAAATGGTTTCCACTTGGGTATCTACAACTTTTAGTAAAATTTGATGCAACACCTATGTTCAATTCCCGGTGCATCATACAGTATGGGCTTAATATAGGAAGTCCCATGATGCTTTTAAGAAACGTGATCCATCAAAATTTTGCAACGTGACTAGATTGGTTGTGAAGGCATGTGTAACTGAGGCTGTCCACAAAAATGAAAATGTTTTAATCCTAAGAATTCTGCTAATTTCACCCATGCTTAGCTGGTAACACAGATTCGATTTCCTTCTATGTTATATAGATCAAAGAATCTATTTCCTCCAACATTATATAGATCATAGAATCTATTTCCTCCAACATTATATAGATCAAAGAATCTATTTCCTCCAACATTATTAATAGTTGTCCATTACAAGTGATGAAGACCACTCTCTTTGTTCAGCCGTGTGGACAGTCGTATCTCTTGCTGTGTCCGCTGAAATGGGTGACTTGCGCTGTGATTTGGATTAAAGTGAGGAAGAAACTGCGCCTTTTGTCAACCTCACTCACAGAGCCTAAGCTACCTTTTGCCAGTGGCAAGACATTCATCGAGACGACTGGAGATAGCATAGGATGCAGATTTTGCCTCATGGTTACCACCGAAGCCTTTCCGTAAACATGTAACCCGCAGGGTAGAAAGGTGGGATGGCATCTAACGCAGTTTGTCGTGCCTTTTCGATAACCACAAGAGATCGTATGGACAACACTCAGCGTGTGAGTGGGTCTGGCATCTCTCCCCAGCTGTATTCAGCTCATCATAGTAGCATCTAAAATTCCCACACGCCAAATTCGTGAAGGTGAACCGACAGAACTAACCCGTGAAATACAACACAGGTATAAGCGTAGTGCCATTCAGCCGGCGTCCAGACCAGGATAAACGGATGGAAGAAATCACAAAAAAAGAACGAAATAACAAGTCCAGACGGAAAAACAACACCACGTTTCCGTGAACACAAGTGTAAGTCGTCGACTAGTGTGAATTCCAGGCAAATCCGTGGTCTGGCGGCATCCATAATGATCCAAAACAGTAGAGAAATGTAGACTCGCGGCTAGTTATGGCGCCATCGGTGCCAGATATTTTTTTAAACGATTTCCTCCAACATTATATAGATCATAGCATCGATTTCCTCCAACATTATATAGATAATAGAATCGATTTCCTCCAACATTATATTGATCATATAATCTATTTTCACTAACATTATATAGATCAAAGAATTAATTTCCTCCATTATATAGATCATAGAATCTATTTTCTTCAACAATATATAGATCATAGAATCCATTTCCTCCAACATTATTTAGATCAAAGAATCCATTTCCTCTAGCATTATATAGATCACATAATCTATTTCCTCTAACATATAGGTTGTAGAATCTATTTTCCTAAACATTATATAGATCACAGAATCCATTTTCTCCAACATTATATAGATCATAGAATTTATTTCGAAATTAAATTTGTTGTTGCGTTCGCCGTATTTTTCTATTCCCGAAGGCGGTGCACGTTGCACTGCCGTTTTTATTTTGTGTATGTCGGCCCAGTGCATTCGACTTCTGCATGCATTTTAAGTACTGCTTCTTCCTGCATTTTCTAAGGGTTTGCTTCCCCTGGGTAACGACAGGTGCTCTGATGGGGAGCTAACCCTCTATTTTGATATAAATTATATAGATCCCATAATCTAATTTATCTTACAATGTATAAAATAATAGAATCTATTTTGTTTCAAATTATACAGATCACAGAATCTTATTTTCTAGCATTGCGCACCTGAGACAATCTATTTCCTATTACAAATGTTCTAACTAGCATCTTCGGAACTCACATTGAGCGAGCCAGCTCGTGGAGCTTGTACATGAAGGACAGCCAACAGCTGAGCTTCAAGTATCCGGTTGCGGTCCTCTAAAGACGCACAACGTTGTCTCTCCACGTCCATCTGGTGGCGAAGGGCAACGTTTGCTTGCTGCAGCTCCGATCCACTGTCATCGGAGGCATCCGAAAGTGAGCATATACCCTCATCTGATGATTCTGCTTGGAGGGGGGAACATTTGAGAAATATATAATAGAAGATTAGCCAGATGAAATAACAAAAACAGACGGGGTACAGAACACAATAGAAACAAATTACGATTCATCTGTGTTCTGTTATGTCGTGTTGTAGTTTAAAGTATTCTTTTTTTTCTTCTTCTTTGTTCTCTCGCTACCAAACCCTGAAAAAAACTTTGCAAGTAGAAAGATGTTATCCGGAGATTAGAATGAGTTGCGTTGTAGTTTACAGGTCATAGTTCAACTGCGATATTTGCACCATCGGTCCGACACATCTGACTTCAGCAGGAAATTTTGAGTACAGCGTTAGCTAGCCTTCCCTCTTCAATTCCTTTAACCTAGCCAGTCTGCTCTATTGCCGTCTGCTATCCAGAATCACCTCGTGGGGGCGTAGAAGGGTTTTGACTATCTTTCTAATATTGTTCTCTCCTATTCTGTAATTATGTTCCATATTGCATCTACCCATGTGGATGACCGTACATTTATCTACACTAAACTACATTTACTAAGCTCACGAGAGCAACAAAAACATTGATGGATAGAACACCCTTCTTTTTCTTCTGCGTTCAGACCTTTTGGTCATGATAGATCTGTAGTCCCGTCGCTAGGACAAAATCCTCTCCAGGTCTCAGTGTTGGCTTTTGCATCAGCTCTACTCCCTCTGGCCAGGTTTGACATCGTAGGTCTCTGTATATGTGGTAGTCCTGTAGGATATGTTCAGGATCTATATGTCTGCATTCCGTTTCCGCTGGGGCCATCACTTGTGTGTGATACCTTGAGCAGATGTAGGTGACCCAATAGTCTGCGGTGGCCTGTTCTCAAGCGAAAGATGGTGGTTTGTTGGTATCTGTAGATCTGGTGGATTGGGACAGGTCTACTGCTCAAGTCCATGTCTTTATTTTTTAGTTGCACATAAGGACATCCTGCTGATGTGTCTGATAGGAGGTCAGTCTCTTGTCTTCTAGGTCAGGATCTTGCTAAAAAAGGATTAAATTGGTTTGGGCCTCGGTCATTATCAGTTACTGTTCTTTGTTGAAGCTGAATTTCATGTTTTTTTATAATTCTCAATTTTTCTGTGTTCATTTTTTCATGTTTCTCCTGGCCCTGACTAACATAGTCTGATCAGTATGTTTCATCTGACCTTGACTAACATAGTCTGATCAGTATGTTTCACCTGACCCTGACTAACATAGTCTGATCAGTATGTTTCACCTGACCCTGACTAACATAGTCTGATCAGTATGTTTTACCTGACCCTGACTAACATATTCTGATCAGTATGTTTCACCTGACCCTGACTAGCATAGTCGGATGTTTCACCTGACCCTGACTAACATAGTCAGATGTTTTATCAAACCCTGACTAACATAGTCTGAACAGTATGTTTCATCTGACCCTGACTAACATAGTCTGATCAGTATGTTTCACCTGACCCTGACTAACATAGTCTGATCAGTATGTTTCACCTGACCCTGACTAGCATAGTCGGATGTTTCACCTGACCCTGACTAACATAGTCAGATGTTTTATCCAACCCTGACTAACATAGTCTGATCAGTATGTTTCACCTGACCCTGACTAGCATAGTCGGATGTTTCACCTGACCCTGACTAACATAGTCAGATGTTTTATCAAACCCTGACTAACATAGTCTGAACAGTATGTTTTGCTTGATCAGACATTAGTCTCCTCTACCCACACAACATGGTGGAAGACTCTAGAATGCACGGAAGAAGATGGGCGACTAAACCAAATCAGACTAAGGAGAGTTGGGCATGGGGCTGGCTACCCACAAAAAATAACTTACAAGGAAATGAAAAAAAAGACCCTTACACCCCATTGTAGAAGACTCTACACCACATGTGAAAGTACGAGGTCAGTGTATCTTAACTACTACTTCCAATTACCTGTGTCTCGTTTTTTCCGCTTTGGTGGTGGAGGTGAGCTGGACACATATGGGTCGGAGGTAACAGCGCGGTCTTGTCCTAGCTCTGACAGCAAACCTCTGGTGTGCTCCAGCTGGATCTGGAGTCGAGACTTGTCTTTCTCCAGGGATGTGATGTACTCAGTCGCATGCTGAAGAATAGCTGCCTGTGGATACAACAACAGGAAATCCATTAATGGACTCGGATAACGCTCTGGTGACATTTTCAATTTCTGAATGGTCTCGGATAACGCTCTGGTGACATTTTCAATTTCTGAATGGACTCGGATAATGCTCTGGTGACATTTTCAATTTCTGAATGGACTCGGATAATGGATAACGCTCTGGTGACATTTTCAATTCCTGAATGGTCTCAGATAACGCTCTGGTGACATTTTCAATTTCTGAATGGACTCGGATAATAGATAATGCTCTGGTGACATTTTCAATTCCTGAATGGTCTCGGATAACGCTCTGGTGACATTTTCAATTTCTGAATGGACTCGGATAATGAATAATGCTCTGGTGACATTTTCAATTCCTGAATGGACACGGATAACGCTCTGGTGACATCAATTCCTGAATAGAATACAATGGATTGCTCATGTTTGCAGCATGAAAGATGACCGCATTCCCAAAGATATCCTCTATGGACAACTGTCGGATGGCAAGAGAACAGGCAACTGACCGCAGAAGAGGCTCAAAGATGGGTGTAATCGGGACATGAAGGCTCTGGATATGAATCTGACATCCTAGGAAGATGAAGCTGCAGACCTATCCGGGTGGAGATGTACCCTGAAGGACCACCTTGCGTTTGGTGAAGCGAAGTTCTTGCAACACTGAGATGTGTAATGACAACACCGAAAACTAGATTTTTTTTTTTCTTCAACCACTCCAAGGTCTTACCATTCTATAGTTAGTCATGGGCAGAAGGTAAGGAGTTTGCAGAACCTATGGCCTAATGCAAACAAAGAACTAAAACTAAAGATCCTAAGAACATTAATTTTTCCTGTGGCATCCTATGGATGTGAAACATGGACGATTACAAAAGCAATAAGAGCGAAGGGCGGTGCGTTTGAAACACAGTGCTACAGAAGAGTCCTGAAAATCCCGTGGACAAAGAAAGAAAGAAACAAATCCACCCAGCAAGACCTGTAGAGGAGAATTGGCTCAAATGATGTAATGACAACTATCACTGTCTTGATTGAGCAGAACAAGTGATCCTGTTTCGCTTGAGAATGGGACATTACAGATTGAACAACCTGCAAAAGACACAACGGTCTTGGGAGAACGGTAATGGGATGTTGGTCAAGAGAGGCAGATGCAGACCAAGAAGACGATGGCACCAAGATGTCAAGGAATGCTTGGGTATGACTATGGAGCAAGCTGGAGATTTAGCAAGAGATCGAGTTTCTTTCAGACGGGCTGTGATGTAAGCTACTTTCTTCAAAGGACATGCTACACGATGATGATGATGGTTTATTAAAAACATCCAGAATACAAACTCTGCAGGTGATCGTGAAATGTTCTTCAATTTAGATTTCAGGGGGCGATAAGAAAAAGTTATAACTTACGAAAGTTATTAAAGTGGACGTCATGTATATGGTTGAGGAGCCCTGATATAGACAGACCCGGCACCAAGAGCCTATACCCCCCCCCCCCCCCCATGAGACATCTAGCGGACCAGTGCGAGACATCTAGCAGACCAGTGCTAGACATCTAGCGGACTTGTGTGAGACATCTAGCGGACTTGTGCTAGACATCTAGCGGACTAGTGTGAGACATCTAGCGGACTTGTGTGAGACATCTAGCGGACTTGTGCTAGACATCTAGCGGACTAGTGTGAGACATCTAGCGGACTTGTGCTAGACATCTAGCGGACTTGTGTGAGACATCTAGCGGACTTGTGCTAGACATCTAGCGGACTAGTGTGAGACATCTAGCGGACTAGTGTGAGACATCTAGCGGACTTGTGTGAGACATCTAGCGGACTTGTGTGAGACATCTAGCGGACTTGTGCTAGACATCTAGCGGACTAGTGTGAGACATCTAGCGGACTAGTGTGAGACATCTAGCGGACTTGTGCGAGACATCTAGCGGACTAGTGTGAGACATCTAGCGGACTTGTGCTAGACATCTAGCGGACTAGTGTGAGACATCTAGCGGACTAGTGTGAGACATCTAGCGGACTTGTGCTAGACATCTAGCGGACTAGTGTGAGACATCTAGCGGACTAGTGCTAGACATCTAGCGGACTAGTGCTAGGCATCTAGCGGACTAGTGTGAGACATCTAGCGGACTAGTGTGAGACATCTAGCGGACTAGTGCTAGACATCTAGCGGACTAGTGCTAGACATCTAGCGGACTAGTGTGAGACATCTAGCGGACTTGTGCTAGGCATCTAGCGGACTAGTGTGAGACATCTAGCGGACTAGTGCTAGACATCTAGCGGACTAGTGCTAGACATCTAGCGGACTAGTGTGAGACATCTAGCGGACTTGTGCTAGACATCTAGCGGACTTGTGCTAGACATCTAGCGGACTTGTGTGAGACATCTAGCGGACTAGTGCTAGACATCTAGCGGACTAGTGCTAGACATCTAGCGGACTAGTGTGAGACATCTAGCGGACTTGTGCTAGACATCTAGCGGACTAGTGTGAGACATCTAGCGGACTTGTGCTAGACATCTAGCGGACTTGTGCTAGACATCTAGCGGACTAGTGTGAGACATCTAGCGGACTAGTGCTAGACATCTAGCGGACTAGTGCTAGACATCTAGCGGACTAGTGTGAGACATCTAGCGGACTTGTGCTAGACATCTAGCGGACTAGTGTGAGACATCTAGCGGACTTGTGCTAGACATCTAGCGGACTTGTGCTAGACATCTAGCGAACTAGTGTGAGACATCTAGCGGACTAGTGCTAGACATCTAGCGGACTAGTGCTAGACATCTAGCGGACTAGTGCTAGACATCTAGCGGACTAGTGTGAGACATCTAGCGAACTTGTGCTAGACATCTAGCGGACTAGTGCGAGACATCTAGCGGACTAGTGCGAGACATCTAGCGGACCAGTGTGAGACATCTAGCGGACTAATGTGAGACAGAATTACGACAAATATAATCAGCGCTGCTATTCCAACTCAAATCGAAGGAAGCAGATCAATAGCGCATTAGGATATCGATCAGCAGTCGGGCATGCGACCAACACCAAATGAACATTACAAGACAAGGGTCAGGCCGAACCAGTGCCAGACTTGTATGTCGTTGGCCAGCCAACAGCTGTTGCCATCGATGTCTGGCACTGTCTGGACAGGACGCCAGAGAGGCAACGCCTTTCTTGACAGTATATTTCGCTTTTCGTCTGCGTGTTACCGCTGCTCAAAGTAGGAGTAGGGAATAGTAACACTGTAACTTCCCCACTCGCTGACTAAAGAAAATATTTCCTAGTATCTAATCTGGACCTTTCTTTAGTTAATTTGTAGCTGTGCCCTCTTGTTCTTGTAGTCGGTTGGACTTTCAAAAACTTGGTATGGTATAATTTATCCTTTCATTTGATTAATTTATAAATTTGGATTAATTCACCTCGAATTCTTCTCTTTTCTAGACACTGTAGACCAGTTTTTCTAAGTCTTTCCACGTCCCTAGAATTTTGGAATCCGTCGATCATTTGTCAAGCTCGTCTTTGTATCATTTCGAACACGGCTATATCTACTCCATGTATATGTCCACTCACCGTCTATATCCACCCCACGGCTATATCTCACAACCAACAACATGCGAAGGAGCACACTCAAGAAGGTACAACGCCTTATCCTAGAGCAGCGAAAGACAACCCCAGCTGAGTGTTGTGGCAGGGCAGACCAGGCACTTAGCCTTGGTTGGCGGTTGGTCTAGGAGTGAAACCACGACAGGCGAACAGATAGAGCATTGCTTTGCTGATCTGGCAGCTTATGCTGCTTGCCTTGTTCCAAATGTATTGGTATCACCTTTCCCTTGGAGCAAACAAGGCAGACCGAGAGAGGGACCATACTGCATGGGCAACACATCGTCTCTATATTCCTGACCAAGCTTTGTGCTAAAAGTACAATTACTATCGTTTGACAAGACGAAATGGAATGATATCCATTCTATTGTGTGGACTCCACACCTGAAGACGATACTCCAATTTATCACCAATGATTTCTACAGTTCAACTATCACTTTCTTGCTCTTATGTGTAATGTTTCTTTTTATCATACCATTAACCTTTTTCATTTCCCCCTGGACTTGCTCCCACACATTACCTGTATGATCTATTATAACACCTAGATCCCTTTCCTTTTTTTATCACTGTTCTCTCCCATCATGTAATTATACTCCTTATTGGATCTTCCCATGTGATGGATGTGTAGAAAGGTATTGACCTAAGGTGATGTGCGTACGCACACATCTACTCAAAGCCCTATTCCAGGTGTGCAAGTACTGCACACACAGTCAATGAACTTGACACCACAAGCTATGACTAACAATTGCACATCGACAGCTGGAGACATTCTTATTCAAATTAGCCGTATCGACCGGATGTCCGTGTTTATGAGATTTGTGAATGAACCCCCAAAAACCGCTCATGCTAATGTGGGCCGTACAAATAGAAATACGGCCGGGGATGTAACACAGTGAATGAGCTGACAGCGCCTCATAGCAAGGTGTCCGTATCTAAGCGGCGGCCCAGGAAACAGGTTGCACTTGTGTAGCCTGGTTAAGCGAATAGGGATCGCAGTGGGAAGGCAAAACCCGGTACTTGAAAAAAAAAGAAAAGCCAACTGAAACCGATGTGTAGGGCTGAAAGGCGCAGATATCGAAGCATCGCTGTAAACTACGACACAGTGTCCTTTTCAGACGAACGAAGAAGTATCGTCTATCCATTTTTACTTAAGATGATTCCCAGAAATTAAGTCTAACGCAAAAATCAAAATCCAGCTTCAAATGTAAAACCCGGTCTATTGGATGGCGGTAAAACATTGAGAACAAAAACAAGCAAATAAGGTATATACTTTTATAAATGGGTGTCTGCACAGAATACAGAGATTAGCGTGGCTTGGCTTCGTTTGTTCTCAATCTCCCGCTACCAAACCCTGAAAGGGCTTAAGTAGCAAAATGTAGTCCAGAGAACGCAATGCGTTGTGTCGCTAGTTTACAGCTTGACTGCGATATATGCATCGTTCGGTCCGACACATCCAGACTCAGCATGGTATTTTTTAGTACCGGGTTAGCATTCCCTCTTCGATCCCTTCTCCTTAGCCAGTCTGCTCTGCTGCAGCCTGTTATCTAGGATCACCGCGAGGAGGTGTAGAAGGGTCTTGGCAGCTCTGGTTGGCTGGCCCTGACGCTAGCAGTCAGCTATGGGTCGCTGACCACTGCAGCTCATGCGCTGTTCAGCATCTCCATCCCGAATACAGATATTGAAATGGTATAAGATCACTCATGTGCAACTGCTGGATAGGTATCAAGATGCTGAGCAGCGAATGAGCTGCAGCAGTCAACAATTTAAAGCTGACTGCTAGCGTCACGGCCAGAGAACCAGAGCTGCCAAGGCCCTTCTACACCTCCACGCGGTGATCCTGGATAACAGGCTGCAGCAGGGCAGACTGGCTAAGGAGAAGGGATCGAAGAGGGAAGGCTAACCCGGTACTCACAAATTCCTGCTGAAGTCGGATGTGTCGGACCGAAAGTTACAAATATCGCAGGGATGCTGTAAACTATCACACAACGTATCCTGCTATTTGCAAAGCTCATTTTATGGCTTGGCAGCGGGAGATTGAGAACGAACGAAGAAGAAGAAGAAGACTCCCTAAAAGGGATTGTGTCCGCTTGAGAATGACAGATATCTCAGCCCAACACGACCCACCACGTCGTGTTCTTCATTAAGAGGACATATCTATTGTTCCCATGATGCAGCGTCTCGTCTGCTTCTCGCGTGTGGTTAAACAAATACTGGATATTATACTCGAGAAGGTGGGCGCCATTGTACCGGTTCCTTGTCCAAACAACGATCCGTCGGACAGCGTGCAAATATGTCCTGACTACAAAAGTGGCAGGAGAGGGGTGGCCGAGCGGTAAGGATATCGGTGTGTTGATTTAGGGGACACTAGTTCAAAATACCGGCACAGTTATGTTTTTTCCTATATCGGGCTGAAAAACTAAAGTTTGTTCGCACACTACGTGGTCACTGCAGGCGTTCGTTCATTCACCTGTCCGTATCGTGTAACAAAAGTTGTAACTGCGTCTTGCGCCTCTCAGAAAGCGTGTTTCCGAGCTATTGTAGGACTGATTAAAATGGTAGTGTTTCTTTTAGGACATGGTGAGGTTGCTAGTCCCATGCGCACCCCTTCTTTAGGCATCTTGATCTTTTTTTAATTTTTGTTGTTGTTGTAAAGTGTTTGCCTCTCGTTCTGTATTTTACTGGCAGAGTCACGTCTATTTCCACCATGAGCCGCAGCCTTTTAGGTGATATCAGGACGCATTAACCAGTGCTCGGATGCGTGTATGCGTCTGTATGTGCCTATGATAGTTAAGGCCCTCTCAGAGGTTCAACCCCAACCAAAATGCAATGGAAGGGCCTGACCCCCGATGGCACGTATGAACGTTGTGTAAGAGTGTGATAGTTGGACGGAGTCAAATGAAAGAGAGTGTGATGTCAGAAGAGGAGGGAAGAGAAGCCCAAGAAGGACAGCCACAGATGCCATCTTGATCTAAACTTGACTTCTTAGTACTGGTTTAGGGGGACAGCGTGGGCTAGTGGTTAAGTGACACGGCTCACAGTCCGAAGGTGCTGGGTTCGCTCCCCAATCACAGCACCGGCCATTAACCCGGGGAAGTAAACCCTTAGAAAATGCAGGAGGAAGACGACGCTTACATAAAATGCATGCCGAAGTCGGGTGCACTGGGCCGACAAGCGCAAAATTAAAACATAGTGCAACGCACACCGTCTTTGGGAATTAAGAAATAAGGCGAACGAGAAATCAAAAAAAAAATTACTGGTTTAGAAGAGTCTGTATACAACAAGTGTCTTCTTTTTCGCTTGATCTAAAAAAAAACTATGCGTATCCAATTTATACTTGAATGCACAAATTGACCCTGCCTCCACTATTTCCTGAAGCAAAGCATTCCAAACATTCACCACTCTCTGACTAAACAAATGTTTCCTAATATCTAATCCGGACGTTTCTTTAGTTAATTTATATATATGCCTTCTTGTAGGTGCTGTATTTTGAAGGAAAAAAACTTGTTATAGTCGAATCTATTCATTCCTCTGATCATCTTATAAACCTGTATTAAGTCACCTCGAATTCTTCTCTTTTCTAGACACTGTAGGCTGGTGTTTTTTCCCCTCATAACTGTAATTCCACTATCAGCCTTGTCGCTCTTAGTTGTATCTATTGTACGCGTTTTCTACATGCTAGAAGGTGGCAGGAAATCGGTTATTTTCATCCCGCGTACACTTTGGGTGAACTGCAGTGGCAGATGGCCTTTAATCCTTAGCCCCAGAGAACCTACTGGAAACAGATTTCCCTTCAGCAGCTGTAAATGGGTACATGGCTTACTGTTAGGAAATGAAAGTCAGCAAAGAAGGAAACTGGTCACTCCGTCACATAAACACGCTGTGGTCTCATACAATGAAGTCTTACTACTTGATTAAGATGGACTCGTACATCGGTTAACCACCGTTCCTAAGAGCTTGCCCCAAAGCAGCGGAGTATTAAGCTGCTCGAGCCTAGCCCACTAAGCAGGAAACCCTTCTTCCGGCTACATCCAGCTCATACCAGAGCTGGGACCTGCCCAGGGACAACTGCCCCTGTAGAACTACAGGTCGACTAAGAAGTTCAGATCTTTCCGTTAGCCTAGTCTAGATATCTGCTAGCCTTTCGGCCTTTATCTCTAATATAATTCTCTCATACCTACTCCATTCTACGGGCCACCGTGTGCAGCACGTATTGCGATCGTTCCGGTTGGGCTACCAATCTCAAGAGGCCAATCCCGTTCAAATTCCAAAGCCCGTCACCAAACCATGAATGGATATCTTGAATCGAGTGCGTCTTTCCCAGCAAACTTTGCCTTCTGCTCTGGGAGGGGATTACTTCTATCCGTCCCTGTATACCAAACGCAACCATGGGGGGAAAACCAGATCGGTTTGAATGTGAAAGGGTCAACGTGCAGGCATAGCTTACCCAGCATACCAGACAAGACACCACGACCACCCGGTTATGTCCTCCTTATCTTATCCCAGTGGTTTCCAACCTTTTTCACATCGTGGAACTAAGAGCGGAAAAAAAGTTCCGGCATTGCTAGTCATATAGTAGACCATACAGTCGGGGATGATGTGTTACAATAGGGAAACAACGGTGGGTGTGGTCATGAGGTAAGGAACTCGTCTCTCAAACGGCGTGGGTTCGAGCCCGGTTCAAACGACCCCTGGTCTCAAAGAGGTGGGACCAGAGTGCCTGCACCCTGTATTACCTCCAGTGGTATTGACTCGTCTTGCCACTGGACCAAGGTAGCTCGAGACCAGAGAATGAGGTTGATGACCAGCGCAATTACTTCCTCACTATAATCCAAATACAGCGCAAGTTACATCATCAAGACAAAACCGCCTGTTGGTGTCGCCATCATCGCTTGCGGTGGGCAACTAAAGGTAGTGGGCAACTAAAGGTAGTGGGCAACTAAAGGTAGTGGGAAACTAAAGGTAGTGGGAAACTAATGGTAGTGGGAAACTAATGGTAGTGGGAAACTAATGGTAGTGGGAAACTAATGGTAGTGGGAAACTAATGGTAGTGGGGAACTAATGGTAGTGGGGAACTAAAAGTAGTGGGGAACTAATAGTAGTGGGAACTAACGGTAGTGGGGAACTAATGGTAGTGGGCAACTAATAGTAGTGGGCAACTAATAGTAGTGGGGAACTAACGGTAGTGGGGAACTAACGGTAGTGGGGAACTAATGGTAGTGGGCAACTAATAGTAGTGGGCAACTAATAGTAGTGAGGAACTAATAGTAATGGGGAACTAACGGTAGTGGGCAACTAACGGTAGTGGGCAACTAATGGTAGTGGGCAACTAATAGTAGTGGGGAACTAATAGTAGTGGGGAACTAATAGTAATGGGGAACTAACGGTAGTGGGCAACGATCGTTAAATTAGTATTTTTGTTAATATTGCCCCGACAACAAAGTAGAAACCTCACCCAAAAAACTTTTCACAAGATGTCGCGGACCGCCAAAAAATGTTTACAAAAAATAAAAATTCCACACAAGCTTTTTATAAAAACTTCACGTGTTAGGGGACACCAGCCCGCCCCCCCCCCCCAACTTTCCGTGGGCCATCCCTTTCTCGCTCTCCCCTCCTCCACTTCATACTAAAAGACTTCTTGGAATCACATTTCAACAAAAATATCTTAATATGACGCCCCTCTTATCTTTCTTTCTCCCCCCCCCCCCCCACGGACCTTCGTCGTGGACCCACAACTGAACTCTTCGTGGACCAAATATCCGACCGATACTGCCCTCCTGCTAGGCAGGTTTCGATGAACACACCCATGCCAAACCCACCCGGGATAGCCTTGCACGCTACAGTCGGCGCATTCATACATTCTTAAACAGCCCGGATCACACGCGTCGAATCTTGGATTGTACGGAATGCGGCACTTTGGTATGCAAATCAACGACCCTTCACTCATAAAATGGCGCACCAGCATGTGGATTTCCAGAAGCCACTTGACAAACACACTACGTACCAGTTTTAACTATCCAACCGTTTGCACTACTTTCTCATTCGTAAACCCGAAACGCTGCACTACTTTCTCATTCGTAAAACGGAGACATTACCATTAAAGCTATCACAATAGCCCTATGACATTACTCGTTTCGGGGACATTTTACACATTTTTACATGCCTGATAAAAGTATCATGGAGGTGTGCTGGAATAGAAAGAGTGTAATCGTACGGCAATTTATTTCAGAGCTAAGTGTTTTTTAACGATGGAAAACAAGTTTAAGCATTGGCCCCTTAATATCTGTTGATGGCTAAATGGATTTAATAGCGATTCGACAGATTAAAAATTATAAAGCGAGGATATGACGGTGCTCTGCGTTAATTTGTTGGTGTAGATGTCGTAGGTCTATATTCTCATTGCTGGGGTAGTCGAGGGGTTGGCTTGGATTCGTTCGTTCTCAATCTCACGCTACCAAGCCCTGAAAGGCCCTTTCGGCCCAACACATCCGACTTAAGTAAGCATTTTTTGAGTACCGGGTTAGCATTCCCTCTTCGATCCCTTCTCCTTAGCCAGTCTGCCCTGCTGCAGCCTGTTATCCAGGATCACCGCGAGGAGGTGTAGAATGGTCTTGGCAGCTCTGGTTCGCTGGCCCTGACGCTAGCAGTCAGCTATGGGTCGCTGACCACTGCAGCTCATGCGCTGCTCAGTATCTTGATCCCAGTCGAGGGGTTGAGCTGAGGACTACAGGCCGCGTCGCCCCTACTGTCGCCATGTCGTGTGCTGGCAATGTTTGTTCATTTCACCCCCCCCCCCACCAGAAAAAAAACATGTCTTGCCGGGGATTCAATCCGCTGCCCTCCGTAATGACAGGCAAGCATACAACCCAAACAGCGTGCATTAATATAAAGTATACAAATTGTGTGTGTGCATATGAGAGAGAGAGAGAGAGAGAGAGAGGGGGGGGGGGGGTGGTGGTTAGGCACTCGCCACTCAAATATATGAACGGAAACGGTAGACGATCGAATCTCGCAAGTTTCAAGCTACCCCCGGTCTCGTGGGTGGTGGGACCAGAGTGCCTGCTTCTTGAGTTACCTCCAGTTGTCTCCACTGGTCGAATGTAGCTTGGGACCAGAGAGTGAGGTTGATGATCAACGCAATTACTCCCTCACTATAATCCAAACACAGCACAGGTTACATCATCAAGCAAAACCGTCTGATGAGGTGGCTATCTGCTCTTGTATTAGACAACCGTATATATGTGTGTATGTGTATGTGTGTGTAGAAGACACTAGAATGATTGTGCAACAACACGGACCCACAATACGATTATATTCTAAATCTGTTTGTGTATACAGTTGGATCGAAAATGTTTTTTTCATACCTGGGTCCCGGGTTCGACCCAGCCTTAAATGGGCCGTGGGTCACAAAATAATATTGGCATTGGGCCATATAATTGCGAGGACGAAGAGGACAACATAGTTTTTTTTTTAAACTTTTGGAATAAATCATCGATATTTGGGAGCCGTGCATGAGGTGTGGCAGTCAGCTGCCGACATCTGACTGCTAGCGTCAGGCCCAGCGAACCAGAGCTGCCAAGACCCTTCTACACCTCCCCGCTGTGATCCTGGATAACAGAGTAGACTGGCTAAGGAGAAGGGATCGAAGAGAAATAGCTAATCCAGTACCCACTGAAGTCGGATGTTTCTGACCGAAAGATGAAAATATCGGAGTCAAGCTGTAAACTACGACACAGAACATTCCGTTCTCAAGACAACATCCTGCTACTTACAAATCCCTTTTCTGGGCTTGGTATCAGGAATTTGAGACAAACTCACGAATCACAAACCTTAGCCTAATACATTTTTAAACACCAGCGATAAAAGTAATTCAGATATATATAACTTGCTTACAAAACCAAGAATCGAACCATTCGAAATGATAGAAGATATCGCGTCCATAGTTTATCGCCTACATTCTGTAACTTCCTGGTTGGTATAAGGGCCTGATTGCTTATTGGGTTTGTAAACTAGAAAGAAGCCTATTCAACTGTCTTCATGTGCGTGGGTTCGCATCACCGAATTTTTTTGTTGGGTATGTGCAAATAATATATTTCTTTGGACGTTACCGTGGCTCGATTGACGAGTAAGGAATCAATATGCTGTTGCGTACCCGATACGTAGTAAGAGGCGAATGAGGGGTTGGGAAATGCGCCGGCTATACAATCCTGTAGAATTTCTTCTTCGCAGTTTGTCTTAAAAAGGATGTTGCGCCGTAGTTTACAGCGATATCTGCACCTTTCGGCCCGACACGTCAGATTTCAGCTGACATTTGTGGCTACCCGGGTTGTCTTCCAACTGCGATCCCTATCTATTCCGTTCGTCACAGTACACGATTGCAGTCTGTTTCCAGGGCGGCAACGGTCAGATGGAATAGGGTATTGGTCAGTTATAGTTCGCTCATTCACTGCTGTATCTTGGTCCTACCAATGAGCCGCTGTCCGCTCATTCACTGCTGTATCTTGGTACCACCAATGAGCCGCTGTCAGCCCATTCACTACTGTATCCTGGTCCCACCAATGACCACTCATTCACTGCTGTATCCTGGTCCCACCAATGAGCCGCTGTCAGCCCATTCACTGATGTATCCTGGTCCCCCCAATGAGCCGCTGTCAGCCCATTCACTGCTGTATCCTGGTCCCACCAATGAGCCGCTGTCAGCCCATTCACTGCTGTATCCTGGTCCCACCAATGAGCCGCTGTCAGCCCATTCACTGATGTATCCTGGTCCCACCAATGACCGCTGTCCGCTCATTCACTGCTGTATCTTGGTACCATCCTATAAAACAGAGGTCTTTTCCCATTTTCTGTTCCATCCATCCTTTTCACCACCTCAAAATAGCATCCTCTCCTTTCCGAGACTGTCTGACTCATCCTCCTTCGTTCTCAATCTCCCGCTACCTTTTCAGGGCTTTGGGAGTAGCAGAATGTAGTCCAGAGAACGGAATGAATTGTGTCGTATTTTACAGCTTGACTGCGATATTTGCACCTATAGGTCCGACACATCCGACTTTAGCAGGCATTTTTTAGTACCAAGTTAGCATTCCCTCTTCGATCCCTTCTCCTTAGCCAGTCTGCCCTGCTGCAGCCTGTTATCCAGGATCACCACGTGGAGGTGTAGAAGGGTCTTGGCAGCTCTGGTTCGCTGACCACTGCAGTTCATGCACCACATGTGGTCATTCCAGTACCAACACTAGACAAGCTCTATGGCGGTGTCGACAGCCTCAGGATGACCACTGCTTTCTCTGAACAAATCCCAGTCGAGACCTGACAGCGAATGAAGAAGAAAATGAAGAAGGAGAAGAAAATGAAGAAGGAGAAGAAATGGACGAAGAGGAAAAAGAAGACGAAGAAGACAGGAGGTTGAGAAGATCAAGTAGAAGAAAAGGAAGAAGAAGACAATAACACGAAGAAAGACAAGAAGAAGAGACAGAAGAAGAAGAAGAAGAGACAGAAGAAGAAGAAGACACAGAAAACGATCAACAACTCTTACCTTGCTGAGTTTCTCGCCTTCCAGCTGTGGAATGAGAGCTCTGAGGTTACAGAAGCCGGCATTGATACACTGCATCCTGCGACGCTCATTGCTGTTAGCGATCTCTCGTCTCATTCGCTTCTCGTTCTCCTGGAGCGCTTTAGGAGTGGCCTGGAGAGACGCTCTGTTGGGGAGAAAGGTTTGTGTTAAAGTAGGTTCTCTCAGTGAATGTAAGGACACTACTTTCTTTCTTTCCGTGCCCAATAATAATAATATTAGCCAAGGCATCTAGGGTCCTTTGCGTCGATCGACCAATTCCACGTCCAACCGTTGAGGCCCGTAGCCAAACCTCGTTCAAGGCCGAAGGGGAGAGACTGTCATCCACCAGAGCCACGTAGAACGGGGGTGGCCCCTCCCCACGTCTCCAGCTACCCGGTGAGACGGAATTTCCCGATCCAGTCGAACCGCGTGACCAAACACAGACAGGCAGCGGCGGGCCAGAGTGTCTCGTCCCCGCAGACAAACCCGACACCACGGACGGCATCGATCAACCGGGCTCCGAAAGGCCTCGAGTCCCGATATGTCCCGTCCAAGAAGGGTCCAAGTCTCCCAACCACACAGAACAGGAATCACACGTCTGATCAAGATGCTGAGCAGTGCATGAGCGTCAGGGCCAGCTACCCATAGCTGACTGCTAGCGTCAGGGCCAGCGAACCAGAGCTGCCAAGACCCTTCTACACCTCCACCCGGTGATCCTGGATAACAGGCTGCAGCAGGACAGAATTACTAAGGAGAAGGGATCGAAGAGGGAATGCTAACCCTGTACTCAAAAAATGCTTGCTGAAGTCGGATGTGTTGGACCGAATATCGCAGTCAAGCTGTGAACTACGACACGACGCATTGCGTTCTCTGGACTACATTCTGCCACTTAAGCCCTTTTAGGGGTTGGTAGTGGGAGATTGAGAACGAACGAAGCCAAGCCAAACACGTACGATAAGGACGTCTGTTTGGGGTGAATTAAGACGCAATTAACATGACGGAGTGTAGCCAGCCTGGTGCTGTGACCATAGGACTTCGACAAATATCAGGCAAGCAACTGGTACCGTCCCACGCCAAGCAGCAGACAGGGGGCCAGTACAAGGATGTTTCACCTGACCTCAGCCCCGACTGTTTCCACTGTTTAATCAACGTCTCAGTGGCAGAGTGTTAGATCGCTCCGGTCTTGCATTAAAGGCAAAGCGTTCGATCCCTCATTATCAAGTCTCTAGTCGACCCAGTTTACTGATAGGAAATTTTTGTTTCTTTCTATTCCTCAAGGCCGTTTGCGTTGCACTATGTTTTTATTTTGCGCCTGCCGACCCAGTGCATCCGACTTCGGCATGCATTTTATGTTAGGGTCTGCTTCCTCCTGCATTTTCTAAGGGTTTGCTTCCCCTGGGTAACGGAAAGTGCTGTGATGGGGAGAGAACCCAGCACCTTCGGATTTTGAGCTGTGTCACTTAACCACTAACCCACGCCGTCCACTGTTAGGGAATGAAAAACAGCGAGGAAGGAAACTGACAGGCTAAACAGATGTGCATGAGCGGCTGATTAGCTCAGCGGTACAGCGCTCGCTTTTTGTGGCAAAGGTACGGGTTTCAACTCCCGCAACCGGCACATTCAGTCGACCCAGCTGTACATGGGTACGTGACTGACGCCTATGGAAGGAACTATGCAGCAAGAAAGGGAACTGACCACCCCATCTCAAAGCTGCGGATTGAAACAATAGTCTCTAACACTTCATCCTCGACGGCAGTGCATGCTATGGGACTACTAGAAGTAAAACCAGTCTCACGCAGTTGTATCCCCCTACATCAGTGTGCAGGATATTGACATCGGAGGAACAACAGAAACGATGGGTTGAGTATTTCAAAGAAAGTCTAAACAGACCTCGACCACATGAAGCACCAAACATCCTACCAGCAGAAGAGACCCTAAACTTGGACGGCAACCCACCACAAGAAGCACCAAACATCCTACCAGCAGAAGAGACCCTAAACTTGGACGGCAACCCACCACAAGAAGCACCAAACATCACAGTAGAACAAAGTATTGAATGGAAATCATCCCAATACGCACATTTTATAGACTATGAAAAGGCGTTTGTCAGTGTGGATCGAAGTACTCTATGGCAACTGTTGAGTGCCTATGGGATACCAGAGAAGTACACACCCCTCATCTAGAATATGTACAAAGACACAGTTAGTAGAGTGTTACATGGAGGAGTACTGACTGACAGCTTCGAGGGGCAAACAGGGGTTAGACAGGGATGCCTGCTCTCACCTTTCCTGTTCTTGTTGGCTATAGATTGGATAATGAAGACATCAATCGAAGGCAAAACAACTGGTATTCAGAGGACACTATTGTCATAATTGGAGGACCAGGACTTAGCAGATGAGCTGGTACTTTTGTCACACAGTCATAGTCAAATGCAAGAGAAACTTGATAGGGTGAAAGAACAATCAGCCAAACTGGGACTGAATATCAACATAAAGAAAAACCAAGCTCCTTAAACTCAACACTAACAGCAAAGAACCAATCATGCTGGAGGGAGAGCAGTTGGAGGAAGTGGATACCTTGACCTGTTTAGGCAGCACAATAGACACATCAGGAGGTACAGGATCCAGGTCTTCTGAGGATTTGTCCCAACCTTCCGGATACACGTGACGAGAGTGAGATGTTGAAGGCGAGTGACTGGTCAGTTCAAGTCGCTGAACACTGGATGAATGCTATATGCCTTGGCTTCGTTCGTTCTCAATCTACCGCGAACAAGCCCTGAAAAGGGCTTTGTAAGTACGAGAATGTAGTCCAGAGAACGGAATGCATTGTGCTGTAGTTTACAGCTTGACTGCGATATTTGTACCTCTCGGTCCGAAACATCCGACGTCACACGGCTCACAACTAGAAGGTGCAGGGTTCGATCCCCATCACAGCATCGGACGTTACCCCGGGGAAGCAAACCCTTTTAAAAAATGCAGGAGGAAACAGACCCTTACATAAAATGTATACTGAAGTCGGATGCACTGGGACGACAGGCCAAAATAAAAACCACAGTGCAACGCACACTGCCTTATCGTTATATTCAGTTCTCCGACCAATCTTCTGGAAGATTGTAGGGCCCCGAAAGGAGCAGAAGGAATTCTCCTGATAGGCGGATTGAAATAATTGGAGGACCAATCGTTTCTGAATTATTGACGTGGCGAGAATAGAAGAATGTCGACAAGAATGGCGATGGAAACATCAAAACCATTGTTTTTGATGCGTTGACCCCACATGAACTCGCACATGTACGAATCAAGAATATGCATGTGCTTTTCATTTTTGCATTCTCACAGTTTGATGATTAAATCTAAGTTTATTGGCAATATTGTTATAGACGCCATGTTTGACACCTTCCACAGTTAAAAAGTGGAATATTCTGTGACTCCCCTTCCAAAAAATCCGGTGCCATCTATATAGATAAATAGATATGAGGGTTAAAAACATATTTTATTTATTTGGGGTTACTTATGGGACTAGTACCAATGATGGTTATATCATCATGTAGCATGTCCTTTATAGAACGTCGCTCCCATCACAGTCTGTCTGAAAGACACTCGTGAGAATGCACCCTCATACTCTTCCACTGATGGCTTACAATGCTGGTAGATCTGGCTACAGGGCAAGAGGGCGGCCGCGAGGTAGGTGGATAAATGACATTAGAGTGATTGTGCAACAAGGGCTCACATTGACCGACGCAACGCACTTGGCGCAGGATAGACGACTTAAGCTCCCCACGACGCTAAACGGCCCAAGTGGAAAGAGAACAGTTAAAAAATGGACTATTCTGTGACGTCACTACATCATTGCTAAAAATAGATATTTTTTTGTTTGGGTGAATTAAGACGCAACTACCCTTTGCCTATCAACTACAGCGACACGTGCGCGTTCTCTCCCCCCCCCCCCCTGTTGTAACAGCGTGCTCAACCAATCAAGTCCGTTTATTTATCACTTTAAGGAGCGCAGCTCTCCAACACATCGAACCCTCGTGTCCTGGGTCAACCGTCCACGCTCTGTCTCTGTCGCCACCTGTTTCCTCTGTTTTGTCTCGTGTTATCTTCTCCCCGTGTGTCTTGGTCTCTCGCCTCTTCTTTCTCTCTCTCCCCCACCCACCCCACTTTTCGTCCCGGAATTTCCAGAACAGAGTGCCTTGTAATACTATCAACTGGTCTGTCGAAAGTGTGTCCCCACTCAAAGCCAGCGTCGTCTCACGCCATTCCACCACCGCTATCTGTCTGGCCTTGCGTGCTCAATGCGGACCGCCAAACAACCAACATACCACGCAAATGAATGTTTTTTCCCGATCCTCGTGAAAACAAATAATTCATTTATTTAAAAAAAAATCTATAGCACTTGCGTCTTAATTCACTCCAAACAAAAGAAATATATATTTATAGCACCAAATTTGAGGTATTGACATTCACAGAATAGTCCACTCCTTAGCTGTTATGGGTATCAAACATTCTACGAGAATATCTGCCATCTTAGCAATGAATTTTTGACTATGTCAACGTTAGTCAACGCTAAGGAGAGTATTGTCCAATTTCTATAGCAGCATGGTGTTAACCTTGCTGTCAGACGATGCAATAACAACCATGTTACCTAATCCTAACCCTTCGCTAAACTGAATAGAACTATCTTTTCTACACTTCTATCTTGACGTCTTTACTTATTTTATTTGAAATAAAATGATATCGACCCGTCATCCCCTTGACCGGAATGGAATGTCCCTGTACAGTCACCAGCTGTCAAATACGTAGGGGATCAAGGCGTTGAGCAGCGCATGAGCTCCAGTGGCTAGCGAACCAGAGCTGACTGTTAGCGTCAGGGTCAGCGAACCAGAGCTGCAAAGACCCTTCTACACTAACCACTAGCCCACGTCGTCCCCACATATAATTATAATGAAAGCAGCACAAACTGCACAATGCACATGTCAGAGAGGACCCTAGACTCCAGAACACATCCTGCAAACATATCCACTGCACCAAGACTCCCGTGGGAAGACCTGGCCCGAGGAGAGAAACATACACGACAAACTGTGGGGAACCATTGATGACCTGCTGCGACTGACGTGTCACTTTATAAAGGCGACCCATCTGGTGGCATCAAACGAGCATACGAAACCGAACGCAAAGAAGAAATAAAATATAACAATCTTTTCTACGCTTCAGAGAAGGGTGACGTGGCGTGAGGATGTCTTCCTGTGTGCCCCAACGACCTCACCGGTTACTGGATGACCTGACCTGACCTACGCTTCTATCTTTAAGCTTTTAACTTATGTATTTACAATACAATTATATCAACCTGTCCTCCCCGTAACCAGAAATGGAATGTCCAGCAACAATCATCAGCTGTCAAATACGTATGATGGGAACTCCGTTTGGGGTGAATTAAGGGACAAATACCGACAAAAATCTCGACTGGAAGAGTAGTTATCAATTGTTGTAACTGTTTAATTCAGAGGCAAGTGTGTAGACTATTCTACCTGCACTATTCATGAGAACCCTAAGGAACTATCTACGTTTAGTTATTTTAATAATCGGTAAACGCAACAAAAATAATAAAAGACAAGATACTAGACTAGCAAAGATCAAACCACGCTTAAAGGTTACTAAACATGGCTCTCCGCCAAGTCAGCTGACCTGGAACGCCACAAACCCTGGCAGGCGGCCATCAATGGCGAAATAGGACGGCGCAGGCAAACACATTATCTACCTGAGTGACGCGGTCAGGGCAATGGGAGGGTACATTCCAGGTAGGAGAGAGTGGAGGTGGGATTGGAATGGTCTGATGACATTCACCGAGTAATTCCAAATGGAAATACCTTTCGCGACTACATGTCTTCTTGACACCAGATTTATCGGGGCTGATATAACGAAAAACTTTCGCCATTCTGCGTTAATCGTCTTATTATATATAGAGCAAGGGGTCTTAATCTCACGGCCTACATGGGTCCTTAATGGTGGCTAAGGAGAAGGACCCGAAGAGGGAAGGCTAATACAGTACCCAAAAATGCCTGCTGAAGTCAGGCCAAAAGGTGCAAATATCGCAGTCAAGCTGTAAACTACGATACAAGGCATTCCGTTCTCCGGACTACATCCTGCTACTTGTAAAGCACATTTCAAGGCTTGGTTGTGGGAGTTTGAGAACGAACGAAGGGGCGAGGAAGAAGTGACACAGACATTATTTTAGCTGTAATAGGATTAGCGATAAAAATGTGTCAGCAAGAATAACAGATATTGTGTGCAGTATCTCCTTCTTCGTTCATTCTCAGATCAAGGTCCTGGTTTCTCTTACATCCTCAGATCAAGGTCCCAGTTTCTCTTACATCCTCAGATCAAGGTCCCGGTTTCTCTTACATCCTCAGATCAAGGTCCCAGTTTCTCTTACATCCTCAGATCAAGGTCCCAGTTTCTCTTACATCCCCAGATCAAGGTCCCGGTTTCTCTTACATCCTCAGATCAAGGTCCCGGTTTCTCTTACAAAGAACACCGTTGTTTGTAAGGCTGTTTTATCTCCATACAGCTTCTGTCTCATATCTGTCACGAGGCCAGTATTGTTCTCTTTTCCTGCGTGAGCGTGCAGCTTTGTAGGATGTGTTCCACGGTCATGATATGCTCCACACACGAGCACCTGTCATCTGTCCAATCCTCATTTTGTTGTAAAGATGACCCTTGGGTCTGTTATACCAGTTCTCAGTCTGAAGATGATGACTTGCTCTTCTCTAGTTACGTTAAAGTAGCTGTCTTCTCTTCGGAAGTCGGGGTGTTGATCAGTCCATTTTACCCTGAAGTTGGCTTTAATTCTGGTCTTGGCCTCATTATATGTGATACTCAGGTCTGTTTGTGGGGATGCTCCTCCACACTTTGCTAGTTTGTCTGCAGCTTCATTGCCTTCAATATTGCAGTGGGATGAAATCCACTGTATGACCAACCTTGGGTGTTCTGCTGTGTCAGGGAGAACATACATACATTGCTCGAGACCTTCATCTTTGTGTTGTTTTAGCGCTGCTAATACTGACGCGGCATCAGTCACGAATACTATGTTTTCTTGGTGGATATCTTCATCTTGGATTACGAGCTCAGCTGCGGTCTTCGGTGCCTCTGCTTCTGCACGGAAATTATTGGAATATGTTCCCGCTGTTAATACTCTAGTTTGTTCTTCTCCATTTTCTAATCTGTAATATACACATACACCCCCCCCCCCCCCATGTGACTATTGTTACATGAGCCGTCTTATACACGTGTAGTGTGCATTGTCAGAAGTCATGTTCATTTTGCCTAAATATCAGCATCAAGTGCCTTGCCGGTTGGCGATCATGAGCCTCCATCCGCTTCCATCATGTGTGTCGTTGACCAACTCTGTTGTTGATTGTCGCCCCTGCCATTCTCTCAGGCTGTCCGACATCTTCTCTCTCAGCCTTCCTTTTGTCTCTCATGCTGTCCGACATCTTCTCTCTCAGCCTTCCTGTCTCTCATGCTGTCCAACATCATCTCTTTCGACCTTCCTCTGTCTCTCTTTCCCGTTGTCACAACGTGCTCCAAACAGCTTCTTTTCATTTCATGCCTGAAACAGGATGGCTGCCTTGTTCTGATCCTGTCCCTAAGTTGTCGTTGTGCCTCCTCGAGTACTGTATCATTAGCCTTCCTTGGAGCCCATGGGATCCGATGCATTCTCCCGTAAAACCATTTCTTCGTTGCTTCCAAAGATATGTGCGCTTGCTTACTAATTGTCCCTGATTCACTGCCATATGTCAGTACTGATTCCAAGTAGCATCCAAAGTCTCTCTTTCTCAGTTCCAGCGACAAGGTTTTGTTGCACAATTTTCCTTTCATGGTCTGGAAGATCCATTTTGCTTGGGCTATTCTGTATTTTATTTAGTAATTCCATCTTCCACCTCATGTTATGTATATGCCCAGGTATTTAAACGCGTTAACTTGTCTCAATTCGGTCCCCTTCGCTTTGACGCAACATGTCATGTTATGAAGAGGTTTCTTGACCGGGCTCTAGTATGTGCTTGTGCCTTTCAGCGTCAGGTTATGAAGAGGTTTCTTGACCGGGCCCTTGTATGTGTTTCGTACACGGGGATCTTTACTGCTTGTGATTTCTGCTATCCGTCGTTTGTGTGGTCGGCCCATGGCTTTGTATCCATTGTATCTGTATACCATTGCTTTCTGGGGGATACTATCTGGTGTTTGACGCGTCACATGGCCCAAACATTTTGTTTGCTGTCTCTTGATGAGGTCTAGCACTGGTGTTGTACCTACTTGTTTCCTAATATCTTCGTTTCTGATTCTATCCATTCTTGTTACTCCAAGCATTCTGCGCAAGCATTTCATCTGTTATTGCGATGTTTCTTTTATCTTTGTTTGTTAATGCCAAATTCTGGCACTGATAGCTGCATAATGTGGGTAGGAATATCGTGTTGGTTGTATAGCGTTCATTTTGTATCCATTGTCACGTGTTTACATTGTAATATCGTGGAATGTGCCCAATGATTTGACTTGCCTTTTTACATCTGTTTTGGATTTCGGTGTCCCCTTTGACATCTGCCGAGATTATGTTACCCAGGTACGTGAAATCTTTCAGCTGTTTTACCTGTTGGTTTTGTATGAATATTGTTGTTTCTATTTCATTTTTCAAACTGTAATCCGTACAACACTCTTACCTTAGACGTAGGACACGGCTGGTAGGCTGTAGTGCTAATATTATCTGTTCCCCTTTCGGGTACTGGTGACCTGGTTTTCGGGAACTTATGAAAAACACATCTATTTTTAAATAAGCAGTAATCTTCTTCTTCTTCTTAGTACGCAGTCAGACAATGACAAGAAAGGATCAAGTCAAAAACAACAATACACACCAACAACCCTACAGACAGACAAACTTCTTCTTCTTCTTCGTACGCAGTCAGACAGTAACCATTATTTTTTCGAAAAAAGCGGCGGTCTTCCTGAGGCTGTCGCCGCTGCCATAGAGCTTGTCTTGCAGTTCCACTGGTGATGGCCACATCTGCTCTCTCTGATCCTCGTATGTCGGGCAGTTCTGCAGCAGATGTTCAGCGGTCATTTTACCGGTACCGCACGGGCATTCGTCGGTACACCCTATCTTCAATTTGTTGAATAGGTGGTACCTCAGTCTATTGTGGCCAGTGCGAAGTCTGAAGACAACGACCTGCTCTCTTCGGTTCAACTGGTAATAGGCATCGTTTTTGGTGTAACCAGTATGTTCGGTTTCCCATTTGGTCATGTATCTGGCTTTGATAAGCCGTTTTGACTCTTCGTACGTCATACTAGTATCTGTTTGTGGTAGTCTTGCACCTTCTTTTGCCAGTCTGTCTGCCTCCTCGTTGCCTTGGATGTTGCAGTGTGATGGGACCCACTGTACCACTACCCTTTTTGGTGCGGACTGCTGGCACAGTTTGCAGAGTGCTGCTCTTAAGTCATTAAGCTCAGTGTTTTTCTGGCTTTTTAGCGCCGTGACTACGGCGAGAGCATCTGTAAGCAGGACTATATGGCTTTCATTTTCACTGTGTGTTACCATTTCTTCCACTGCCGCCCTCAGTGCCTCTGCTCTAAAATTGCTTGTGTACTAAATAAGCAGTAATCAACATGTACTTCTTCTCACATGATTCTCATATTTGTTTCTACCAACATGCCTCAGATGTGTGCATTCAGCCGTTTCTGTCGTCTTGTGTCTTCCACAACCAACCCTCCCCATCCACACCAAAACTTGTTGCCTGCGTGACTGTGTTGTCTCGTCACAATCTTCACAGGAAGTGTCAAAACACAAATGTACTTCCTCCTGAGGGCGGGGAATAGCTTCCTTCGTGCATTTGGCTTCCGTCAACACTTATTTTTCCATTTGTTATCAGCGCACTGTTGTTGTGCAGCGCCTGTCTCAAAGCTCCCGTTGGGCGTTTACGATTAGGGATGAAGTTACTGTATAATCAGGACCTTATAAAACCAGTGAAGTTACTGTATAATCAGGGCCTTTTAAACCAGTGATGTTCCTGTATAATCAGGGCCTTATAAAACCAGTGGTTACTGTATAATCAGGGCCTTATAAAACCAGTGAAGTTACTGTATAATCAGGGCCTTATAAAACCAGTGATGAAGTTACTGTATAATTAGGGCCTTATAAAACCAGTGATGAAGTTACTCTATAATCAGGGCCTTATAAAACCAGTGAAGTTACTGTATAATCAGGGCCTTATAAAACCAGTGATGAAGTTACTGTATAATCAGGGCCTTATGAAACTAGTGAAGTTACTGTATAATCAGGGCCTTATAAAACCAGTGAAGTTACTGTATAATCAGGGCCTTATAAAACAGGTGATGTAGTTCTTATATAATCAGGGCCTTATAAAACAGGTGATGTAGTTCTTATATAATCAGGGCCTTAAAAAACAAGAGAAGTAGTTCTTATAAAATCAGGGCCTTATAAAACAAGAGAAGTAGTTATTAAATCAGGGCCTTATAATACAGAGCTTGGCATTAAAGAGGTTTTGAAGATGACAGAGCTTGGCATTAGAGAGGTTTTGAAGATGACAGAGAGCTAGGTTTATAGATCGTCGGTTATGAGAATTTTATCTGAATGTTGCAAAAGTCTTTGCTAGAGTACCTTATCAACGATTGTTTTGGAAGTTTCAATCACATCGAATAGGTGCCAATTGGATAGCAAATTGGTCAAAAGGCAGAATGTTGGTATAAATAATTAGTACTATGATTAATGTGATGTAATAAGTTCAGTGCTCCATGGATCGGAATTGGGACCAATTTTACTCTTGGTATTTGAATGTAAATCATTTGGACAACAGATGATGGCGCGGGCTAGTGGCTAAGTGGCACGGCTCACAAGCCGAAGGTCCTGGGTCCGATCCCCATCACAGCACCGGCCGTTACCCGGGGGGGGGGGGGGGGGGGGGGGGGAAAGCAAACCCTTACAAAATGCAGGAGGAACCAAACCCTTACATAAAAATGCGTACTGAAATCGGATGTACTGGGCCGACAGGCGCAAAATAAAAACCACAGTGCAACGCACACCGCCTTGGGGATTAGAGAAATAAGGCGAACACACAAAAAAAAAAAAAAAAATTTAATAAAAAAATTAAGACAATATCAGTACAAAAGTCGCGGATGACACGAAATTATGCGGCCGGCATGGTCTCTTCTCCAACATAGGTAGATCTATTGAGATCGGATTTAGATGCGATTCATAAATGGTCTGAGCGGGCAGATGGAGTTTAATGTACAGTCTTCCACAATAAGGATCTTAATTACAGGATGGGAGAGAACAATATTAGGATTATAAAAAAAAGGGAAATGACCTAGGGGTTTATAACAGATCATACAGGTTAGGTGCGAGGGCATTGATAAAGGCAAATGTAATACTGGGTATGATTAAAAGTAACATTTCCCATAGAGCAAGGAAGTAATAGTCAAACTGTATAAATCATTGGAGTACTGTGTACAGGTGTGGAGTCCTTATCGTAGAGGGGATATAAACATGCTAGAAAGGATACAAAAAAGAGCGACAAAAACTGATAGTGGGATTCATGTTATGAGGAAAGAAAAACTGGTCTGCAGTGTCTAGAAAAGAGAAGAATTCGAGGTGACAATACATGTTTATAAATTAGTCTAGACTAATCAATTAAATTAGATTATGTCAAGTTTGTTTTAAAATTCAAACGGCTACATAAGGGCATAGTGTCAAATTATTTAAAGACAGGCATATTAGGAAATATTTTTTAGTCAAGAGTGAGGTGAATGCTTGGAATCAGGAATGCATTGCCCCATTATGTGGTGGAGGCAGAGTTGGTTAATTCATTCAAAAATAGATTTGATGATCACAGTGAGTCATTTTTAGTAGACGGTGGAACAAAATGACTGTCACTGTGATCATCAAATCTATTTTTGAATGAATTAACCAACTCTGCCTCCACCACATAATGGGGCAATGCATTCCTGATTCCAAGCATTCACCACACTCTTGACTAAAAAAATATTTCCTAATATGCCTGTCTTTAAATAATTTGACGCTATGCCCTTATGTAGCCGTTTGAATTTTAAAACAAACTTGACATAATCTAATTTAATTATTTATTTAATTGATTAGTCTAGACTAATTTATAAACATGTATTGTCACCTCGAATTCTTCTCTTTTCTAGACACTGCAGACCAGTTTTTCTTTCCTCATAACGTGAATCTCACTATCAGTTTTTGTCGCTGTTTGAAACTGGTTGTATAAATAATGTATACGGACTCTGTGTGTAGAGCCTTATTTATATACCAGTACCTATACTATAACTAAGTTAAGACCTGCTTTGGTATCATGTCAATAACCGCATGATTATCACATCGTTCTTATATATAAATATATATTCAAACTAACTGAAAGAATCCAAAAAAGAAAAAAGAACGAGACAACGAAGTCTTTAAACTTGAAGTAACTAATTAGCAGGCATGGCGGGGGTCAATGTGTCTAATCAACCAGGCTTGTCACTGACATTACAATGTTATCAAATGAATAACTAACAAAACACGTATAACAAATATGTCTTAAACTTCAAACAATAACATCTGTTGTGGTTGAGAACACCAACAAACATCAAATAAGTGAAGAAATAAACACAAACAAGCTAACAGAACAGATGACCACGCTTCCTTCTTCCTTACTACAATGTTTACGCAAGGTGTCCATGCGTACTACTTTCTACAACTTACTTGAGAAGTCCTGCTTCAATTTCTTTTTCCCTGGCTTGCAGTTCGTTCATATATCGTCTCCTGTCGCTGCTCCTAATATCCACGGACATGATCAAATACTTGTATTAATTAAAACTCACTTAATTAACGCACAAAATGGCAATTGTTTACAAGTTGTAAGGCCGTCCTGTACACCAGCCCTGCTGCTAGAATGAGTAATAATTGGCGGGAAACAGCTGTTAGCCTTATCACTCAAGCCGAGATAATAAGCTGCTTTGAAAAAATAAAATAAACACTCAAAATATCATCCCTATATGATTAAAACAACTATTTTTAGTAATACTATAATATTTTTTAGGATATATACGTTTTAAATGTATAATAATACACTAAAACATGGTGGACTATTTAAGACTGCGTAGCCTGACATTGCCATAATGAATGCAGTATATAGTCCCTATAGCAAGAGCGGGAAAACTAAAATAGACATGGCTAACCTCTTTACTACCAAGTTTTGGCTGGGTCCCAACAATTTCTCTCCAAAGGAGAGAATAAGCTGATAAATATTCATACTTATTTATGAAATATTCTCCCGTATTTGGAATTACAAAAATGTGAACATACATAATTGCGTGATATTAGCCATGCGGGCTGAAATGTTTTATTTGATGTATGTACATTTATGTGAGGTATTGCATTTGAATGTGGCCATTATCTCATTCCTGAAAGGGTTTTAGTGTTGGAACGTCACCAGGGCTCGAATAATGGGGGGCCTGGAGAAGGGAATCAGCTGACGGCTCGTCGACGCGGACTAGGTTGGTGGACACAGCACACGATCCCTGGTCTACGTGATGTGTTTGATTCGCTTGTTTAGTGGTTCAGCATTAGCATGTGCCATGCCGAAGGGCGCCGGACAGGGGATATCCATCCTTTTCAAGTCGGGAGTTACATTGTAAATAATCAAATGGGCTGACTTGGAATAAAATTGTTGATTCACACAAACGTAATGATGATATTATCATTAGTTTAATGTAGATAAATGTACAGTCATCCACGTGGGTAGATCCAATATGGAACATAATTACAGAATGCGAGAGAACAATACTACAAAATGAAAAGGACATAGGGGTTATAATAGATCATCCAGGTAAAGTGAGTGAGCAAGTCCAGGTAACTTTACTTAACGTCTTTATACTGGTTTAGGAGACTCTACAGAGTATGTATACAAACAGTTTCTTTGAGGTAGCAGTGAAAATGGCAAATGCAATGTTTGGTATGATAAAAATCAATATTAAACATAGGTTCAAGGAATTGATAGTCAAACTGTATAAAGCATTAGTTAGACCTAGATTGGAGAATTGTGTTCAGGCGTGGTCCTTATCGTAGAGGGGATATAAACATGCTGGAAAGGATACAAAGAAGAGCGACAAAGCTGATAGTGGGATTCCAGAATTAGTTATGAAGAAAGACTCAGAAACACTGGCCTACAATGTCTAGAAAAAGAGAAGAATTCGAGATGACTTAATACAGGTTTATAAGATAATTAACGATAAGGATAAATTAGACTATAACAAGTTTTTTTTCAAAGTACAATCAACTACAAGAACAAGATATTTGCACCTTTCGATCCGACTTCAGCATGGCATATTTTAGTACCGGGTTAGCCTTCCCTCTTCGATCCCTTCTCCTTAGCCAGTCTGCCCTGCTGCAGCCTGTTATCCAAGATCACTGTGTGGAGGTGTAGAAGGGCCCTGGCAGCTCTGGGTCGCTGGCCCTGACGCTAGCAGTCAGCTCTAGGTCGCTGGCCCTGACGCTAGCAGTCAGCTCTGAGTCACTGGCCCTGACGCTAACAGTCAGTTCTGAGTCGCTGCAGCCCAAGCACATCTTGATCCCGTCAGCTTATTCAATGCTGCGTTGTTATTCAAAAGTACTCGTTCTGAGATCACGTTACTTTGGTTGTAGGTCACAGTGGCTTGTCTTACATCAAAAGACATACTTGAGAAGATGGACCTAGATGTAGTGCAATGCGAGGATTCGCAGTAAGCTCATGAATACGGGGACTACACTGTCAATACCCACATCGTCTATTTATAACATGGAACGGGGAGGAAGACTAACGTCTGGTCAGGCCCAACCTCTGATCAGACATGTTAGTCAGGGTCAGGCACAACATACTGATCAGACATGTTAGTCAGGGTCAGACACAACACACTGATCAGACATGTTAGTCAGGGTCAGGCCCAACCTCTGATCAGACATGTTAGTCAAGGTCAGGCCCAACCTCCGATCAGACATATTAGTCAGGGTCAGGCGAACTGGACACTGCAGACTACTAGAACATCTATACCGACTAAAAATCTCATACACCGATGAGCGCCCATGTAAAACAGGAGACTAGAACCCAGAGCATATTCTACCAGAAAGCCCAATCTATAGGGAAATGAGATACCAGACCTGACCAGAGAGTGCGGAGCTGAGACAAAAGCTGTGGGGCAGCCGCTCCGACCTAGTGAAAACTACAGACTTCATCATGGCGACTGGCCTACATATATAGCATGACCAAAAGATCATAAACGCAAAGAAGAAGAAAGAGTCAGGGTCAGGCAAAACATACTGGCCAAGACCCTCGCTGTGACTTCCTCTTAGTCCTCCCTGGAAACGGGCTGTTTCCATGGCAGCCTGGCTAACGAGGTGTTATTTTTTTAAATTCTTCGTGTTTGCCTCACTAGTTTCTACTGGCAGAGGCACGCCTATTCCACCCCAGACCGTAGTCAATTGGGCGATATTAAGACGCATAAACCAGTGCTTGGATGCATAGGTCTGTATGTACCTATGCTAGGTTTGTGGGCTCTCAGATGCCAGCCCAATCAAAGTGCAATGGAAGGGCCTCACCCCGAGGGCACGTGTAAGGGACCGACGTCATCCCCTTAGTAGTGAGGGACACGCATATTAATTCCTTAGCATAACCGCCTGGAGAACCCCGGTCCACCTTCATCAGCACGCTCGGGATGTGAGGAAAGCTACGACAACCCGCCACTTAACATCCTTTTCAGGGCGCACAAAAGAGTAATACTACTCATTGTAAGAATTCAACACTATACATGAAACACATTTACCAGTTACTGCCCTTCGAGTAGCCAAGTCTTCTTTGATTACCTCCCTTCTGGTCAATTACAGTTCCAAAGAATTTGTACTGCTTGACCGGCTCCAGAGGCTGTTAACACAGAGAAACTTGGTGTGTTTTCTGGTATCTCGAGACAACCAAGGTTTTTGTTTTTGGCTTGGTTCATTCTCAATCTCCCACTACCAAACACTGAAAGGGCTTAAGTAGCAGAATGTAGTCCAGAGAACGGAATGCGTTGTGTCGTAGTTTACAGCTTGACTGCGATATTTGCACCTTTCGGTCCAACACACCAGACTTCAGCAAGCATTTTTTGAGTACCAGGATAACATTCCCTCTTCGATCCCTTCTCCTTAGCCAGTCTTTCCCGGCTGCAGCCTGTTATCCAGGATACCGCGTGGAGGTGTAGAAGGGTCTTGGCAGCTCTGGTTCGCTGGCTCTGACACTAGTAGTCAGCCATGGGTCGCTGACCACTGCAGCGCATGCGCTGCTCAGCATCCTGATCTCACAAAAATTAAACACACTAAAGAAAACAATTGCAGAAGAATGACAAGGAAATATTTATTTGAAATAATTTTATTAGTCAAAACTCCATAGACTTTATAAGTGATTGTAAAATTAGATAAATATTTCTCAAAAGGTCTTCCGTATGAAAATGCTGAACCAGTGATATGTGATAATATTTTTATTCAATCTGATAACATTCATACCAAGATGAGGATCTTCAACTTCGAAATGAATCAATCCTTCTAAATGGTGACAAGCAAGAGCAATGAAAGCCATATAGTCCTGCTTACAGATGCCCTGGCCGTAGTCACAGCACTAAAAAGCCAGAAAAATACTGAACTTAATGATTTAAGAGCAGTACTCTGTCAACTATGCCAGCAGTCCGCACCAAAAAGAGTAGGGGTACAGTGGGTTCCATCCCACTGTAACATCCAAGGCAACGAGGAGGCAGACAGACTGGCAAAAGAAGGTGCAAGACTACCACAACCAGATACTAGTATGACATACGAAGAGTCCAAAAGGCTTATTAGAGCTAGATACATGACCAAATGGGAAACAGAACATACTGGCTACACAAAAAATGATGCCTATTACCAGTTAAACAGAAGAGAGCAGGTCGTGGTCTTCAGACTTCGCACTGGCCACAATAGACTGAGGTACCACCTATTCAATAAATTGAAGATAGGTGGCACTGACGAATGCACGTGCGGCACCGGGAAAATGACCGCTGAACATATGCTGCAAAACTGTCCGACATACCAGATAAAGCAGATGTGGCCATCATCAGTGGCAACACTAGACAAGCTCTATGGCAGTGTCGACAGCCTCAGGATGACCGCTGCTTTTTTCGAAAAAATAAAGGTTGATGTCTGACTGCGTACGATGAAGATGAATCAATTCTTCTAAATGGATATGAATCAGTTATTGTGTAACAGTTCCCGCCAGAGCAAGGGGAGTTTAGGATGCCTGAACATGTTAAAGCTTAAAGCTACCTGAATGCATGTCAAGGTCACTCACCGTCTCAGCAAAGGAGAACAGAGTTGGGTTAAGGAATGTGGACAGATAGAAACTGACCACTGGCCTTCCGATTTTGGTAGGGGGAGATTGATTGACAGACGAAATTGACAGCGGGGCTTGCTGCGAGAGAATGAGTGACAGGTGTGCAAAGTGTTTAGTTCCAATTGGGATTGAAGATGACCATCACCTGAGATCGATTGGTCAAGCTCTGGCCTTGCTTGAGGATATATAACTCGAGACAAAGTTTAGCTCGAGAGGCTGGAGAGAGAGAGGCTGGATAGAGAGAGGCTGTATGGAGGAGAGTGAGAGAGAGAGAGAGAGACTGAATGTGGATAGTATGTTTAACTCACCGACTTAGATAGAGGAGCGATTGATAGACGGTTGGACGAATGTTTAGTGATAGAACAGGATCGATCAAATAGGTGAATGAGTTTTGCATTAATAGATAATGTGAAAGTGTGTTTGTAAGCAAGGACACATTGTGAATGAGTTATGTCGAGATCGCCCGCCTGAGGGGATTTCAGTGAGGAAGAGTATTTGATAAGGTGTGTTGAAGACGCAGTTAAGGCGATGTGTGTGTGTGATGTAATTGCAAGGCAATAGAACTGGGTTTTAGATAGTTGGGAATTCCATCAATAGCTAATGCTTACAATTCCCGTTTTAGTAGAATGTTTAGTTAAGATGATATGTATTATATTGTGTTTGTAATTTCTCTACTCATTCTATGATATGAGTATGATTAATAAATATGCCACCTGCTGTGTGATATGTCATTTACCGAGTATGGTCATGATGATGTGGATGAGTGTGAGAATGTTCTAAGTTAGATCACGGCCAGCAGAGAGTCTGCTACAATTGTTTATAGAGCAGAAATGTGACGGATGACCAAGTTTAATACAAACAGATTACAAGGCTTTGTCAGCCAGTACATTAAAATGATCACTGATTTGGAATGTTTCGACAAGGTTACAGGGAAGACAAAAGATGGAACAGGGAAGACAAGAGATGGAACAGGGAAGATAAGAGATGGAACAGGGAAGACAAGAGATGGAACAGGGAAGACAAGAGATGGAACAGGGAAGACAAGAGATGGAACAGGGAAGATAAGAGATGGAACAGGGAAGACAAGAGATGGAACAGGGAAGACAAGAGATGGAACAGGGAAGACAAGAGATGGAACAGGGAAGATAAGAGATGGAACAGGGAAGATAAGAGATGAGATGAAACAGGGAAGATAAGAGATGGAACAGGGAAGACAAGAGATGGAACAGGGAAGATAAGAGATGGAACAGGGAAGACAAGAGATGGAACAGGGAAGACAAGAGATGGAACAGGGAAGATAAGAGATGGAACAGGGAAGACAAGAGATGGAACAGGGAAGACAAGAGATGGAACAGGGAAGATAAGAGATGGAACAGGGAAGATAAGAGATGGAACAGGGAAGACAAGAGATGGAACAGGGAAGATAAGAGATGGAACAGGGAAGACAAGAGATGGAACAGGGAAGATAAGAGATGGAACAGGGAAGATAAGAGATGGAACAGGGAAGACAAGAGATGGAACAGGGAAGATAAGAGATGGAACAGGGAAGACAAGAGATGGAACAGGGAAGACAAGAGATGGAACAGGGAAGATAAGAGATGGAACAGGGAAGATAAGAGATGGAACAGGGAAGACAAGAGATGGAACAGGGAAGACAAGAGATGGAACAGGGAAGATAAGAGATGGAACAGGGAAGACAAGAGATGGAACAGGGAAGACAAGAGATGGAACAGGGAAGACAAGAGATGGAACAGGGAAGACCTGGAAGAGGTGATGATGGATCGACTGCATGCTGTGAAAGTCTCAAGCGAGTATCGCCATGCAATCTCTACAGCAGAACCTTCTGGGGCATGAGCTGTGGTGGTCAGCAACCCAGCACTATCAGCTAGAGCCAGCAACCCAGAGTTGCCACAACCCTTCTCCATCTCCATATGGTGATCCTGGATAACAGGCGGCAACAGGGCAGACTGGCTAACGAGTAGGGATCGAAGTGGGAAGGCGAACCAGGTACCAAAAAATGCCTGCTGAAGTCGGATGTGTCGACCGCAAGTCCCGCCGTAAACTACAACACAACGGATTCCATTCTCTGGATAACATCCTGCAACACCCAAAGCTCTTTTCAGGGCTTGGTAGCGGGAGATTGAGAGTGAATGAAACCAAGTCAAGTCATATGCGGTCACATCTGAATAACATGCCTGACGCTGCCGCCATCTTCGCTTGCGACGGGCAACTAATTAAGAGGTTACTAAGGAGAGTTGGACTTGGGTCCGCAACTCTCTCCTGTAGAAACTTAAAACTACCCCAAACAAATGACCTTTACATCCCATAGCAGAAAGGAGGCAACTTAGTAAGTAATTCTTTAAAAGATTTAAAAACGAAATCTTATCAATCCAAAAGTATGAGAGACAACTCTCGCTTTCTTGATCAAGTGCAGAAGATGATCCTGGTCTGTACGAGAAAGGGGAAATAACTGATTAAATTGCAGCTTAGACCGATGCCTTGTCAGTATTAGCAGCGCTTAGAAACAACACAAAGGTGAAGATCTCGAGCAGTGTATGTTCTCCCTGACACAGCTCTCAGCAGAACACCAAAGGTTGGTCATACAGTGGATCCCATCCCACTGCAATTTTGAAGGCAGTGAAACTGCAGACAAACTAGCAAAGTGTGGAGGAGCATCCCTACAAACAGACACAACCTGAGAATCACAGACAGAACATAAACCAATCACAAAATGCAAACAGCAAAGAAATACCAATAGATACACAGATATTGGTATAGAAATTAAATAATAATAAGAAGAGAGAGATATGAAGAAAGAGAATTAACAGAGAAAAGAGGACAGAATGAGAAATGAAACCTATGCAGCAAACTTATGGAATGTATTCCAACCATGAGGTTTGATGCAACCCATAAGAAAAATCAAACTATTGTCAAGCTCAAGTGTCGATCATCGAAAGGACAAGAAAAGTGAAGTCTACCTTGCCCTGGTGTCCAGGACTATTGAAATGGCTGGCGACAGGAGAGTCGGAGTTATTGGAAATATCACTGTTTAGTCTTCAGACTTAAGTCAAGGTGGCCTCACCTTTGTCATTTGGAATGCCTCACGTGTTATCAAATAATAGAAATAGTCCCAAGTGGTCCGCCAGGGTCTTTGTGTACGACAGGGACAAAAATAGCAACAATGCCCCAGAGAGAGCATGTCGTAAGAGGCAACTAACTGTGTGACATGGCATAACACTGGCCATGGTTAGGTGGTTTGTTTAGAGCAGCATAGATGGTGCCTAACAGGCTGCGGGTCTACTTTGCTCTAGTGTTTGAGTCTATTAAGATGGACTCGTACATCAGTTAACCACCCTCAGCGGTACTTGTCCCAAAACAGCAGAGTAATAAGCTGCTCGAGCCTAGCCGGCTAAGCTGGAAATCCTCCAACCCGGATACATCCAGCTCACAGAGATGGGACCTGCTATGATAGACATATCTTATGATAATTTTCAAATTTTAATGATGAACTGTTAATAAAATGCAAGAATTTACTCATAAATATATTAAAACATGTAAGTATTTAGTAATTTTTCTGTAAACAAAATTATAAATACATTTACTGTGGTATATACAGTCATTTCACAACCATTTTTATCAAACAGCAAAAATTACTTCACAATCATGTGTTATGATATGTAGAACTGACATCCCAGCACACCTATAGGTTCTTGTAGTTTCTTGTCGAGCGCTGTGTCTGGCAGTTGACACGTCTGCTCCAGATATTTTGTGTTATTTCATCTTCCTCCAACTCTCCATTCGTAGGCCGACCTTGCCGAGGCTGGAGAGCTTGCACGTCATAACGCCGGCAGGAGTTTTACTCCCGACATGGTCGCCCACGCCGGACAGGTCCTTGAAGAGGAGCCAGACAAAAGGGCAGAGGAGCAGGTGGAACCCTGTAGGTGTAGCTACAGAACCCACCGGCAAGTGGTACATAATAAGGAATGCACCAATCCATCCCCACTTCATGGGTGAAATGCATTATTGTCTCGTTCTTTCTTTTTTGTCCTCGATCCTGTCCTCGAGATAATTTAAGAAGTGTTTTATCGAGAGAACATCACTGCAGGACCATATTACAATTAGAATGTGTGAAATAGGATTTCCCACTGGAATGTTAAAAACATTGTTACAGTTTATAACCCACCTGGAATGTAAACAACAGGTATGCCACACAGAGATATAAAAGTGTTGCAGGTCACACAACCAAAATTATATACAACTTGGAATGCTTGAGTCTATAAACATAAATATATAATTCATTTGCTACCACATAAATAGAGATAACACAGCTGAATAAACAATCTATAGACAGCGTAATTAACTATCTATTCCATTCATTAAAGGTTAAAGCGAGGGCTCGACTTCATCGCTGTGGGTCTCCCCATATGGCTCGGTCTCTCTCCGCAGAACGGTACCCACCTGCCGAGAGCAAAGCTACAGCGATGAACTCTGGGATCTCGGGAAATATTACCACCATGAACCGACCGTCGCAGCTCGAATTCAAACCCCGACCGCCTGAACATGAGGCAAATGGCTTGACCACTTTGCCATGGAGCCCCCCCCCCCCCCCAATTATGTAAGGATTATCCTAAAAATGTATTGTATATTCGCATTTTCTTTGTTAATTTATCAGCCATCTTCAACAATTAACAATCTCACCTACCTTGAGATAAGGGGCCACTTGAAGTTTGCGGATTTCGAATGCCTGCGGTTCTGTGCTTCTCTTGAGAAGTGAGTGCCGTATGCTTCTGCTATAGTGGCACTTAACCCTTTGAACCCGCGACACCGATATATCAGGGTGTATGTAAATACCGCACTCCCCGAGCCGCCAATTTGCTGGTGTGACGGGTGGATCATTATTTTTAAGTATAATTTTGGATGTTGGTCATCTTATAGTGACGTCTACACATTTCCGAAAATAACAAATATGTCGGCGCAAATATAGATGCAATTTTATGATGGAGAATGGTTTTGAAAATTCAGAAAATGACCATTCTAAAAGGCTAACAACAGAACAAGTCGTTGAAAGTAATTTCAAAGATTTTGAGGCTGATAAATTAGATTTAGATGGTGCTTATTCTAAAAAATATGAGTTGTTATTTGAACGACAACATGTGTGTGATTTGGATTACCATTCATCCATTGATGAGGATCAAGCTAGATCTGTTCCTCGAATGAGGAGACTACGGTCCTGAAGGGTCCCCCCATATAATGTATCAAACAAATTTGATGAATATTTTCCCTACTCTATTGAAGTAGGAACATCGGAGATTAGCAGGCCAGTCAATTTGAGATAGAATAAATCAATTAGAGCACCTGGTTTTGTCATGGTAAATAGCTTTACTCAAATGTCTACATTGTGCGTATTGTCTCAGGAGCACAGGGGAATTGGATTTTACAGACTTGGTAGCCAGGGTTCAAAGAACATTTTGCATGTATGGTTTTCCCTGCAACCATACAGCCTGGTTAAGTGATTAGGGTCTGCCGAAGACGGATGTGTCGGAACGAAAGGTGCAAATATCGATTGCAGTCAAGCTGTAAACTAGCGATACAACGTATTCCGTTCTCCGGACTACATCCTGCTACTTGTGAAGCCCTGTTACGGGCTTGGTAGTGAGAGATTGAGAACGAACGCAGAAGAAGAAGTGATTAAGGAAGGCAAACCAGGTCCCAAAAATGATGTGCTAAAATTGGATGTGTCGACCTGAAAGGCACAGGTATCTCAGCCTCGCTGTAAACTACAACACAATGACCTTTTTAGGACAAACGCAGAAGAATACTCACAACCTCCCTAATAAATGTCATACAAGATGATAGTAAACTAAAAAGCATATATGGAATACATGTCAGTCTCGGTACAAAAATGCATGAAAAGGCTATAGTGGTGTTTAGTTAGTGATGACAGAATCTCATTTCAATAAGGTCTTTATGACGCCAGGACGCCTAGAAATGTTGATGTAATGCTAACAATTTCTGGACCAGTGTCTCACATTTACCCAAACAACCCCCCCCCCCCCCCCCCTTACGTATTCCTCCCCTAAGTTTGAACTTTTAACAGCCCGTAGGTGCTAAAGCTTGCCCCTGAAAACCTAAAAATGACCAAAATTGACCTTTGGAACATGTGTTCCGTGATATAGTTCGTTGAATTTATTTTTGTGTGTACGGCTCTATATAATGATTGTGTCCATGTATGAACAATAGCCGTTTAACTGTAAAATTATTTCAGCTTGGAATCCATTAGTGTATATTAAAACTTTTGACAGTCGACACATTTATTTCAACAAATTATGTACTTCAAGGCCGTAGAAATAATTTATTATACAATCAGTCCAATGATCACTCATCTGGATTACTTCTGGATATTCAACACATACCCAATTCAGACTATGAAATATAATACGAAAGGTATGCGTATAGGATGTGACGAAACATGTGACGGGGGGTAAGTACAACACAAATGGTTCTCTCCAATTTCTAGCTCTACATTAATGTTAGTTAATGCTTCATACTAACAAATAATCTTTATTATAAATACTTCATGTCATAGATAGTTTAATTATGTGTCTTACGACGTTTAGATATTAATTTTAGCTCAATATTTATTAATTTTATTATGAATAAAACTTTGACAGACGGAATTCCGGCCTATTGGTTCGGACTGAAAGACATAAATCTGCAAAAATTAGCCCAGATTGAAAGGGTTAATGGCCGATTCACTTCAAGATGTTAAGGGTGAAGAAGGAGTCATAGCACAGCCTGCGGACTAGATTTTTATTTAATCTAAACGTGGTCCCACGACAAACTTTAACCACTGGTCAGAAATGAAATGTTAGAGATCTCAATATTTGAAGCTGCAGTTTATCGCTGCTTTTCTCGCCCATAAGTCAGTTACCCAGCTGGATAACCTTGAGCATGCCAGTAGTGGGAATCGATATAAATAAACCCAGATTTTTTCGGAGGTGTGGGGGCCGTGGTTAGTGCACTGGCTTCCCGGTAAGGCAATCAGGGTTCAATCCAAAGTTGGTGCGGAATTTTTTTTCTGATCACAATACCGGCCCCTGTGGCCTACCCAGCCACAGAAATTAGGCACCCAAAAATCTGAGAAGTAACGGCGGCCAACGTGATGCTGACCACATCATCTACAGTGTGGATCTCCCGCTACCAAGTCCTGAACAGGGCTTTGCAAGTAGCAGGATGTAGTCAGCAGAACGGAATGTGATATATGCATCTTTCAGTCCGACACATCCGTCTTCGGCAGCCCGTTGGGTTACAAAATAATATGAGTCTAACACTATATTTCCTATGAGCTGCCTGGCGCGACGGGATCTTTCCTTACTGTATTAACTTTTACTTACTGAGGTGTAAACCCACGCCTCCTGATCACGAGACCTGTTTCGTAAACTGATTCTCTGAATACAAATAACAGTAATGGTTTAACCTTAAGCACGCCCTTGTCCGTTCTCTTTGAACCAGCTCGGCCTGCAAAAACGGTGTGCGGAAAATTTTTGTTGTTGAACTGACAGCCATTTTTTACTGCTGACTACGCCCTCCATATATACACGATATTTTGCCGGTTAAAGTATCGTGTGTTCGATTACAAATGGCTTTTGAACAGTTTTAATTTTGTATACGCCGTTTGGAGCAAGCCGACTTTTTGCGAAAGGGGAAGTAGGTTGTTGAGAAAGATTTTTATCGCGTAGATCTGTTTATTTTGTTTGTTTAAATGAAAGAACTACGTTTGAATTGGAAACTAAGAGTTGTGTTGATATTGTAAACACAGTATCGATACGTTGTTGTGGTTTCCATGGTTTTCTATCGAAGCGACTAGGCCTAGTGGTCGAGTCCAAATTTTTCCCGAGATTTTCATAAATTTTCAACTTCATCTTTTTCAATCTCAAAAACTAACAAACATACAACAAAAACAATAACACCCACATGTTCGTTATGCTATTGTGTATCTACACACCAGAAAATCATATTTATTGACAAACAAACATAAAAGTTACAAATTTTGAAAGACGACTACCACAGTGACTAATTAAGAAAATTAATTAGGTCAAATTTTTTCACAAATTATGTAGCGTGCCTAAGGTTAAAATATGAAAAAATGACATTTCGATGATGGCACGACAGCAACAGGTGTGTGTGGTGAAAGTCAGGATATGTTCAGTAGTCAGGTGACGGGGTCATAATGGCGTCCACAAAAGCTGCAATGCTGACATGGCCATTTGGTTGAACTCCAGCCTCGCGGAATAATGTGTCCACTGCAAGCAAACAAAGTATAAAGTTGTTAAACTCGTGAATGGGGCGGCGTTGGCTAGTGGTTAAGTGACACGACTCACAAGCCGAAGGTGCTGGGTTCGATCCCCATCACAGCACCGGCCATTACCCCAGGGAAGCAAACTCTTACAGGAGGAAGCAGAACCTTACATAAAATGCATGCTGAAGTCAGATGCACTGGGCCGACAGGCACAAAATAAAAACCACAGTGCAGCAGCGCACACCACTTTGGGGATTAGAGAAATAAGGTGAACGCAAAAAATAAAAACCCCACAAAAAACTGGTGAATATACTTAATAATATGGTCATCATCTGACTGGGGCAGAAGATGTAGCAGTGAATGAGCTGGCGGTAGTCAGTGACTTGCAGCCCAACAATCGCTAACACCTTATGCAGCTAAACTCAGCCCAGGACAACACAGACAGAGAAAAGATGAAGCCAAGCGTAGCCCAACCGCCTGGAAGACCATGATCCACCTTCATCAGCACACTCAGGATGTGAGTAAAGCTGATACAACGCGCCACTTAACGTCCGTTTCCACACAAAAGAGTGAACTTACTCATTGTGAGCATTCAACAACAAAATATCTGCACATTATACAACTTTGGAATACTTCGAAAGATAGAACAGCTCGGCTGACCTATTTAACCCTACCAGACCTGAGGCCCTGAACCCAACTGTCCCCCATTCCTGGGTTCCAGAGCATTAACTCTACCAGACCCAAGGACCTGAACCTAACTGTCCCCCATTCCTGGGTTCCAGAGCATTAAAGAGAAAAAACCAACATGATATAGAAAAATGTTAGTTACATGCAAACAAGTGGTTAGAATAAGATGTAACTTGGAGACATTGTAGAAAATAGGTTTACCTTTCATCTAGCGTCAATATTCCACCTTTGTGTGCCAATCCACCCAGCAAAAGGCAAAGAATCTGTCTCGAGTCATAAAACATTTCAAAATCCGGGAGTAAACACAATAAAGAGCCCTCATTTGTCCAATAATCCTGATAGCTGGGCTTTATACATGAGTATTCCATATAGATCCTCAGTCCAAGAAAAGCCTTCATCTCATCACTCGAGCTGTCACCGTCTGTTTCACTTGAACAGAGTCTGAATCAACCAAATTATTGATCACCTGTTGGACTGTCATAAGCCAAGACTTACTTTGCTTTCCTGTTGAAGTGCTTGGTGCATCAGCCGTTCGTTTCATTGTCAATTTTCCGAATTTGTTCACGTTTAACCCCACAAAATCAATTCAAACATGGGGGCAGCCATTTGCAATGACTAATCACGAGGATTGACCACGATTGGTTGGTTATTTTAAGATTCTGACGCATTTTATGCCATACTATCCAAAGTACCGAAAATTAGGTACAGCGGTTTAGCGGCAGTTAAGGAAATTACCGATAATTAGGTACAGCGGCGTGGTAGGGTTAATCAACAACAACAGGATGGAGTAGCTGGCCACATGCTCAAACCTCCTTAGTGACCTGCCTGATAGTTCTTTGCTTCCATTTCAGACATGACAACACACACACCTTCTCTTCATGCAAAATTTAATAAATTTGACAGCAAAAAAACATTTTGCAGTCCTGCCCATCCAATACAAGAAGTAGCATTTGGCAAAAGCCAGTGTTCTTCCATGAGAAGTGCTGTACAGAAGTCGACAGCTGACTTCGTTAGCATCATTGAAGTCAAGGCCTGAAGGCAAACGAGGAAGAAGAATAATGTTTGGTCACAATCGATTCCCTCGTCACCAACACTAATCACAAAATATCATCCACTCAAACTGTCTCCGCTTGCTCTGTAAAATTAATTTCAAAGCCTCGTGGGCTGCAAACAAGATATTCAAAAGTCAGGCGCATCTCAAGGGTCGCCAGTTAGACAAAGTGTATCTTCTTCTTCTTCTTCGTTCGTTCTCAATCTCCCACTACCAAACCCTGAAAGGGCTTAATTAGCAGAATGCAGTCAAGAGAACGGAATGTGTTGTGTAATAGTTTACAGCTTGGCTGCGATATTTGCACCTTTTGCTCCAACACATCTGACTTCAGCATGCATTTTTTGAGTACCGGGTTAGCATTCCCTCTTCGATCCCTTCTCTGTAGCCAGTCTGCCCTGCTGCAGCCTGTTATCCAGGATCACTGCGTGGAGGTGTAGAAGGGTCTTGGCAGCTATGGTTCGCTGGCCCTGACGCTAGCAGTCAGTTATGGGTCGCTGACCACTGCAGCTCATGCGCTGCTCAGCATCTTGATTCCCAAAGTGGATCTGATTCAATAAGGATGCTTAGAAAGGTGCAATCAGGCCGCTCGCTGCGCCTAAAATTGAGTCGATATGTCGGTCGATGTTGCAGAGAATCATCTTCATACTCGTTCCGGGAAATGCAGGTGTCAAAGGTAACGAGAGAGCTGATTGGTTGGAAAGCACAGCAATGATGGCGGGTGACAGATCAATGGACCGATCCAATATCCCAAACAACGTTAGGAAAATCGGCAGAATTGAAAATTTGGGAGTTGATCCAGATTCTACATCCTCGGTGCGACTCGTTGATTAGGGGTGGAACGAGGTGCGTCGAGGAAGGAACACCACATGGGGATCCAAAGACGTATGGTTAACCAGCACAGGAAGGTCAATCATCTCGTGCTGGCAGACATACTGAGGATGAGATCTGAGCGATTTATGAACTTGTCCCGTGTGCAATGAAGATGAATCAATGACTAAATAAATAACAACCTCGATCTGGTTTTCTGCATCTGCTCTGAAAGGGACGCTGTGACGTAGTGTACAGTGAGGCAGCGATATCTGTGCCTATTGGCCCCGCACATCCAATTTAACTGGCTTTTTGGGGGGAGGACGACTAACGTCTGGTCAGGCAAAATTGACTGGCCCTCACCTTGACTACCCCGCAGTCCTCCCTTGAAACGGGCTGTTTTCATGGCAGCCTGGCTAACAAGGTGAGGGATTGATGTGATCCCTGTAGTAGTGAGCTACATAGTGAAGGACCCTGGTCCACCTTCATCAGCACACTCGAGATGTGAGGAAAGCTACTGCAACCCACCACGTAACGTCCTTTTCAGGGGTTAAAAAAAGAGTAAACCTACTCATTGTGGGTGTTTAACTTTTAGCGCGCTATGGTCTAGACTCATTCGACCAGTTCGGCCTACAAAATAGGAATTTTAAAAAAAAAAAAATAATTTTTGGCACGGAGACACTACCCATAGAAATTTTTTTAAATGCTGAATACGTCACCATCTACACAAGGTATTTTGCTGGTAAAAGTATCGTATGTTAGATAACAAATGGTTTTTGAACAATTCTTATTCACGGTTTGGAGCAAGTCGACTTTTTGCGAAAGATGAAGTAGGTTGTTGGGAAAGATCTTTATCGAGTAGATCTGTTTATTTAGATGAAAGAACTACGTTTGAATTGGAAACTAACAATTGTGCCGATATTGTAAACACAGTATTGATACGTTGTTGTGGTTTCCATGGTTTTCTATCGGAGCGATTAGGCATTATGGTCGAGTCCAAATTTTTTCTCCACATTTCCATAAATTTTCAACTTTATATTTTTGTATCTCAGAAACTAACAAACACAAAACAAAAACAATAACAACCACAAATTTTTTATTCAATTGTGTCTCCTCTATACACAAGAAAATCATATTTATTGACTGTTGGTCAGAAAAGTAACAAATTTTGAAATTCGACTACCATGGTGAAATATAAAGTTAATTAATTTGCGCAAATTTCTTAATAAATTATGTAGTGTGCTAAAGTAACAACCTGACGTTTTTGGGTACCAGATTGGTTATCCCGCTGTGACCTATTCTTTAAGTCAGACTACACTAGTGCAGCCTGTTTCCAGGGCCGTCACTTGGAAGGGGTACAGGGCCTTGATCAACTCTAGTTTGCCGACCCTGATACTTCTTCTTCTTCGCACGCTGTCAGGCGTCAAATTGAATTTGTTCAAAGAAAGCAGCGGTCATCCTGAGGCTGTCGACACTGCCATAGAGCTTGTCTAGTGTTGCCACTAGTGATGACCACATGTGCTTTCTCTGGTCCTCGTATGTCGGTCAATTTTGCAGCAGATGTTCAGCGGTCATTTTCCCTGTACCACAGGTACATTCGTCAGTGCCACCTATCTTCAGTTTATTGAATAGGTGGTACCTCAGTCTGTTATGGCCTGTGCGGAGTCTGAAGACCACGACCTGCTCTCTTCTGTTCAGCTGGTAATAGGCATCATTTTTTGTGTAGCCTGTTCTGTTTTCCATTTGGCCATGTATCTGGCCCTAATAAACCTTTTGGACTCTTCATAGGTCACACTAGAATCTGGTTGTGGTAATCTTGCACCTTCTTTTGCCAGTCTGTCTGCCTCCTCGTTGCCTTGAATGTTTCAGTGGGATGGAACCCACTGTACCACTACTCTTTTTGGTGCGTGCTGCTGGCATAGTTGACAGAGTACTGCTCTTAAATCATTAAGTTCTGTATTTTTCTGGCTTGTTAGTCATGTAACCACAGACAGCGACCCTGACACAAAAAGCCAGCTACGAGTCACTGGCTGCTGTCAGCTCATTCACCGTACTACATCTCCGGACCGTGGATCTAGGTCAACCTTCAAGCTCCAGTTATCTTACCTTCTTTGCTGCTGAGTTTCTCCCCCATGTTGGTAAGAATATGTCTAAGGCTTGCAGTGTTCACTTGGCCCGTCTTCTCTCTGTCCTGCGCGATAAGTGCTGCTTTCAGCTCTTTCTGTCGGTTCTCCACAATGGAGTGGTCGTGCATTATGTTCAGAAAAGATGCAAAGTCTATTCTGTCTGTGGCTGAAAATATGTTTAAAACATGATATATATTAAATCTTAGCACATATAAAGACATGGACACTCACAAAGTCACTGGAAGACAAACTGAGGGTGACCCAGGCCTCTATTGAGAGACGATTGGTCCGACCTAAGGTGATAGTGTGTTCTAGTGGTTAAATGACACGGATCACAAGCCTAAGGTGCTGGGTTCGCTCCCCAATCACAGCACCAGCTGTTACCCTGGGGAGGCAAACCCTTAGAAAATACAGGAGGAAGCAGACCTTTACATAAAATGCATGCTGAAGTCGGATGCAGTGGGCCGACAGGCGCAACATAAAAAACATAGTGCAACGAACACCACCTTGGGGAAAAGAGAAATAAGGCGAACGCAAAAAAAAACTATGTAACCAATGTATGTAAAATCTCCGCAATTGTCCTTGGTGAATGATGCAATAATCTATGCAGACAAAGCAAAACATAGATGGGCAGGTCACATGTTGCGATGAAACGATGGAGCACGACGACTGCAATCTGGTACCCTTGAGGTAAGAAGAAACCGCAGGGAAGACCTTGAATGTCATTGGTCAGACTCCTTTGCTGGCCGCAACAGCACCCGAAATGCCTCTTGAGGAGTGCTTACCACCCACTGGACTTCCATGGCCCAAGATGGCTCCGCTAGAGAAAAAGTTGATACGCTGAACAGGTCAGCAGAACCCAGAAAATTAAGATATTAAATCTATAGATTTATCAGATAATTCAGGTAAAACATACTGACCAAGATCCCACCTCACGGTCACACCGTCCACCTGAAAACAGGCTGTGTTGCAGCTGCCTGACGAACAATGTGGGGATCGATACTGTGATTCCTGCAGTGGTGAGTTTGCTAAGAAACATTGCACTACAGCCTCCACCTCTTTCAGTAATGCAAGAAGAGCTACAGTAAACCCTAACAGTACTTAAGTTATTCCTCTTCTACCCTGGGGTGTAGAATCTTCTACCTAGCTTTGTTATTCCTCTTCTACCTTGAGGTGTAATCTTCTACCTAGCTTTGTTATTCCTCTTCTACCATGGGGTGTAAAGTCTTCTACCTAGCTTTGTTATTCCTCTTCCCCTTGAGGTGTAGAGTCTTCTACCTTGCTTATTTATTTGTTTTCGGGGCGAATGTAGAAGAAGAACAAGATTATAAAGAGCTGATCAAGCATATCTTAATACAAGGAGCTCCTAGGACAATCAAGGCAGACTAAGAAAGGTTGGTCATTGGGCTCGTTTAGTCATCCTACGGAACATACAAGCCACAGGGACAAGGAGGCTCTACAGTCTATGGTAGGAGGCTCTACAGCCTATGGTAGAAGGCTCTACAGCCTATGGTAGAAGACTCTACAGCCTATGGTAGGAGGCTCTACAGCCTATGGTAGGAGGCTCTACAGCCTATGGTAGAAGGCTCTACAGTCTATGGTAGGAGGCTCTACAGTCTATGGTAGAAGGCTCTACAGTCTATGGTAGAAGGCTCTACAGTCTATGGTAGAAGGCTCTACAGCCTATGGTAGAAGACTCTACAGCCTATGGTAGGAAGCTCTACAGCCTATGGTAGGAGGCTCTACAGCCTATGGTAGAACGCTCTACAGCCTATGGTAGGAGGCTCTACAGTCTATGGTAGAAGACTCTACAGCCTATGGTAGAAGACTCTACAGCCTATGGTAGAAGACTCTACAGCCTATGGTAGAAGACTCTACAGCCTATGGTAGAAGACTCTACAGCCTATGGCAGAAGGCTCTACAGTCTATGGTAGAAAACTCTACAGCCTATGGTAGAAAACTCTACAGCCTATGGTAGAAGACTCTACAGTCTATGGTAGGAGGCTCTACAGTCTAAGGTAGAAGGCTCTACAGTCTATGGTAGAAGACTCTACAGTCTATGGTAGAAGACTATACAGTCTATGGTAGGATGCTCTACAGTCTAAGGTAGAAGGCTCTACAGTCTATGGTAGAAGGCTCTACAGCCTCTGGCAAAAGGCTCTACAGCCTATGGTAGAAGACTCTACAGCCTATGGTAGAAGGCTCTACAGCCTATGGCAGAAGGCTCTACAGTCTATGGTAGAAAACTCTACAGCCTATGGTAGAAAACTCTACAGCCTATGGTAGAAGACTCTACAGCCTATGGTAGAAGACTCTACAGCCTATTATAGTTGACTCTACACCTATAGTAGAAGAGGATAAACTAAATAGTTAAAAAATGAGTATGAACAGATTCATTACAAAAGCTAATATTACTCTTCCAAACATAAAAATAGTTGAAGAGGGTTGCACATGGGGCTAGCAAAATCAACACATAAAAACCATTCCTACTGAAGCCACACTGCAAATACTCAGATATGCAAAGGCCGCCGTCCATCGTAGACGGTGATGGCATAATTTATTTTGCTAGCGCTATTTTTAGTAAGAATTAACTGCGCTATTTTTTATATTCACTCTCTCGTCTCATGTTGCTCAACCCTAGTGACAAGTCAAGGACAAGACGACTAGGGGGCGACTACGAGATACAGGTGACTCTGCATCAAGCACCCGTGAAAAAGACGGCGGAGTCCGGAGTCGAACCCACACCACCTGATCACGAGGCCAACGGTTTAACCACTTCGCCGCGGATATAGGCTTCCTGTAAGAGGCCAGTTGTAGTGGTGGCCCTATGCTCCACATGTAGCAAAAAGAAATGAATGACCATTGACTTACACGCAGTAGCCTTGGTAAAATATTTGTGGACTTCCTCCTTGGTGACACAGTAATTCAGTGAGCGAATGATTATTGACAAATCGCCCTCGCTGGTCATGTAGCCTTTCCTGGCATGGAAGAAGAAGCACTCCTTGAAAGCTGAAAAAAAAAATAATAATAATAATATAATATATGTATATACTATGAGGCGTGTTCAAATGAAACCGGACCTAACTGCAACAAGTGAACATACGTTCGATGACGTCACTTCTGGTGTTAACAGCACATATCAACGTCAAGTTTGCAAAATTTCATTATCTTCCGACTCATAGTTTCCTCAGCAGACCGTTGAAAATATGGCGGGTGTGATACGGAATCCACCCAGAGTTGATCAGTGAGTGGTGATTCGGTTTCTAACAGATGAAGGATGTCGACCAGTTGACATTCATCGCAGAATGCAGGCAGTGTATGGTCACAAAAGTGTGTCGAAGTCAACAGTGAAGAACTGGACAACGATGTTTAAAGAAGGACGCGAGTTAACGAAAGACCTTCCGAGACCAGGTCAGGCGTATATTGTTGCGTCAGAAGATGCCATCGCCAAAATTGATGCAGCAATTCGGGTGGACCGTCGCCAGAGCTTACATTCACCACACTTTTGTCACCATATACTACCTGCATTCTGCGATGAATGTCAACTGGTCGACATCCTTCAGCGTTAGAAGGTGAATAACCGCTCGCTGATCAACTCTGGACAGATTCCGTATCACACCCGCCATGTTTTGAACGGTCTGCTGAGGAAAACTATGAGTCGGAAGATAATGAAATTTTGCAAACTTGACGGTTGGTATGTGCTGTTTATATCAAAAGTGACATTATCAGGCACGCCGTACGTATGGTTACTTGTTACAGTTGGGTCCGGTTTCATTTGAACACGCCTGGTAGCAGACATGTGCGGAATATCTGCCCGTCAGTCAAACTGTACAATATGGAAGGATCAACACACAGCCTAAATAAGAATGGTACTGAAGATCAAAGAGCAAGACAGGGTCCCAGATAATGCTGTTCTTGACAGAGCTGGTATCCCTAGCATCAATACGAGGTGGCTTCAAATGGAAACCTCAAAAGTGGGATAGAAATTAGAAAAACCATGTCTTTGTATTGTAATTTGTAATAATTTTTTTGTTTGTTTTTGCGTTCGCCTTATTTCTCTTATCCCCAAGGATGTGTGCGTTGCACTGTGGTTTTTATTTTGCGCCTGTCAGCCCAGTGCATCCGACTTCAGCATTTGTTATTATGATTGCTAAGGATGTCAAGAGTGTTCTGCATAATGCCATCGCGGTGCAGACGAACAACATGACGTCATAATTACAATTGAAAGATGCCATCCCACTATTGACATCCACCAAAGAGGAGCAGCGTTGTGTTATGTGTTTTGAGTAGTGAAGGGGTAAAAACCTATAGAAATTCATCAACGAATGAAAGTTCAGTGCGGTGATGCACGCCTTTCACTCCAAGTGTATGAGTGGAGTAGGAAGTTCCAAAACGGCATAAGTTCTGTGACAGACTGTTCACAATCAAGTAAGGCCCACCGAATAGTGACCTCAGAGTCAATTGCAGCCGTTAACCGCCCCATAAAGAAAAATCACCGATTGGCTGTGAGTCTTCTTCCTCTTCGTTCTCAATCTCCCGCTACCGAACCCTGAAAAGGGCTTTGCAAGTAGCAGAATGCAGTCCAGAGAATGGAATGCGTTGTGTCGCAGTTTACAGCCTGACTGCAATATTTGCACCTTTAGGTCCAACACATCATACTTCAGCAGGATTGACTGTGAGTGAAAGGCATGTATCACTTGCGATGGGCACTATACAATCCCTAATAATGGCATTCAATCACGTATATCGAGATCCAGATGCCAGGTAACCAGATTGTGATTTAAACTCAACACAGCCTTTTGCTTTTGAGTCCCACATCGGACCAAGGACTTTGCTCAGGCCATATCTTTATCTTATTGGTGGAAAAGTAAGCCAGGTACCCATTTACAACTTGGTCACATTATAAACGGGTACCCTTATTTTTACACAGCACTGCGTTGTTCCCCTTTTTTGTTGGATTTCTGTATTGTTCTTCATGTCTCTTCTAATCTTCTTAGTTATTTTCTTAAACTGCTGCTACCAAGCCCTGGACGTTCTCAAACTGCCGCTACCAAGCCCTGAACATTCTCAATTTCCCGCTACCAAGCCCTGAACGTTCTCAATCTCCTACTACCAAGCCCTGAACGTTCTCAATCTCACGTTACCAGGTCCTGAACATTCTCAATCACCCGCCACCAAACCTTTGGGTCGCTGAGCTATACAGCTCATACACTGCTCAGTCTTGATCCCGCCTCTTCGAGCAAACGTCACTTTTTACAAGCGTTATGTTTCACATGTTGGGACCATTCATTCCAGATAAATTTCTATATTTAGCAATGTGAAAACAAAGCATAACTGTGTAGGACTTACCATCGATCTGAGATTCACTGAAATAATGTGCCTGTTGACAATAAAAACAATAATAAGTACAACACAAACAGCTTTAGTGACATTTCATTGGAACAATAATATAAGCACAGAAATTCTTTGTTTCCTTTCATACAACATGGGACCAAGACGCTGAGCAGTGCATGAGTTTCAGCGGTCAGCGACCCATAGCTGACTGCTAGCGTCAGGGCCAGCGAACAAGAGTTGCCAAGACCCTTCTACACCTCCACGCAGTGATCCTGGATAACAGGCTGCAGCAGAGCAGACTGACTAAGGAAAAGGGATCGAAGAGGGAAGGCTAACCCAGCACCCAAAAAATGCCTGCTGAAATCGGATGTGTCGGACCGAAAGATGCAAATTATGCAGTCAAGCTGTAAACTACGACACAACGCATTCTGTTCTCTGGACAACATTCTGTTACTTGCAAAGCTCTTTTCAGGGCTTGGTAGCAGTAGACTGAGAACAAATGAAGAAGAAGATACAACAGCATGAATATATCTACAAAAAGGGATGGCTCGTCCAAAGTACAAAAAAAATTAAAAAAAGGAAAAATAACCTCTACATCCCCAGGAATACACAAAGAGTGACTAAGAGAAAAAGAGAGAGAGAGATAGAAAGAGAGTATGTGTGACTGCATACAGCTAAACTAAATACCAGGTCTTCTTCATAGTCAACCTGTACTTCTACAAGGGCAGATGCCCATGTGCAGGTCCCAGCTCTGGTATGACCTGCATTGGGACAAATGCCGCAGAGAATGGTTAGCCCTTAATAGACTCATATATTAGAACAAAGTAGACCCGCAGCCTGACGCCATCTATCCTGCTCTAAACAAACCACCCAACTATGGCCGGTGTTATGCCATGTCACACTGACACAGTTAGCCGCCTCTATTGACATGCCCTCTGTTGGGCAGTTGTTGCTATTCTTGTTCTTGTCATGGCAATGGTGGTCAATCGCAGAGGCAAAGCCTGCAACTTGAGTACACCAAACTACTTCACTGTTGAAGGTCGTTCCAGTGAATCCCGAGGATGCGCAGGTGGAAGGCCTCAAGACACTACTAGTCCCTCTGTAGTAGTGTCCAAGTCTCGAAGCCGTACAGGAAGGTGGGGACGATGCAGGAGAAGTATATACGAAGCTTGATCTCCAGGGAGATTCTTCACTGGGACCAGACTCTGCGGATCGAGTGCATGGATGAAGCTGCTATGCCCATCCTATGGGTGATTCCCAAATGTGATTATATTATAATTATATAATGCAAGGAAGGAATGATTTAGGAACGGAATGCACTAGACCTATCCCTCTGATCTGAGTTAATGAAGATGTTAATACAATTTAGAATAGTACGCCATGACAATACCAATTGATACCGTTGGGAATGGAGTGTGAGATGTTTCACTGCTACTAAATATAATCATTGTTTGTTGTTTGTGAATGCCCACAATGAGTTGGTTACTCTTTTGTGCACCCTGAAAAGGATGTTAAGTGACGGGTTGCAGTAGCTTTCCTGACACCCAGAGCATGCTGATGAAGGTGGACTGGGGTCCTCCAGGCGGTTGTGCTATGCTTGGCTTCATCTGCGTGTCACTCACTACTACGGGATCACTTCGATCCCTCACCTTGTTAGCCAGGCTGCCATGAAAACAGCCCATTTCGATGGAGGGCTACTAGGAAGCCAAGGTGAGGATCTTGACCAGTATGTTTTGCCTGACCCTGACTAACAATACCCATCTTCTTCTGCGTTCGTTCTCGATCTACCGCTACCAAGACCTGAACATGGCTTTGCAAGTAGCAAGATGGAATGCGTTGTGTCACTAGTTTACAGCTTGACTGCGATATTTGCACCTTTCGTTCGTGCACATTCGTCTTCGGCAGATAACAATACTCAATTATACTCTAAGTATTGAGTATAGACTAATTGTCTGATTATAATATTTTGCCTGACCAGGCGATACTTTCCTTGTTTAAATATTCATAAAAGTTTATTTTGTTTTGAGTAAGTTACTGAGTGTTAGTAGTTACTAGGTATCCCTCTCAGTGACGCTTTTCAGCTTTCTGTTATTTTATATTTAATATTGATTATTTGTCTAGTCTGTCTTCTAAAATACTAATCGTCTAACTCTAGTCTAATGATCTAAATCTAAATCAGTAAATGAAATGCCAAAACCAAGCCAAGGCCAATTAAGGAAGTGACCAGTGCCCTTTCTGATGTTTCAAAATACAAGTTTCGTACCCTTATACAGTTGGGTAGACTGACGAAACAAAGGAGAGGGGCGAAAACTTTCCCTTTGCTGTGAAAGATACTTTAACAAATGATCAAATAAATCAAATGTGTATTACAATCCTACGGATCTACCAACTCACCATCTTGACGTCTGTTGGCTTGTTTAACTTCACTACAAGAAGAGCTTACCCGTCGGAAGTAAACTTTGACAGCGAAGAGCTAGCTTGAATGGAACACGCGAAAGGTCACAGAATGATGAATCAAATGTCTAAACTTGTGTAAAAAGCGACACGGTGATATACATATATACCTTTCTTGGTAAGTGAAAATTATGAAATATAGTATTTATAGTATTAAACTATCAAATCAGTCCTACCATAATGAACGCAGAAATTCAAAATGGAATGAGGTTTAGTTTGAACGTCTGCCCCATTTGATCTAGACTCTAGTAGTACTAGTACTAGTGAAGTAGTGTAGTACTCAGTACTGTACTCAACTGTTTCAATGACAATAATACAAAATAATGTTGTTCCCGAAGCTAATCTTAATAAATTTTCTATGATAGTGAGTTTGCAGTGGCGTACTTTACTGTAGAACTAACGTCTCCAGGCCGTCGCTAGCTTCATATACCTAGGAGTAGGAGGCAGTACCTTCTTAAAGAGGCGAATGTCGAAAGTGACGAAAGTGAGGTCAATAACAAGAAGATTGCCTAACTAAGACTAAGAGTAAGGCGATCTCTGCGTTTGGGAGGCTTCAGACAAATGTCTGTAACTGACAAAGCATTAGTGTCGCCACCAAGATGTTTGTTTGAAGTGTCCGCAGGGACAATGTGCAGGTTTACTCTTTTCTGTGCCTTGAAAAGGACGTTGTGATGGGTTGCAGTGTAGAGTTCCTCACATCAGAGCTTGCTGATGAAGGTGGACCAGGGTCCTCCAGGTGGTTATGCTATGCTTAGTTTCATCTGCGTGTCGCTCACTAATATGGGGATCACATCGATCCCTCACCTTGTTAGCCAGGCTGCTATGAAAACAGCCCATTTCCAGGGAGGACAACAAGGAAGCCGAGGTTAGGGTCTTGGGCAGTATATTTTTCCTGACCCTGACTAACATGTCTGTATATCGTGCTGTGGTATTATCCACTATGCTGCATGTCTGTGAGGCATGGTCAGTGTCTATAGCAGACATGACAGATGGCTCCAATAGATTTCACTTGAGCTGTCAGCATAGGCTGCTCAGGATCAGGACGAAGTTCTTAACTCTGACATTCTAAACAAGACTAATATGTTGAGCATCCAAACACTTCTGAAACGTGGGGACGGCATGGGCTAGTGGTTTAGTGGCAGTGATTTGATCCCCATCACAGCACCAGCTGTCACCCATGGAAAGCAAACCCGTAGAAAAGGCAGGAGGAAGCAGACCGTTACATAAAACGCATGCCAAAGTCAGATGCACTGAGCTGGCAGGCACAAAATAAAAACCGCAGTGCAGCGCCTTTTTGAATAGAGAAATAGGCGAACATTACAATTTTTTTTAAATTCTGAAATTGACTCAGCTAAGATGGACAGGAAATTTTGTTCACATGCCAGATGAGCCCATCCCCAAGCATCTGTTAGATTGTGAGCTCAAAATAGACAAACCCTCACCAGGAGGCGGAAAAAACGCTACATAGACTCAGTGAAAGCGTCTCTAAAATTCTTCAATATTGATGTCATTTCCTGGCAGATGATTGCACAAGACTGCACCAACTGGCGAGCTAGTATCACAGATGGCGCTCAGATTGCAGAGAATATAGCTGTTGCGAAGATTCAGCGAAAGCGTGCTGCCCGAAAAAACAATTCCACAACCAACTCCCTGAATGTAATACAGTGTGCCGTTCCAGGATTTGTCTTTGTAGCCATCAGAGAACACATTTTGCAGCAATAGTATGATGCTGTCGCCATCGTCACTTGTGATAGACAACTATCACTCTCCTGATAAGGTGGACTTCGGTCCTAATGCAAGGCTTCTCACCACATTCACCACTATTGACAGCGGATGGGAATCACAGTGTTGATCCTCACGTCGCTGGCCATACTACTGTACCACAACATATTTTCCAGGTGCACGTTGTGGACAAGAGATTGGGTCTTGATCAGTATGTTGCATGACCCTAACATCAGCATTGACATTCATAGCAAATGAATTTAAATCAGGTGTGACTTATTGTTATTTCAGATTGAAAACAGGATATAACAAGAGCCACTGTAACCAGCTACCGGAGACTGAACTACAGACTAGCTTTTTTAACAGTGCTGTTTCTGCTTAGTTTATTGATAAAAAAATTGTTTTGTGACATGTACACCGTCGTAAGAGGCAGACACTGGAATTTGACTGGCCATGTTTTAAGAGCAGATCCTGACACCATCAAGAATTACAATGGCATGGATCTCAGAGGGAAGACAACCAGCACAAAAATGAACTTAGTGCTCTGGCAGACTCGCTCGAACGCCTGTCCCAGTGATTAAAGAAAAGCACAGTCCAGTGGATACCAGCCCACTGCAACATTCCAGGCAACGAGGAGGGCTGCAGCAGAGTGATACAGAAATCACATACAATGAGACAAAAAGCATTCATCAGGACAACGTACAGTGCAAAATGGAAAAAAGACCACCCTAGCCACATAGAAACTGAAGTATTGGAAGGTGCTCACAATGGGTACCAATAGTTCAGTTTCTTGCTAACCACCATTTGAACTGTCCCTAGCAACATTCCCCTCCTAGCGAACTTAAGCTCCAGCGACAGTCCACCCGAATTGCTGCATCAATTTTTGTGAAGGCAGCTTCTGACGAAACGATATGTTCCTGACCTGGTCTCGGAAGATCTTTCGTTAACTGACGTCCTTCTTTAAACATCGTTGTCCAGTTCTTCACTGTTGTCTTTGACACACTTTTGTGACCATATACTGCCTGCATTCTGCGATGAATTTCAACTGGTCGACATCCTTCAGCTGTTAGAAACTGAATGAAGATCAAGACGCTGAGTAGCGCATGAGCTGCAGCAGTCAGCGACCCATAGCTGACTGCTAGCGTCAGGACCAGAACAGTCAAGACTCTACATCTTTACGCAGTGATCCTGGATAACAGGCTGCAACAGAGCAGACTGCCCAAATAGAAGGGATCTGTTCTGGTCTGTTTCTAAGAATCGACGCCATTGCACTACGGACATACCCATAGGTGCTCAGTCTCTATCATCAAATGGCATAAGGTATGGATGATGATGGTCCCTCTAGCTCGCTGATTGTACACGCTCCTGTTCTGTCGTCTCATGCGCCCCACTCCGCTTGAACCTCGTTTAATGTCGAAACTTTGCAGTCTGTGGATTGATGCTTCATCTATTGCGGTGTCCTCATCCAGCAGGCGGTCATTGATTGATTTCAAAATGTCACTTCTATCCATCACTAATGTTCCCATGATGGGAGCTTGTGAAGCCAAGATGTCAGCTCTTTCATTGCCCTGAACCCAAGTAGAAGTAGAATGGATCTTCTTCTTCTTCGAACGCAGTCAGACAGTAACCATTAATTTTTCGAAAAAAGCGGCGGTCATCCTGAGGCTGTCACCACTGCCATAGAGCTTGTCTTGCAGTTCCACTGGTGATGGCCACATCTGCTCTCTCTGATCCTCGTATGTCGGGCAGTTCTGCAGCAGATGTTCAGCGGTCATTTTACCAGTACCGCACGGGCGTTCGTCGGTACCACCTATCTTCAATTTGTTGAATAGGTGGTACCTCAGTCTATTGTGGCCAGTGCGAAGTCTGAAGACAACGACCTGCCCTCTTCGGTTCAACTGGTAATAGGCATCGTTTTTGGTGTAACCAGTATGTTCGGTTTCCCATTTGGTCATGTATCTGGCTTTGAAAAGCCGTTTTGACTCTTCGTACGTCATACTAGTAGAAGTAGAATGGATCAAAGAGGGAGGGCAATCCTGTACTAAAAAATGCCTGCTGAAGTCGGACCGAAAGGTGCAAATATCAGTCAAGCTGTAAACTATGAAACAACGCATTCCGTTCTCTGGGCTAAATTCTACTATTTGCAAAGCCCTTTACATGGCTTGAAAGCAGGAGATTGAGAGCGAACGAAGAAGAAACCAAATCACCGCTCGCTGATCAACTCTGGATGGATTCCATATCACACCCACCCACCATGTTTTCAACGGTCTGCTGAGGAAACTATTAGTCGGAGGATAATGAAATTTTGCAACCTTGATGGTTGGTAAGTGCTGTTTACACCTGATGTGACGTCATATCATGCACATCGTACGTATATATAAATTCTGTTCCTATTTCCAGAACCCTTGAAGTTAGATCGTCGGAGAAGGCCACCACCATGCAACTGAAGGAAATTAAGCCTCAAGAATACCTAAAAGGAACAAAATCTTTTCGATTTCAAATGCTTATATATGTAGGACTGATTGGATTTGCAGCTATTGTTTCCGTACCAACATAGTAAGTATCAAAGATAAGATCAAGTTACACACATCAAAATTTGTCTATCGTAGCTAAGGAATGGGTTCAACCACTGGTCTTTACACACTCCAGTCTACCTAAATGTCAAAGCGTATCTGATTTGTAGTTAGAAGTCAAGGTGATGAGGTATGGTCGCCATACATCAGAAAAAGCCGAGATCTTCAAACACTTTATCCTTGATGGCAGTGCCTTCTTTGGGAGTAGCTTTATCTTTATACAGTTGGGAACAATGATCTCTCTAAGGACTTGATGTCCGTCTGTGTACAATTTTCAGTCCAAGTAAACAATTTTGTCTGCCCATTGAGAGCAAAAAGATGATTTTGTACATGCCTGCAGTCAAGTGTGCAGACAACCAGGCGATTGTCCTTGTTATGTCTTTGCATGATGGAGGGGCTTCCTGCTTTTTGTCCTTCACGTAGTAAAAAAAAAAAAAGGCTCGGCTATATAAGGGCGGTAGCCATCTCCTCTCCCTCGCCACTTTTACTTCCCGGACTGAACTGGCACCCATTTAGGTCTGAAAAAACATTACCGCCTCAACTGGGGAATGAACCCAGGACCACTCAGATGCGAAGCCAGCGCGCTAACCACTGCGCTATGCAGCCACTCATCATATCATAGGCATCCCAGTCTCTGTAGACCATGCGTGTGGCCTCTCCAGGGTGCTGAATATGGAGACCCAAAGTGCAGGATCCCTCTCTCGGCCTCACTCATCTAATCCAAAGGAATGACAATTTGCCACCAGCCCAGCTGCAAGAATGAGTTCGCAATTTTGAAACCATCCGCCTTAGGTGCTATCAATTCGGATAGACTGTCTGGGTTTACTCCCATAGCCCTACCCTCTGCCGAGATTTCCACAAGGCAGTAGAGTCGTTGTCCGCAGATGCTAGTTACTCGAGACATCCGAAGATACTCTTATTGTCCCAAGACTAGCCAGCACTCCCTGGCACATGTGGGTTTAAAATCAGAGTTCTCCCTCTCCCAGAACAGACTAACGAGCTTCATCTACCCAGATTTAGAGTCACAAGAGTTTACCTTTTTTTTAGATTGGCTGCCAACCAAGGCCCAATCTGTCTGCCCAGTTATACTGCAGTATACTCTGTGGCACCCCCACAGTAGGCTCTATAAGAAACAGGGGGGGGGGGGTGCGTCATGAAGGTGCTGCTGCGGACACAATAATGTAGGAGAGGCCATTGGCATAGAAACTCGTGCTCGGCAAGCCGAACAGTGAATCCAATGGTGATCTACACCTGTCAAGGAGAGGCTATAACTGACACTTCACTTTCCTCTAACGACCGGGGCGTCTAGCCCATACCTCGCTACCCCCCTATTGGTCAGGAATTTCATTACCTTTTGAATTTTTGCCTGGACAGCGACTAACAGCCTATACTTTTCAATTTCCAGGGGATTGTTTTTTTTCTTTTTTTTACAAGTACAGTACCTCTATAGCCCATTTCCGAAAGGACTGTGTGCCGAACTCACCTACCTGGAGATCAGTGGATGCTTGAAACTTGTGGAAGATGAACACACATTCAATTGCCCTGTTTGCTGAAATTTGTGACCTTCGCAACGATTTGCGCAAGATGTTAACCTCACTCTCTCGTTCTGAGCTACCTTTGGCCAGTGGCACGAAATTATCAAACTGATTGGAGATAGCACAGGATGGCCTTTTTTTCTCAGGATTTATTCCCGAAGCCTTTCTTGTAAACAAGTATCCCGCAGCGAGGGTGTGACATCCAATAGGTTGGGAATGCAGGATGACAAGGACTAAATCTCTATGGTCATAACAAATGGCACAGGGACCTGTAAGTACCAAATAATGTTCCAGATATTCACAAAGTGCTGTCACAGAATGAAAGTCAAAGCCACCCACATAGTCACAGACGCACTAAGATCAACCCGGCTTGCCTGAAACCCACAGGAGGTAATCCATTAATACAAATTTCATCAACTGAATAACTAGTTCATTGTTGCTGGTAATCAATTTGCACCACCTTGACTATGAAGTAAGCTTGCCACTATAGGGATTACAATGTCGATCCCCACCTGACTGTCACATATTTCCAGGAACATGGAATGAAAATGTGAAGTTGGGCCTTGATCAGTATGTTTCACCTGACCCTGATTACTCTTCTCTCCCACTTTGATCAGTATGTTTCACCTGACCCTGATTACTCTTCTCTCCCACTTTGATCAGTATGTTTCACCTGACCCTGATTACTCTTCTCTCCCACTTTGATCAGTATGTCTCACCTGACCCTGATTACTCTTCTCTCCCACTTTGATCAGTATGTTTCACCTGACCCTGAATACTCTACTCTCCCACTTTGATCAGTATGTTTCACCTGACCCTGATTACTCTTCTCTCCCACTTTGATCAGTATGTCTCACCTGACCCTGAATACTCTACTCTCCCACTTTGATCAGTATGTCTCACCTGACCCTGAATACTCTACTCTCCCACTTTGATCAGTATGTCTCACCTGACCCTGAATACTCTACTCTCTCACTTTGATCAGTATGTCTCACCTGACCCTGAATACTCTACTCTCCCACTTTGATCAGTATGTCTCACCTGACCCTGAATACTCTACTCTCCCACTTTGATCAGTATGTCTCACCTGACCCTGAATACTCTAATCTCCCACTTTGATCAGCATGTCTCACCTGACCCTGAATACTCTACTCTCTCACTTTGATCAGTATGTCTCACCTGACCCTGAATACTCTACTCTCTCACTTTGATCAGTATGTCTCACCTGACCCTGAATACTCTACTCTCTCACTTTGATCAGTATGTCTCACCTGACCCTGAATACTCTACTCTCCCACTTTGATCAGTATGTCTCACCTGACCCTGAATACTCTACTCTCCCACTTTGATCAGTATGTCTCACCTGACCCTGAATACTCTACTCTCTCACTTTGATCAGTATGTCTCACCTGACCCTGAATACTCTACTCTCTCACTTTGATCAGTATGTCTCACCTGACCCTGAATACTCTACTCTCTCACTTTGATCAGTATGTCTCACCTGACCCTGAATACTCTACTCTCCCACTTTGATCAGTATGTCTCACCTGACCCTGAATACTCTACTCTCCCACTTTGATCAGCATGTCTCACCTGACCCTGAATACTCTAATCTCCCACTTTGATCAGCATGTCTCACCTGACCCTGAATACTCTACTCTCCCACTTTGATCAGTATGTCTCACCTGACCCTGAATACTCTACTCTCCCACTTTGATCAGTATGTCTCACCTGACCCTGAATACTCTACTCTCCCACTTTGATCAGCATGTCTCACCTGACCCTGAATACTCTACTCTCCCACTTTGATCAGTATGTCTCACCTGACCCTGAATACTCTACTCTCCCACTTTGATCAGCATGTCTCACCTGACCCTGAATACTCTAATCTCCCACTTTGATCAGCATGTCTCACCTGACCCTGAATACTCTACTCTCTCACTTTGATCAGTATGTCTCACCTGACCCTGAATACTCTACTCTCCCACTTTGATCAGTATGTCTCACCTGACCCTGAATACTCTACTCTCCCACTTTGATCAGTATGTCTCACCTGACCCTGAATACTCTACTCTCCCACTTTGATCAGTATGTCTCACCTGACCCTGAATACTCTACTCTCTCACTTTGATCAGTATGTCTCACCTGACCCTGAATACTCTTCTCTCCCACTTTGATCAGCATGTCTCACCTGACCCTGAATACTCTACTCTCTCACTTTGATCAGTATGTCTCACCTGACCCTGAATACTCTACTCTCTCACTTTGATCAGTATGTCTCACCTGACCCTGAATACTCTACTCTCCCACTTTGATCAGTATGTCTCACCTGACCCTGAATACTCTACTCTCCCACTTTGATCAGTATGTCTCACCTGACCCTGAATACTCTACTCTCCCACTTTGATCAGTATGTCTCACCTGACCCTGAATACTCTACTCTCCCACTTTGATCAGTATGTCTCACCTGACCCTGAATACTCTACTCTCTCACTTTGATCAGTATGTCTCACCTGACCCTGAATACTCTTCTCTCCCACTTTGATCAGTATGTCTCACCTGACCCTGAATACTCTACTCTCCCACTTTGATCAGTATGTCTCACCTGACCCTGAATACTCTACTCTCCCACTTTGATCAGTATGTCTCACCTGACCCTGAATACTCTACTCTCTCACTTTGATCAGTATGTCTCACCTGACCCTGAATACTCTACTCTCCCACTTTGATCAGTATGTCTCACCTGACCCTGAATACTCTACTCTCCCACTTTGATCAGTATGTCTCACCTGACCCTGAATACTCTAATCTCCCACTTTGATCAGTATGTCTCACCTGACCCTGAATACTCTACTCTCTCACTTTGATCAGTATGTCTCACCTGACCCTGAATACTCTTCTCTCTCACTTTGATCAGTATGTCTCACCTGACCCTGAATACTCTACTCTCCCACTTTGATCAGTATGTCTCACCTGACCCTGAATACTCTTCTCTCTCACTTTGATCAGTATGTCTCACCTGACCCTGAATACTCTACTCTCCCACTTTGATCAGTATGTCTCACCTGACCCTGAATACTCTACTCTCCCACTTTGATCAGTATGTCTCACCTGACCCTGAATACTCTACTCTCTCACTTTGATCAGTATGTCTCACCTGACCCTGAATACTCTACTCTCTCACTTTGATCAGTATGTCTCACCTGACCCTGAATACTCTACTCTCTCACTTTGATCAGTATGTCTCACCTGACCTAGAATCTTCTCTCCTACTTTGATCAGTATGTCTCACCTGACCCTGAATACTCTACTCTCCCACTTTGATCAGTATGTCTCACCTGACCCTGAATACTCTACTCTCCCACTTTGATCAGTATGTCTCACCTGACCCTGAATACTCTACTCTCTCACTTTGATCAGTATGTCTCACCTGACCCTGAATACTCTTCTCTCCCACTTTGATCAGCATGTCTCACCTGACCCTGAATACTCTACTCTCTCACTTTGATCAGTATGTCTCACCTGACCCTGAATACTCTACTCTCTCACTTTGATCAGTATGTCTCACCTGACCCTGAATACTCTACTCTCCCACTTTGATCAGTATGTCTCACCTGACCCTGAATACTCTACTCTCCCACTTTGATCAGTATGTCTCACCTGACCCTGAATACTCTACTCTCTCACTTTGATCAGTATGTCTCACCTGACCCTGAATACTCTTCTCTCCCACTTTGATCAGTATGTCTCACCTGACCCTGAATACTCTTCTCTCCCACTTTGATCAGTATGTCTCACCTGACCCTGAATACTCTTCTCTCCCACTTTGATCAGCATGTCTCACCTGACCTAGAATCTTCTCTCCTAACAAAACCAGGATAAAATACTACAACATATTATTTCACTTTATCAATTTCTTCATTTATCATTCCTGTTTTATAATTTTTTCCTCAGTTTCCTGATGAACCGATTTAAAAAAAACAAGTACCTGGAGAAAAAGCAACAGAAAGAAGATAATGAGAAAGTGGCGCTAGAACAAGTATACAGACTTCAGGAGTTATTGGTTGAGAACGAGGCCAACAAGAGGAAGTCTGGCACATTACAGTAACGCCATCTAATTTATACACAGACATTGTCCAGCCATTCGCCAAAATTGTCACCTTCGTTGTACGTTTTCACACATCAAACTTGAATACATATATATATTGAATAAAAGCTGGGTCTTGTGAGACCAGAGTGCCTGAATCCTGAGTTGCCTCCAGTCGTCTTGACTTACGTCTTGCCACTGGTCCAAGGTAGCTTGGGACTAGAGAGTGAGGTTGATGACCAGTACAGTTCTCTCTCACTATAATCCAAATACAGCGCAAGTTACGTACCAAGACCAAACAGTAATGTCACCATCATTGCTTGCAATTGGCGTCTCCAGAAACATAATAGCTGTCCATCGTTGTCGATGAGGACCACTGACACTAACCTTGTCACAACTTTCTCTGATCGGTGTGGGTGCTCATGTGGCTGAATAGGCCAATGCAGACACGAAAACATCTGTTGCATGATGGTCACACAGGGTTTGTAGAAGGTTTGGTGTTTCCGCCGCTCGTGATTTCCGGGTCTCACGTCTGCTCTGGGCATTCACAACACGGTGGTCATCACTGGTAGCTTCTCCAGTCAGATGTTTTGCGCAAGAGATTCCCAGGTGGTGATATCCATCTGGTAACTTTTCAGTGAGTCTATCAGACTGTCTTTAAAAGTTTCTTTGAGCGCCATCCATCTCTCAGCTCACCGTACAGGAGCTTTTTTTGAGAGCCTGACATACGAACGAGGTGTCCAGTCCATCCTAGTCGTGCTAGGTATGTGAGTCCTCGATGTCAGTGACACGATCTTGCCATCGGATGTAGAGTATCCGCCTCGGGCAACCTGTGTGGGAGTGGTTTAACTTCCTTGCATGTCCAGAGTATACAGTCCAGCTGCACTCTGGTCCTCGTATGTCACAGACATAAAAAGGCAAAGGCAGCTGTCCATCGTAGATGATGATGGGATAATTTATTTGCTAGTGCCATTTTAGTAAGGATTAACTGCGCTACATTTTATCCTCACTCCCTCGTCTACCTACCTTAGTGGCAAGTCAAGAACAAGACAACTAGGGGGCAACTATGAGATGACTCAGCATTAAGTACCCGCGAAAAAGATAAGTCCGGCGTCGAACCACACCACCTGATCACGAGACCGATGGCTTAACCACTTCGCCACGGAATCCCAGACATATTCATCAGTATTTCATATCCTTAGTTTATTGAACAGATAAGTTATCCGTTAATTTGCTTTATTTCTGTGTGGAGCTTGACCCTTTACAGTCTGAACTTAATTTGCCAGATGGTAGTCCAATGTCCAAGGAAATAAGAAGGAAGACAAAAATAAGGAGTTTCAATTCAAATGTGAAGCCAGTCCTGCTGTGTGGAGTGGAAATCTGGAAAATGACCAAAGGCAATGACAGGAGACTGCAGTGTTTTGTCAACAGATGTCCGAAAAAGATTCTTGATATAAAACGCTTTGAGTTACAAATGACAGACTGTGGGAGAAAGCGGGACAAGGTAAATTGGAACAGGAAATCTCAGGAAGAAAGGAGATGGATCGGTCATTCATTAAGAACGCACCATGCAAATTCCTGTCATGGAGCCCCCAGGGAAGACGAGGCATAAGCAGATCAAGGACACTTTAGCTACAGATTTTAAAGACGTGTGGTGTATTTCTGTTTGCCACATTAAAGTTGGTGTACAAATTATGCAGCTGTTTTGAAAAATGTTTTCTGTGGTGAATAAATATTTTACTTTCATTTATCATTACTTTTATATGAAGATTGTTACAAATAAACTAGTGCTATCAACAGCTAATGGAATATTATACCTCAGGATATTGTAAGACATGTCGCATCTGAAGTTGAGACAAAAGTAGTCCTGTGGCACCCTCTTTTTGGACATACATCAGAAAAGTAGTCCTGTGGCACCCTCTTTTTGGACATAAATCAGACAAGTAGTCCTATGGCACCCTCTTTTTGGACATACATCAGAAAAGTAGTCCCGTGGCACCCTCTTTTTGGACATACATCAGAAAAGCAGTCCTGTGGCACCCTCTTTTTGGACATACATCAGAAAGAATACAACTGAAATCAAGGAAAAGTTTTCTGCAAAGTGCTCTCGGAACAGAGGAACGCTGCATAGAAAAGTGGCGCTAAAAGAATGGCAAATGATGGAGATCAAATAACTTGCTCCAGGATATGGTTTGCCATATACTACGTAGAGATCTCTGAATCTGAACAGGTGTGTCCAACCCGAAAAAGTGGGGATTTGCAGGGGATGAATATTGCGAATGTAGGTTCTTCTAGAACACCTGATTATATGTCCTAGGATGCAGGAATCATGCGCAATGGAGGACCTGATGGTGGCAAATGAAAAAGCATTGACAGTGTCTGGTTTTTGGGCGCAGATTAATTTGAGGTTGCCAAACACGAAAAGTAATTCTTCTTCATCGTACCCAGTCAGACATCAACCTTTATTTTTTCGAAAAAAGCAGCGCTAATCCTGAGGCTGCCGACACTGCCATTGATCTTGTATAGTGTTGCCACATCTCTCTCTGGTCCTCTTATGTCAGGCAGTTTTGCAACAAATGCTCAGCGGTCATTTTCCTGGTACCACACGGGCATTCGTCAGTGCCACCTATCTTCAATTTGTGGTACCTCAGTCTATTGTGGCCAGTGCAAAGACCACGACCTGCTCTCTTCTGTTCAACTGGTAATAGGCATCGTTTTTTGTGTAGCCAGTATGTTTGGTTTCCCATTTGGTCATGTATCTAGCTCTAATAAGCCGTTTTGACTCTTCGTATGTCATACTAGTATCTGGTTGTGGTAGTCTTTAGTGGATATTTATGTAGTGAAATCACAAGCGAGATAAGATTAGTATACATTTGCCACTGATTGGTGGGGGTGTGTGCGCACAAAGATCTTTCAACAGTTAATGATGTATAGGATTTGACCAAACCCAGGAGCCGAAGATGCAGCAGTGAATGAGCTGACAGCAGCCAGACCCTATTCTGGAAGAAAGTCGCTGTAAACTATGATGACAACCAAACATCTGGACCAAAGATATTTAATGAGATTGGCAGACCCATAGCTAGCATCAGGGTCAGCATTCCAGAGCTGGCCATGACCCTGTTCCTAGTGACAACCATGGAAACAGGCTGCACTCATGAAGCCCGACCAAGAGAAGAGGGAAGGCAAACCAGGTCACATAAAAATGCACAGTGCCAGGTCAAAATACCATAATGTGCGGATATTGTTACAGCTATGTAAACTGAAACATAACACGCTACATATTCAGGACAAATGAGAAAAATCTAGCCCTAAACTATATTTAGTTATATAATTGCAGTGTAGGTTACAACTCATGTCCTCTGTGAATACGCAACATAAGTGTTAGACCAGCAGGTTTGAGATTGTGCCTTCATTTTTATTTACTTCGCCTGTCTGGGGGGGGGCCCACTCTCATGGAAGGTGAGAAGAGTTACCTCCAGTCATAAACTGGTTGTCTTGTTACTGGTCCAATGCAGCTAAGGACGAGAGAGAGAGAGGATAACCAATGCAGCTTCTTTCTTGTAATCCAAATGCAGTGCAAGTTACATCGTCATTAGCAACGGGCGGCTTACTATAACTTATTTTCCAGTCGAGACTATTCGCCCACGCTCGCCATGAGGATATTATTCTCCCATAAAGGGATGCATTTCTTCATCCTGCCAGTGCTGCATGCACTTTTCTCGACAAACAGCCCACTAGGGGTCATGTGGTCAACATCACGCCAGCCACCTTTACCTTCCCACAATATTTCTTTCACCCATTTTGACCCCAGGTGCCATTTTAAAAAAATCCGTACCAACTAGGGTACCTAGGTACCACCTATTCAACAAATTGAAGATAGGTGGCACTGTCGAATGCCCGTGTGGTACCAGGAAAATGACCGCTGAACATTTGTTGCAAAACTGCTGGACATACGAGGATCAGTGAGAGCAGATGTGGCAACACTAGACAAGATCAATGGCAGTGTCGGCAGCCTCAGGATTAGCGCTGCTTTTTTCGAAAAAATAAAGGTTGATGTCTGACTGGGTACGATGAAGAATTTCTTTTCGTGTTTGGCAACCTCAAATTAATCTGCGCCCAAAAACCTAGCTCCACAACATAACAGCAAACATATCCACATACACAAGGGAAAAAAGTCATTTCATAGTATCCAGAGTTTTTATTACATCTTTAAACTGTTTCTAGTACTGGTGGCTCGTATCCATCAACTCTGTCCACTTTCTCCCCACCTTCGGCGGGTGACTTAGTGCTTGTGGTGGGCCCACCCTCTCCGTGGAGCTCCATCAGTTTGCCCACTGAAAACAAAACATAAAATTGAATTCATTACTTTCCATTGTTTCATTTCCTGTTTCTATGGGTTGTTTTCAAATGCTCATAATGAATAGGTTACTCTTAATCTTTAGCACGCTCTGATATCACGAAAAAAAATTTTGTACCGAATTAAATTACATTTATTTCTCGCTCTGATCGTCCACTTTCAAAATTTGTAACTTTTCTGTTTGTTTGTCAATAAAAATGATTTGTGTGTAGAAACACAACTGAATAAAGAACTTATGGGTGCTGTTGTTTTTGTTGTGTGTTTGTTAGTTTCTGAGTTACAAAAAGATGGAAGTTTTACATATCTAGGAAAATAATTTGGACTCGACCACTAGGCCTAGTCGCTTCGATAGAAAACCATGGAAACCACAACGTATCGATACTGTGTTTACAATATCTACACAACTGTTAGTTTCCAATTCAAACGTAGTTCTTTCATTTAAAAAAACAAAATAAACAGATCTACTCGATAAAGATCGTTCCCAACAACCTACTTCACCTTTCGCAAAAAGTCGGCGTGCTCCAATCGGCGTATACAAAATTAAAACTGTTCAAAAACCATTTGTAATCGAACATACGATACTTTAACCGGCAAAATATCGTGTGTATATGGAGGACGCATTCAGCTGTAAAAAAATGGCTGTCAGGAGCGACTCCGTAAAAAAAAAATTTTTTTCCACACACCGTTTTTGTAGGCCGAGTTGGCCTGCTAGCACTTGACCGTAGAATGCTCTAACGGTAAATTCCTGTTCCGGGACCACAAAAGAGTAAACTTACTGATTGTGGACATTAAACAAGAAGCCAGCGTGCCTGATTAAATATCTGGATTACACAGCAATACATTTTTATATCCAAAGGGAAATCAAAGTATGTGCAAAGTATGTTTGACCGAACATAGACTTGTACTGACCATCAAACTTGGGCTTCTTCAGGACCTTGACCTTGTGAATGAGCACATCATGCAATGGGTAGATGCCTTGGCAGGTCTTTTCAATGTCCTTGCCTATACTGTCTGGAATCCTGAGGAGAGCAACATTCACATTCAAGTCTTTGGCTACGGCAATTACATCATAATAATAATAGGATGGTTATAATTTTTCCGAGCATCAACTCACACAATTCTTAAGGAGCATGTGAGGGCACATGCTCCATGGCACACATGCTTTAATATGCCCACACTTGTTCTGTAGGTCCATTTAGAAGGAATCTACTTTTCACATGTTTATATATACGTGAGGTTAGAGGGTTGGTTGAATGCCTTTATATTCCAAGATGAAGGGAGAGAGGATTGGTTGATGATCTATATATTCTTTTGTGTTCGTCCTTAGAAAGACATTTGAGTCATAGTTTACGCGGCTGTGATATCTGTGCCTTTCGGTCCGACAACTCTGATTTCAGCTGCCGGTATTTGAGACCTGTGTTTGCCTTACCACAGCGATGTGCAGCCTGTTTCCAGAGCCACCCCATGGTCTTGGTGATCTTCTTCTGCGTTCGTTCTCAATCTCCCACTACTAAACTCTGAAAGGGCTTAAGTAGCAGGATGTAGTCCAGAGAACGGAATACGTTGTGTTGTAGTTTACAGCTTGACTGCAATATTTGCACCTTTCGGCCCAACACATCCGACTTCAGCAACCTTTTTTTTGGGTACCGGGTTAGCATTCCCTCTTCGATCCCTTCTCCTTAGCCAGTCTGCCCTGCTGCAGCCTGTTATCCAGGATCACCGCGCGGAGGTGTAGAAGGGTCTTGGCAGCTTGGTTCGCTGGCCCTCACGTTAGCAGTCAGCTATGGGTAGCTGACCACTGCAGCTCATGCGCTGCTCAGCTCTGGTTCGCAGACTTCGATGTCAAGCTGCCATCTATGATTCACTGACATCTATCAGCTTATTGATGACACTCACTAGGGTCTTAGCAATAGTATTTTATTGATGATCAGGCAATAGTAACATTTTATAGTATACAGTGGTCTCAAGGTAAGGTGTTCTCTTAGGTGCTGGAGGTGGCGGGTTCAAATCACGGTGAAGACTGGGATTTTGTTACGTGGATCATCCGGTAAAAATATGTCCCATGATCTCTGAGTAGTGCATCAGCGACCCACAATCCAGGGCTGCCAAGACCCTTCTCTACCTTCACGCGGTGATCCTGGAAAACGGGCTGCAACCGGTCAGACTGGCTAAGGACAAGGCATCGAAAAGGGAAGGCTAACCCAATAGCAAAAAATGTGTGCTGAAGTCGGATGCGTCCACCTAATTATCGCAGTCAAGTGTAAACTATGCATTCCTTTTCATGGAGTTTGAGAACGAACAACAAAGAAGAAATCTTAGTGATTACGAGGAAGCTAAAATAGTCTTGCGAGCCTAACTAAAGTGCTGTTACTCACAGTTTGTTGACAACCTCCTTCATGTCGTTGACGGAGACCTCTCGGGTAACAATTTCCACCATCTTCTTGCGGATAGCCTTCACCTAGAATGATAGAAAATGGATAAACTTAATCAATGAACAAGAGCTGTAAATAATACGACAGGTTTGCTCTAAAGCTTTACAAATTACATTAACCTTTTCCAGTTTGTTGGCACCATCGCTGACCAGTGTAAAAATAAATTACTGTCATGGCGAATAACTTGTTTTTCACATATGTACACATATTTAGCACTATGACTGCCAAAGATGAATGTGTTGGACCGAAAGGTGCAAATATCAGTCAAGCTGTAAACTAGCGACAGCGCATTCCGCTCTACAGACTACATCCTGCTACTTGCAAAGCCCTGTTCAGGGTTTGGTAGTGGGAGATTGAGAGCAAACGTAGATTGCAGCACTGGGAAAGTTGGGCTTGAAAACCCGACATGATATATCGGATCAGACCGGTGATCATACGGATTCACCTGGATTACTCAGGGATAATCAACAGTTGCCTGATTCTGAATTTGACTGGGACGCCGAGAAGAAAGGTATGTGGTAATTGAATTGGTGGATTAATTGAAAGTACAAAAGTATTTTCACTCGGCGCAAAAAAAGCCAACCTCTGAAACATGCGTTTGTGTTCATCTTTTAGTTTGTGGAATTTCATCCAAGCATGTGTAATTGACAACTGAATTTTTTTTTGTTCAGTTAGGTGGACATTTGCAATAGTTACATTGTGTTAGCTCTCAAATCATTTTTGCAAGTTAAATTTGGCTTCAATATTCAGGAAATGATTTCATCCAATAATAATGCATCTGGATTGCTTGTGGACAGTCAACACACGCCCAGTTCAAACTTTTGACTTTCAAGAAAATTTACCTCAGCATTGTCATTTAACGAATGTAAACCGTTATGAATATTTCATATCATAGTTTCGTTATGTGTCTTACAATGTTTAGATCACAAGTTTAGCAGAATTTGTTCAATATTAACCTTCTTCGCGCCGGTTTTTTTTTTTTTTTTTTAAATTTGACCTAAATTTTCTGAATTTGTCGCTATGGTAAGTGTCAAAATTTGTAACTTTTATGTTTGTCAATAAATATGATTTTCTTGCGTGTAGACACACAATTGCATAACGAACATGTGGATGTTATTGTTTTTGTTGTGTGTTTGTTAGTTTTTGAGATACAAAAAGATGGAAGTTGAAATTTATGAAAATCTCGGAAAAAATTTGGGCTCGACCACTAGGTCTAGTCGCTTTGTTAGAAAACCATGGAAACCACAACAACGTATCGACTTCAGGTTAAAGTTAATAGCTATTTCAAACAAGAGATGATGATCTGTTTTAAAACTCCCGCTACCAAACCCCTGAAAAGGGTTTTGTAAGTAGAATGATGATGCCAGAAGAGAACACAATGAGTTGTCATAGTTTAGTTTGACTGCGATAATTCGGTCTTGCGCATCCGACTTCAGCGGGCATTTTTGGGTACCAGGTTAGCCTTCCCTCTTCAATCCCTTCTCCAGGACCACCACGTGGAAATGTAGAAGGGTCTTGGCAGTTCAGGCCCTGACACTAGCAGTCACCTACGGGTCGCTGACCCCTGCAGCTCATGCGCTGCTCAGTGTCTTGATCCTATCTATTTACTTTATGTAGATACAATAATTAGCTTTATAGTTACAATGACTTTAAAAGTGAGACATAGTCGTTGCGGTAAACATAGTAGTAGAACGGTTTTCTGCAACCAGGTGAGTCTATACGGTTGTGCTATGTTTTATCACAGAAATAGATGTGGTATGATAAATGTGAAAGAAATACCTGAGCGTGTTGGGCATAGCATGTCTTCTTGACTTGGTTGTTCCTCTTCTTGGTGAAGCCAATGACAAACACTCGCAGCAAGTAGCCATCAGTTGTCTTAACATCAACGTTGGCTTCAATCAAGGTCTGTAATGTGTAGAGGGCAATGGTTGATACATAAATACTTTGATGACGTTACAAGTGTTAGACTTGTGTTACTAGGATTGAACATTTTTATTATTGGCAGGGTATCTAGTTCTCTGCTATAACAGGCTCGGTTCCGATTTACAGCTGGGTAGACTTGTCATTTGATATCTTTATAATATTCATGCAGCAACTCAAGATTCTTAGCCAAAACATAACAAGAAAAACGTTCAATCTAACAGACTCCAGGAGTGTACTCCAAGCCCCAAACAAGATAGACTCTCACATGAAATAAACTATAACATCTGATTGTTGTCTCAAATGAAAACAGTCCTAAACTCCAGCCCACTGTAGGATCCCTGAAAATGATAAAGCCAATGAGCTCGCATAAGCTGGAAGTGGTAGCACTCTGATTCCCTATCCACAGCGTTATAAAGAAACAAAGACCACCACAAAGAAATCAAGCCAAAAAATGACAGCATAGACAAACTTGGCAAAGATGAGCAGACAAAGATCTTCAGACTCGGAACAGGACATTGTAGACTCAGACCAACCTTCACAGAATGGATCTCAACAGACACTGTCACATGCGATTGTGGAACACCCAAGCAAACTCCAGGACATATTCTGCATGAATGTCCTACCTATGCAGACCAAAGAGAGGCAGTCTGGTCTGGGAGAGCGACCATGGTCAAAAACATGTGCCGGACCGGCGAAGACCTAAAACTCGTCCGTGAACCTCTCCAGACTAGAAGCATAGCACCAGTTGATTAATGAAGAAGATAACAGGGATCAACCTCAGTACCCTTGCCGTGAGAAACCAGCACTCTGCCACCACGCTACTCGCAACTGTAATGTAAAGCATGCAAAACTACATAATGAACACAAAATACATTCATTCTTGCTCTATGGCATTCGTCCTGAACAGGACATTCTGTCATAGTTTACAGGTGCTGTTGCTCAGTTTTCAACATTTGACACCTTGGAGTCACTAGCATGAGTATTTCCTCAATGCTAGATGGGCCATGTGGCCCACCTAGACAGATTCTAAGCCCCAGTAGCCGTCTCTGGAAATGAGATGTTTTCATGGCAGCCTGGCTAACGACGTGATCCCAGTAGTAGTGAGCAAAATTTTTTGTTTTTGCCTTATTTTTCTAATCCCCAAGGCGATGTGCGTTGCACTGTGTTTTTATTTTGCACCTGTCGGCCCAGTGCATCCGACTTCAGCATGCATTTTATGTAAGGGCTGCTTCCCCCTGCATTTTTTAAGGGTTTGCTTCCCCGGGGTAACGTCCGGTGCTGTGATGGGGATCGAACCCAGCACCTTCGGATTGTGAGCCGTGCCACTTAACCACTCCGTCCCCTGCGTAGTCAGCAAATGAAGCCAAGCATAGCTGAACCTCCTGGAGGACCCTGGTCCACCATTTGCGCGCTTGGGATGTGAGGAAAGCTATTGCAACCAGTCACTTAACTTCCTTTTCAGGGCGCACAAAAGAGTAGCATTCAAAACAACATAACCACTCCTTAATATTTAAATTGACGTCTGTTATCATACAAAGAGTAAGCAAGAAGCCATAATAAAGTTAATGACATGACCTTTAAAACTATAAATAGAATACCTGCCACTTCTTGACCATGGAGCAGAGTTTGTCTCTAGTGAGGGACATCCCATGAAAGTTGGTCAATACACTGCGGCCTTGAACCTCCTCTGCAATCAATTTGAACTTTCGGAAAGTGACTTCATCGTTCTGAAGGTCAGCAAGGCTGACTTCGAAGACACGGCCCTTGAGGTTATCACTGGCAATCTCTGTGTGAACATAGGGAAATTGTGAGAAATGTACGCTTGACAAATAGTCCATGATAGGGTCTTGGTAAACTTCTGTACACTTGACAAATAGTACATGATAGGGTCTCAGTAAACTTCTGTACACTTGACAAATAGTCCATGATAGGGTCTCGGTAAACTTCTGTACACTTGACAAATAGTCCATTATAGGGTCTCAATAAACCTCTGTACACTTGACAAATAGTCCATGATAGGGTCTCGGTAAACTTCTGTACACTTGACAAATAGTCCATGATAGGGTCTCAGTAAACTTCACTGACTAGAAGCATAGCATCAGTTGATCAAAGAATAAGTCCTAGTGTCTGATCCAATTCAAGATGGACAATAAAAATCAGAAGGTCCATGTACATAACGTGCATGGTAACGAGCCTTTGGCAGTTTAAAATCTAAAAGAAATAATGTCTGATCAGAACGACAGGAAACGAGAGACAAATAATTCTGAATCCTGTGTTACTTCCATATGCCCTAACGTGTCTTGACCCTGGACTAAGGTCGCCCAGGATTAGACAATGTGGTTGATGATAGCTTCCACGCTCACATCTAATTAAAGTGCAAGTCCCAGTGCCATACCTTAGACAACAAAACACTGCCGAAGACAGATGTGTCAGACCGAAAGGAGCATTTTTGAGTACTGATTAGCCATCCCTCTTCGATCCCTTCTCATTAAGTTACTGGTTGCAGCTGGTTATTCAGGATCACCACACGAAGGTGGAGAAGGGCCTTGGAAACTCTGGGTTGCTGGCTTTAACGCTAACAGTCAGCTTTGGGTCGCTGACTTCAACCCACACACTGCTCAGCATCTCAATTCCACCCCCACCCCCCTCAGATGATGTTCTCATACCATGATGTACTGAAGAAGTTGGACCTGGGTCTTTACTGTAGCGCAGCGTAAAATGTTTGCTATCCCTGATGAAAGCCTTTATGTCGTAAAGTAGGTTTCATTTCTGTTAGCAAGGTATCTGACCATCCCTACAAATGGGTAATTTTTTACATATTGTTTCAATCCACAGTACCGCCGCAGCCGTGCCTTATTTTAATTTAATTTTTGTTTAACTTTTTAACTCCGGGGAGACGATGCTGTAGTTTTTTTTAATGGCACTCGCTAGAGGACAGATCCCATTGCTCTGTATAAAAATGTATTTATTTCGTTTAAGCAGTATTTTAACAATGCCTGAAATGAACTAGAATGATTTGTTTATAATGGAAGGTAGGTGTGACATATCTAGGGATTTGCTACTTAAAAGGTTGTTAGAGAAAAAGCTGATGTTGAAGAATTTTAATGTGCCTGAAGCTAATGAATCCTATGTGCCTAGCTGTAGCAGTGATGACAAGTGACCAGTCAGAACAAGGGGCTAGGCAACATCATTAAGCATTAAAATTAAATGTGCAGTTTGTGTGAACTTTGGGATACTCTATTATTAAGTGGTACATTCTGAATGAGGCCAACATCTACCAAAAGGCATATATGGATATAAATTGTAAAAATAAACATTTGGAATACTTCTAGCACCTAAATTCATGTTCCACTTAGGCTGGAATGCAATTTTCGGTGTCTAAAGTTTTCATTTTTGTTTCTTTACTCGCTAGATATCAAACCTATATAATCCTACAATATTATCTCCTACTAGCTATGTTTTATTGTTGTACAATCATTTCACCGTAATTTGATATATTATGATATGTTCTATTACAAAAAAATATAAAAGTTAGGTGTGAAGCTGTTGGCATCTAGTGGTTAAGTTTGAAGTAAGATAATTCCGCCCAGACAAGGAAAATAATTCCGGAGTTAACATTCTGGCGCTGCGAGAGGCAAGGTAGTTGTACGCTCAACATTCACATGGACAGTCAAGGTAGACCTGTGGCCTCAGTGGGTAAGCAGAATGTGCCTGGCTTATTTTCACATACAAACTACAATAGTAATAAGTTATACATTGCAAGCAAAGAATGGCGACAGCATCAGACTAGTGATAAAATTTGGGTTCTCATATGGCTATAGTATAGACACCAATCGTGGCACGGCAGACTTTGCTCACTCTGGGCACCTATGTGAGGATTCGGCTGCGGAAACATACTTTCTTTCAGGTGGCTTGCTTTCTTTGAGCCTCGAAGAATGATCTCTTCGATCTGAGCACCTTGCATGTCTCAAGCACTACAGGTGAAATGGTTCTGTGTAAGCAACTCTCAGAAGGTGATATCTATGTTGAAGCATTTCATAAACAAATTTTCATAGTCTCTGTAAGTGCCCACTCCATACGAGCATCTGCTGTCTCTGAAAATGGGATGTTTTCATGGTAGTCTGGCTAACGACATGATCCCAGTAGTAGTGAGCAAATGAAACCAAGCATAGCATAACTGCCTGAAGGACCCCCGTCCACCATCGGGATGTGAGGAAAGCTACTGCAACCCGTATGAGCTCACTGGAAATAACATCTGCTTAGGGATGTGCTCATAGGTGTGTGAAATCAACATGTCTAATCTATTAACTAAGCTTTTTGCAGAAGAAATGTATGCTATAAATACAAAAGCTCACCGCCAATAGACATAACTTCTTTTCTTCGTCGGTTCTCAATCTCCTACTACCAAGCCCTGAAAAGGCCTATGTCAGTAGCATGGTGTAGTCCAAAAATGAAATGCATTGTCGTGATTTACATTTGACTGCGATATTCGCACATTTAGTCAGACACATATGACTTCGGCAGGACCAAAAGGACATCATATCGAACATTTGATCTCAGATAGATCTAGATCATTTTCAACGGAAATATTTCCTGTTCATCAACACCATCTGAAGCAGCCTAGAACTATAGTTACAACGAACACATTGCACACCTTGACTTGTGAGCCTTCTCTATGATGTAGACAGACTATCAATTGTACTTTACTTAAACCTTAATTTAGTTTTGTAAAATACTTTGTTCCAATATCTGCAGAAAGTCAAAAATGATGTGGTGAAAAGTCCTGACTTCTGTAACCAGAATGAAAGCCAGATTTTGAGACTATAATCAGTACCCCATTCTAGCCAACATGCAGCTAAATAAAATGTTGGACGTGACAAACTTCCCTGTAAAAGTATAATGTAGATTTATTGCTTGCTATTCTTTTCGCTATACCATGGTTACAGCGCTAAAGAGTCAGAAAAATTCAGAACTAAGATCAGTACTCTGTCAACTATGCCAGCAGTCCAAATGCAGTAGAGTTGTACAGTGGGTCCCATTCAAGGCAACGAGGAGGCAGACAGACTGGCAAAAGAAGGTGGAAGGTTACCATAACCAGATTCTAGTGTGACATACGAAAAGTCCAAAAGGTTTATTAGGGACAGATACATGGCCAAATGGGAAACAGAACATACTTCCTACACAAAAAACGATGCCTATTACCAGTTGAACAGAAGAGAGCAGGTGGCAGTCTTCAGACTCCGCACAGGCCCCAACAGACTGAGCTACCATCTATTGAATAAACTGAAGATAGGTGCTACTGATGAACGTGGTACTGGGAAAATGACCGCTGAACATGTGTTACAAAATTGCCCGACATACGAGGACCAGAGAAAGCACATGTGGCCATCACCAGTGGCAACACTAGACAAGTTCTATGGCAGTGTCGACAGCCTCAGGATGACAGCTGCTTTCTTTGAACAAATTCATGTCGACTTCTGACATGATACAGCATGCGAATTTATCTATTAACTACATTTCACACCGCCAACTAACAAATACACGAGCGCATGATGCCTACAATATATCAACATCAGAAGTTAAACTTACTTGTTCCTTGAGATCGAGTGACCAGAGTCTTTCCGATCTGTCTGACCAGAAACATAGATGGAGCCTTCACATCGTACCACTCTTTTTTGGAAAATGGGTCGATACTGTAAATAATAAATAATATTACCTTTACCAGATGTGTATAAAATAATCGACATTAAATTTATAAGGAACGCAAGGAATAACGAAACTCGCCAAGTGTCTTGTTTATGTCGAGATGTCCTTTTCTAAATCCAAACAATCAGACGTATAGAGTATAGCCTAGGCATTGATCATTGTTAATAATTATAATATTAACACTGTCAAATGAAATAAAAACTTAATAAATGACTTACACTTTCTTTTTCGAACCCTTCTTTCCACCTTTTGTAAGGCGTTTATTTTTACCGACAGCCATGTTTACTGTCTCTAGAGAAAAAGGACAAGGAAGTTGTTTGTATGTGAATTATGGGATGTGGTATATCTAAAAACAGGAATTAAAGTTACTGTTAAAAACTAAAATCACGAATGAAAAGGTGCGAAACAAAGCAGCATTGAAGTGGCAAACATTTATAAAATTAACAAATATTGAAGTAATTATTTTTCTTTAATAATGTTATCAGAATGGAGTGGGGTGCAGAGAAAGAACCTAGGTTCATTCAAAGAAGAGCTTTTCAAAGTTACGTTAAGAGTTCAGTCATAGATGTTCAGTTTTATGGAAAGTTTCGTTCTTATAAAATATAAGGTTACCGGTATATCGTCCGTTTTAAGCTACAAATTTAAGCTCCAAGAGTTGATTGGTAGATTGGATAGAACGGCCCTAAGTTTGGGTATGGAAATAAATGCTGATAAAACAAAACTCATGACCAATAACGTAGCAGGGTTTAAATCTGTCATAGAGGCAAATGGGCAGGTACTTGAGGTGGTTAAACGTTTCAAATATCTTGGATCATTGATCAGCGAAGAGGGTTCGAAGCCAGAGGTAAATGCAAGAATAGCACAAATAACAGCGGCGCTGACTAGGCTGCAACCTATATGGCGAGACAAGCGCCTCGCCCTCAGCATAAAAGTTAGACCACTGCGTTCTTTGGTGCTGTCAATATTTCTGTATGCCCGCGAGACCTGGACCACTACAGCAGATATCCAGGACAGGATACATGCAATGGAAATGAGGTGCTATAGAAAACTCCTAAATGTTACATATAAAGATCGTGTCACGAACGTAGACATCCGTCAGAGAGTTGAAGACGCTATTGGTCCTTTTGAAGATCTGTTCACAACTATCAAAAGACGAAAGATGGCCTCATGCGGGCACGTCGCGAGGTCCTACGGAATTCCCAACTCTATACTCTTTGGATCCGTACCGGGACAGAGAGGGCGAGGACGTCCAAGGAAGAGATGGGTGGACAACATCACTGAGTGGTCAGGCCTTCGTCCCGATGAGATACATCAGGCGGCGACAGACAGAGAGGGTTGGCGTGGGATTTTCATGTCTTCATGTGTGCCCCAACGACCTGATGGGTTACGGGATGAACTGAACTGAACTGAAGCTACAATTACTATACGCTGATTCATTAGTTCTGTGACCCACTGTATCTGATTACCACACGCATATCTGACAAATCTAACTTCATTAACTCTCGGATGTTCCCAATCTGTCTGCAAGGCAGCAGATTTGTGTCTCATTTTTCCTGTTTTTTTTACCCTTAGACTTGTCTAACTTTGAGATGCTGCTCGAAGGTACACTAACGCCGACATAGCTCTTGTTATTATAAGACATGCAAGCATTTTTGCCATGACAAGGTGGGGAACTGAGACGCTAGTCCAGTCAGGCACAACACACTGGTTGTATACAGACTCTGCAGAGTCTTCTAAACCAGTATAAAGACGTTAAGTTAAGTTAAGTTGTTAAGTTAAGTTTGATCAGGACGTCACGAAAGGGTCAGACAGAATATACTAACCAAGCCCACTACAATTTCCGCGGAAACGAGCTGTTTTCAAGGCAGTCTGACGAGATGTAGATCGACGTGATCCCTGAAGTAGTGAGCATCACGCAGATGAAGACAATCATAGAACTACCGACAGGAGGACCGTGGTCCACCCTCATCAGCTCGCTCTGGATATCTTCTTCTTCTTTGTTCTTAATCTCCCACTACCAAATCCTGAAAGGGCTTAAGTTGCAGAATGTAGTCCAGAGAACGGAATGCGCTGTGTTGTAGTTTACAGCTTGGCTGCGATATTTGCACCTTTTGGTCCAACACATCCGACTTCAGCAAGCATTTTTTGAGTACCGGGTTAACATTCCCGCTTCGATCCCTTCTCCTTAGCCAGTCTGCCCTGTTATCCAGGATCACCGCGTGGAGGTGTAGAAGGGTCTTGGCAGCTATGGTTCTCTGGCCCTGACGCTAGCAGTCAGCTATGGGTCGCTGACCACTGCAGCTCATGCACTGCTCAGCATCTTGATCCCGGTGGGGACATTTTTTTTTTTTTTTTGGTTTTTTTGCGTTCGCCTTATTTCTCTAATCCCCAAGGCGGTGTGCATTGCACTGCGTTTTTATTTTGCGCCTGTCGGCCCAGTGCATCCGACTTCAGCATGCATTTTATGTAAGGGTCTGCTTCCTCCTGCATTTTCTAAGGGTTTGTTTCCCCGGGGTAACGGCCGGTGCTGAGATGGGGATCGAACCCAGCACCTTATGGTTGTGAGCCGTGTCACATAACCACTAGGCCACGCCGTCCCCGTGGTGGGGACATTCAACAACAACAACCTTGACAAGGTAGAGATCAGAAAGAAAGATAACATTTGTTATAAAAACAAGAATTGCGTGAGGTTGAAATATGTATTTTTAATAACGGTGAATATAGCTGCATAAAAGGCAGAGTGGGATCAACATGCTGAGCAGCACATGAGCTGCTGCGGTCAGCGACCCATAGCTGACTGCTAGCGTCAGGGCCAGCGAACCAGAGCTGACAAGACCCTTCTACATCTCCACACGGTGATCCTGGAAAACTGGCTGCAACAGAGCAGACTGGCTAAGGAGAACAGATCGAAAATTGGAGGCTAACCCGGTACCCAAAAATTCCTGATGAAATCGGATGTGTTGGACCGAAAGGTGCAAATATCGCAATCAAGCTGTAAACTACGACACAGCGCATTTCATTCTCTGGACTACATTCTGCTACTTACAAAGCCCTCTTCGGGGGTTGGTAGCGGAAGATTTTTAACGAACGTAGCTAAGCCAAGCCAAGGAGCACTTTCATCAGGTAACAAATGTCGGAAACTATTACACGAGGTCTAGATATTTGGAAGCCGTGCTATGTTCAAGATCCTGCCCTCGCCACCTAATCTGAAGTGGGTTTTTTTTTGGCTCTCTGTTTCTGAGGTGATAGGCACATACCTGGATTTTACTGGGATTTGGTTTAAGGTGATTCCTGTGGTAGGCACATACCTGGGTTTTACTGGGATTTGGATTAAGGTGATTCTTGTGGTAGGCACATACCTGGGTTTTACTGGGATTTGGATTAAGGTGATTCTTGTGGTAGGCACATACCTGGGTTTTACTGGGATTTGGATTAAGGTGATTCTTGTGGTAATATTCTGTATTGGGATGACTTGACAGTTTGTTTCCAGCCCCTCCAAACCCTTTTCCTTGTTGTGTTATCAGACTTGACAGTTTGTTTCCAGCCCCTCCAAACCCTTTTCCTTGTTGTGTCCTCAGACTTGACAGTTTGTTTCCAGCCCCCCCCCCCCCCCCCCAACCCTTTTCTTTGTTGTGTCATCAGACTTGACAGTTTGTTTCCAGCCCCCCCCCCCCCCAACCCTTTTCTTTGTTGTGTCATCAGACTTGACAGTTTGTTTCCAGCCCCCCCCCCCCCCAACCCTTTTCTTTGTTGTGTCATCAGACTTGACAGTTTGTTTCCAGCCCCCCCCCCCCCCAACCCTTTTCCTTGTTGTGTCCTCAGACTTGACAGTTTGTTTCCAGCCCCTCCAAACCCTTTTCCTTGGTGTGTCATCAGACTTGACAGTTTGTTTCCAGCCCCCCCCCCCCCAACCCTTTTCCTTGTTGTGTCCTCAGACTTGACAGTTTGTTTCCAGCCCCTCCAAACCCTTTTCCTTGGTGTGTCATCAGTATAGATGCATTTCCTTGTGTCTGTGTCAATGGGTTGGTGATTAGAATGTTTGTTATATAGAATGGGTGTTAGGGCACTTCCATGTGCCAGGCCGTTGTTTGCTTTCACTATCTGCTGTCTTTTCGCCCCAAAGTTAGAAGTTAGACCATACATTGTCCCACATATCGCACAGCCAAGAAACAAAGCGTAAGATACATGCAAGAAATAATATCATCCGAAAACTGACCGGCACAACATGAGTGGCACAGCCATCAGTCCTTCGGACATCCGTACATGCCTTGTGTTTTTCCGTAGCTGAATACGCTTCGCCAGTCTGGAAAAAACTCTGCTCATGGGGAACTAAATGATACAGCAATAAATGAGGTGGGTCGGATAGTATCAGGGGGCCTAAAATCCACCCCCATTGATAAAATATGCCCCATAATTGGCAAAGTGCCACCCGAGAGAAGAAGAAGCGTCGCAACAGACATCGAACGAGAAAAACAGGAGCACGACTCAAGACACCCAATGTTTGGACAGCAGGCACAGAGCACGACACAATACACCCAATGTTTGGACATCATGTACAGAGCACACGACTCAAATCCAGACATAGCTTCCTCAAATCAACACAGCTCATACAGACAAACCCTGAAAGTCCCCGTATCGAGAGATGGCACGAATTGGTGCAGGCCCCAGAGATGGAACTTCGGGAGGAACCTGCCCCCGGACATCATCTACCATACACAACATGGAAGTAACTGAACAGACTCCGAACTGGTGTATCACGGTGCAAGAGGAATATGAAACGATGGGGATACACAGATGATGACGCACGTGACTGTGGCGCAATACAGGACCCAGACCACCTGATGACCTGCCCCAACCTCCAGGAAACATGCAAAAGGTGTGACATGCTGGAGGCAAATGACAAGGCAATCCATGTCGCTGGATACTGGATGTATGCTGTATGACAGGGGAAGTAAGTCAATCCAGGACAGGGGAAGTAAGTCATTCCAAGACAGGGAAGTAAGTCATTCCAAGACAGGGGAAGTAAGTCACTCCAGGACAGGGGAAGTAAGTCATTCCAAGACAGGGGAAGTAAGTCCCTCCAGGACAGGGGATGTAAGTCATTACAGGACACCGGAAGTAAGTCATTCCAGGACAGGGAAAGAAAGTACACGAGGTCGCAGATCTTGTGAGGTGGATCATGTACCTTTAAGCAAGCTGTAAACTACCACACAACGCATTCTGTTCTCTCCGGACAAGTACCTGCTGAAAGCCCTTTTCAGGGCTTGGTAAGGGGAGTTTGAGAACGAACGACGAAGAAGAGGAGGATGTACTTTCTAATTCCATTTCCAGCTGTCTAGCGCAGTGGTTAGCCCTCTGGGTTCGCATCTTAGTGGTCCTGGGTTCATTCTCCAGTTGAGACGGTAATGTTTTTTCAGGCCGCAATGGCTCCTGGGTCGACCCAGCCTTAAATGGGTACCGGTTCAGTCCGGGAAGAAAAAGCAGCGAGGCAGAGGAGATGGCTACCGCCCTCATATAGCCGAGCCTTTGTAATGTGAGATCGCTAACACCTAACACCCCTACGGCAGGAATGATATGGGTTACTTCTTCTTCTTCTTCTCAATCTTCTTCTTCTTGTTCGTCATCATCTTCATCTACCAATCCCTGAAAATGGCTTTGCAAGTTGCAGGATGTGGTTCGGAGAGAGGAACGTGTTATGTCGTAGTTTGCAGCTTGACTGCGATATTTGCACCTTTTCGTGTGATTCATCCGACTTTAGCATGGCATTTTTGGGTACCGAGGTAGCCTTTCCAATCGATCCTTGCTCCTTAACCAGCCTGCCCTGTTGCACCCGTTATTCAGGATAACCACGCTAGCAGACAGCTTTGGGTCGCTGATCCTGACGCTAGCAGACAGCTTTGGGTCGCTGGCCCTGACGCTAGCAGACAGCTCTGGATCGCTGATCCTGACGCTAGCAGATAGCTTTGGGTCGCTGACCGATACAGTTCAAGCACTGCTCAGCATATTGATCAATATACTTAATTTTCCCGTTGCCATTGACAACGTTATCTCTCTACTGTTTGTAAGGTCAGAAATGCCACACCCCTTTCCTATTCTGTTGCGTTTATTGCAGAACCGCCAGTGTAAGCAGGAGTCTAGTTGTGCTTTGGTCCAGTCAGTGTATGCATGAGTCCAGTTGTGCTTTGGTCCAGTCAGTGTATGCATGAGTCTAGTTGTGCTTGGGTCCAGTCAGTGTATGTATGAGTCCAGTGGTGCTTGGGTCCAGTCAGTGTATGCATGAGTCTAGTTGTGCTTGGGTCCAGTCAGTGTATGTATGAGTCCAGTGGTGCTTGGGTCCAGTCAGTGTATGCATGAGTCTAGTCAGTGATTGGATAGTTATTCTCTGAATATCTCAGGGATATGTCTCTTCTTTCCTTTTCAGTCTGTCTGTTCTTGTTTCCAATACCTAGTATATTTTCTATCACATATGGAGAGATCTGCTGCATCCAGATGGGTTTAAATACAGTATACAGTAATAGTAGGCTTTGATGATGATATGGCGTTCATAGGGTATTCTCTCCTCTTTGTTTTGTCTTGTTTCTTCCAAATTTACAACAACCTAACAACTCTGGTCATCTTCCTGGATCCCCTATCCATCAAAGTCCCCGGAGAGCTGGATCCCAGTATACGAGAAAAACCTAATAAATATTCATACATCATCATCTTCTTCTTCTTCTTCTTCTTCTTCTTCTTCTTCTTATGAGTTCATTCTCAATCTCCCGCTACCAAACCATGAACAGGGCTTTGCAAGTAGCAGGATGTAGTCCAGAGAACGTAATGCGTTGTGTCGCTAGTTTACAGCTTGACTGCGATATATGCACCGTTCGGTCCGACACATCCAGACTCAGCATGGTATTTTTGAGTACCGGGTTAGCATTCCCTCTTCGATCCCCTCTCCTTAGCCAGTATGCTGTGTTGCAGCCTGTTATCCAGGATCACTACGTGGAGGTGTAGAAGGATCCTGACAGCTCTGATTGGCTGGCCCTGGCGCAGGCAGTCAGCTCTAGTTGGCTGGCCCTGACGCTCCCAGTAGCTTATCTCTACAGCTCAGCATCTCCATCAACAAAAAAGCCACAAAAAACATAATCTACAACAACGACAGACAACAATGGATTGACCAATGGGCTACAGGTGTGACTGAAAGAGCTGTATTTGCAGACATGTCATTCTCAAAGATAGTTTTAGCAAACTGAATCCAAGAAAACATACGTTTTTAGGCTGCGAACAAGACATTTGCTGTTGAACAAACACCTTCACATAGGGACGGCAGACCACGCATCATACTGCAAGCGCTGTGATAGATCCACAGAGGGATCATACAGTGGATTCTGGCCAACTGTGGGATTCTTGGTTAGTTGGTTGATTTAGTTGATTTGTTATTGATCCAGCGGCATATAGCTTCCTGCTCTTTAGCCCAATGCCATATAGTAGTATCTGCAAGTGCTTGGAAGCTGTTGTTTAGTTCCGTACAAAGTGTTCCATATGTCTGGCCTCGGAGGAAGAAGCTCTTTTCTAACATTGGCAGCAGTTTTATAGAGTTGTGTGCACTTCCGGCAGTCTGGAGCATGCTCTGGTTAAATTCTGTTCAAGCGGTTGTTAAGTTGTATGTGTTGAGTGCGAAAGTCGGAAAATGGTGCTTTGGTCTCTCCTTTTCAGGAGGTTGATGTTGTCTTTGGGATTTGGGATGGCCATATGTTTGTAGATTTGTCTCCCAGTATTTCCCATTGCCCATCTATTCACCCAAGCCTCTTTGTTCGCAGTCTCCAATAGTTGTTTGTCTGTCTAATATTCTCGCTTTCAATCAAACCCCAAAATACCAAGTTAAGTTTAAATGGCAAATTCCTGCAGCCAAACGACAACCCAAACTATCTGGGAGTCACATTTGATCGGCGCATGACATGGAAAAGTCAGATCGAGAGAAACCGAATGAGAGCCAGAGAAAGAATGGCAATCATGAGGAAACTTGCTGGCACAAGCTGGGGAGCAGACGAAAGCATACTAAAGAAACTGTACACTGGAAGAGTGAGACCAGTTCTCGAGTATGGCATTGCGGCATGGACAACAGCAGCAAAGGCGAACTTCGATAAAGTTAGCAAACTTCAAAACCAAGCCATGAGAGTTATAACAGGAGGCATGAAGTCAACGCCAATTGTAGAACTTGAAAAGATTACAAAACTGCAATCCATGACCGATAGAAGAGACTACAGAGCCCAGCTGCAGTCAGAGAAACTCCGAAGACTGACCGACCATCCAATGCACCAGAGACTAAACAATTTGGGAAATGGGAAACTAAAGCGGAGAAACTTTGCAGAAATAGCCAAAGCAAAGATGCATCAAGATCCCATAAACGCACTAACAACACCAAAACCCATCACTACTGTACGAAAACCTACCTGGAGGCAGGATATATTTCCAGAAGTGGTAGAAAATATACCAGGTATTGGAAACAAAAACGGCCAGACTGAAAAAGAAAGAGATACTACCCTAAGCTTTATATCGGAAAACTACCCAAGCATGGACTGGACCCATGCATACACCGACGGTTCTGTAACAAACACTACACAGAACGGAGGGGCAGGAGCATTCCTGAACCTACCAAATGGCAGACAAATAACACTGTCATTCGCAATTTCAAAGCGGAGGAAGAGGCACTGAGGGCGGCAGTGGAAGAAATGGTGACACACAGTGAAAATGAGAGCCATATAGTCCTGCTCACAGATGCTCTCGCCGTAGTCACAGCGCTAAAAAGCCAGAAAAACACTGAGCTTAATGACTTAAGAGCAGCACTCTGCAAACTGTGCCAGCAGTCCGCACCAAAAAGGGTAGTGGTACAGTGGGTCCCATCACACTGCAACATCCAAGGCAACGAGGAGGCAGACAGACTGGCAAAAGAAGGTGCAAGACTACCACAAACAGATACTAGTATGACGTACGAAGAGTCAAAACGGCTTATCAAAGCCAGATACATGACCAAATGGGAAACCGAACATACTGGTTACACCAAAAACGATGCCTATTACCAGTTGAACCGAAGAGAGCAGGTCGTTGTCTTCAGACTTCGCACTGGCCACAATAGACTGAGGTACCACCTATTCAACAAATTGAAGATAGGTGGTACCGACGAATGCCCGTGCGGTACCGGTAAAATGACCGCTGAACATCTGCTGCAGTACTGCCCGACATACGAGGATCAGAGAGAGCAGATGTGGCCATCACCAGTGGAACTGCAAGACAAGCTCTATGGCAGTGTCGACAGCCTCAGGATGACCGCCGCTTTTTTTCGAAAAAATAATGGTTACTGTATGACTGCGTACGAAGAAGAAGAAGAAGAAGAAGAAGAAGTTTGTCTGTCTGTAGGGTTGTTGGTGTGTATTGTTGTTTTTGACTTGATCCTTTCTTGTCATTGTCCGGTGTATTTGAGTGACCAGGGATCCATTGGATAACTATCCTTGGAAACAAGAAAACAGAAGAGCTCGCAACAGGAAGTGGCGTCTCACAGACTTGCCATCCCCAGAGCTATACTGGAGCAAAGACACTCATAAAGCGATCCATTAGGACGAAATGGATATACCATCACAAAGAATTTAAATCACAAAATCACAGCATAGACAAACTTTGCAGAGATGGGCAGACAAAGATCTCCAGACTCAGAACGGGACATTGCAGACTCAAGGTCCACCTCCACAGTGGGTACGTTCACAGTATGTTGGAGGGTTCCCTTGTGAGAAACAAGCGAATTCAATGGGACGAAAAACACGATCTACTTAAATACTTCCAGCTGAAGCTGGTTGTGTCGGACAGGAAGGTGCAAATATCGCAGTCAAGCTGTAAACCTTGACACAACGCATTCCATTCTCCGGACAACATCCTGCCACTAGCAAAGTCCTTTTCATTGATTGGTAGTGGGAGATTGAGAACGAACGAAGAAGAAGAAGAAGAAAGAAACTCTTTTTCCATCAAGAGTGGAGTAAACCAGGGATTTTCTTCCTCATATTCCTATCGTACGCTTATGGCACGTCAGTCAACAGTGTTTATCTGCATACACCAGATCAGATGGGCGGCTGTTTAACCTGTCGTGACTGTCTGCAAGGACCAAGCGAGAACGGTGCTCATTATGGAGATGTTATTTGCGAATGATGCGGTTCTAGTGACCAATAGTGAGGAGGACCTATAGAGACTGGGAGACAGACAGATTCGCAGAGGGGTCCAAGCACTTTGGGCTCAGCATAAGCCTGGAAAAGACTAAGTTCTGCACTCCCCCCCTCCCCCCCCCTTCCCTTCCAAAAAGAGTTCGTCAACAGCTTCACTTAGCTGGGGTTTGCCATCAGCAAGACTCTCTCACTCGAGATGATGATAGTATGCTTGGCAGGACGACTACCATCACGGCCTGCCTGACGAAGAGAGTCTCGGGGAACACTGCGATGTCTCACTTCACCAAGGTCCGGATCTATCGGACCTCCGTTCTTGGCACTCTCATGTATGGAAGCGAGACTTGGAGCACTTACACTAAACAGAAACGGTGGCTGAACACCTTTCCCATGAGGTGTCTACGCTCGGCATTTATTGGGGATTCTGTGGCAACAGAGAGTGTCACAGAATGTGATCTTACAGCGAGCAAACACTTACAGCTTCAACTCGCAGTTGAGGCAACGGTGGTTGGAGCATATCTGCAGCATGGAAGATAAGAGCCGACAAGCTAGCCTCGTTAGCATGGTCGTACGATCTGTGGCAGGGACTGTCATTCGTGGATCGGCCTTTAGTTGTACAAGTTCAGTTCAGTTCGTGCCATCTCCACATCGAAGGTTGACTGCAATGGATCTCCAGCGTACTCTATCTCCTGCCGTAATGATGTAATCTGAGAGGCTTTCTCCAGTCTATCTCCTGATGTTATCCACCAATTTAAAACGTTGTCTGCCTCTTGAACGACTGTCTTCCACCCTTCCCTCCAGTATGGTCTTCAACAAGGAGGTATGTCTTGTTATTTGACCAAACGTAACTGTCTAACCCTGTCATAGAATACAGTGTCGAAATATAGGAGAAAGAACTGGACAAAACACACGAAGCCACGCTCATGGTCTACAGAGATGATGATGATGTTGAACATCTGTCTTCCACGGGGAACTGAACGGATTTAATTGATTGACAATGCTTTCACTTCACGGCCAAGAAAATCAACAGCACAGAAAATCAATAGACCGTCACGCTGGATGTGAGGTGGAGATAATCGATGAAGATTGTGTCATCCATGACCCGCAGTTGTTGCGCTTGCTTGGTCACATGACCTGGATGACCATTGCAGACAACATGGAGGAGAAACTGTTTTCTGATCGTCAAGTTCATATAAATGAGTGTATTACTCGTGGTTTGTTTCATGTTTACGGTTGATTTCACAACAAATATATGAATAGCGACGAGTTGATTCTATAAGGAGTTAAAAATGTCTGAAGAAATGACAACAGAAACTGTTTACGTGACAACAAGCTTGAATGAGGATGGCCGTGTTGTTATGTCAGATAAAGTACAATCATTGGCAGGGTCTATTTACAAGGAGTTCGAGAAGGTTATTAAAAAATATGATGAAGATGTTGTCAAAGAGCTTATGCCTTTAGTTGTTGGCATCCTTGAAGCTCTTGATGCAGCATTTGGAGAAAAACAAGAGTTGGACGTGGAGCTTGAGTTGGTTCGAGAAGACAACGAGCAGCTTCTAACACAATATGAACGAGAAAAACAACTAAGAAAAGGAGCAGAGCAGGTAAGTTTACTGTACAGATTTTTGGTGAAAGAATGTAGCACGTGTATACTATATCTAAACCTTTGCCAGATAGCGGATATTTGAACAAGAGACTAGATAGTAGAAAACAATAATTTTAAAATATAGATTTGGTTTTTTGGGCACGTCAAACAACACAACAGACTGGAGAGAGTGATTATGGAAGGTGACTGGGAAGAGAGGCAGGGGCCGACCGAGATGACAATGGACTCAGGACATCAAGGAAACGCTGGATTTGACCTTGGAGCAGGCTGGAAGACTGGTGAAAGAGTTTCCTACAGACTGGCTGTCATGAGAGTGGCGTTCTGCAAAGGACATGCTACATAATGATGATGGTTTGCAGAGCCTGGTTGGACTTCCAGGCTTCAAGGTTGAAAACTGCTACTACTAATCACAGAGCATTGATACTGTAATCCTGCTCAATCCGAGAGGTATCACAGGTTTCAGACACTTGGTCATTGACTGACTAATAGCTCTCTTGATTCGTTGGGTCTAATAGGGAATGGGTGCTGGTATTAGACCCTCGGAATATAGGTCAGTTTTACCCTACTAATGACAGGGTGTTGCTACGGTAATCCTGCTCAATCCGAGAGGAATCGCAGGTCTCAGACACTTGGTCCACGTGCTTGGCTGATAAGCCAATGGTGCGAGGCTACCATCTGAGGGATTACGGCCGAACGCCTCTAAGCCGGAATCCCGCCCTGAATCTCAGCACCACTACGACTGGAGGCAACGATATGGTTGGGACCTGGGGCTCGCGTCTCAGCTCGACCCGGTCGAGCCGCAGAAAGAGGTCTCTGCCTTCCCGCCGATCAAAGTGGGCGGGGAGCTGCTTAATATTCACCCCATACGGCGTTGACGTGTGAAACCACTAGTAGAAGACTTAGTTCTCTGTCGGGGTGTCGTGAGCAGTAGAGCAGCCACCTCACTACGGACTGTTGAAACTCAGCCCTTGATCAGGAGATATGTCTGCACACCAGGAGAACAACATCTCCGTCTACGTTAGGTGGGATGAAGGGGTCACTCAAATTGGACAGGTCAAGGGGGAGAAATCATCATAAAAACAGATAACTCACCTGGATTATATAAAAGGTTCGATCAAGGCCAACCGCCTAGATCCATACAACCAAAGCTGTTTACAGAGACATTGACAACCAATCAAAAGCAAACGGTCTTGTGAAAGAAAGAGCCTCAAAATGTGAGAATAATGATGCTGTGTAGTTATAGAGGTGGAAAGAGCAGCTCAAGATTTGAACTTGCTAGATGAGGGTTGTCAGTGGCCAATGTCCTGGAAAGAGTGATGAGCATTGATTTAATATTTGTGATACATAGAACATATTTGATAGATTTTCATGTGTATATTATCAGCTTAACACATTTCTGCTTTTTAAGCAGTTTGGATGGCACACTAATGCTATTAATTGTCAACAATTTATTTCTGTGTAAATATTTCACTAATTTACCAGGCATATTGACACAGCTGATGAGGGATGGGTGTGAAGTTGACTACCCCATTCTATGAAACCTGTCACATAAAAAGAAAAAAAATCATTCTTCTTTGTACGCTGTCAGACATCAATTTGAATGTGTTCAAAGAAAGCAGCCATCATCCTGAAGGCTGTTGACACTGCCATAGAGCATATCTAGTACTGGCACTGGTGATGGCCACATATGCTTTCTCTGGTCCTCATGTTAGACAATTTTGCAGCAGATGTTCAGGGGTCATTTTCCCAGTACCACTGGTGCATTTGGCAGTAGCACCTATCTACAGTTCATTGAATAGATGGTACCTCAGTCTGTTGTGGTCCGTGTAGCGTCTGACCCCCCTTCCCCCCCATGATTCCATTAGTTAATTACAAAGAATAAGAAATAAAATGCATCAGATATCAATCCTCAGAAGCAGAAGTATTTCCTTAACATCGTTGCGTGCTGGACGGTCACAAATATGGCTTTCATCCTGGAACTTTGGAGAGTATTGGGGCTGCTTACTTAGACACCCACAGGTCAGGTCATCCTGTAGCCAGTGAGGTTGTTGGGGCACACATGAAGACACTCCCACAACCGCACTCCGCCGCTCTATCTCAGCAGCAGCTGTCTGTGCCTCCACAGGTTGGAGATTGGTCCATTCTTTGATGTTGTCCTTCCATCTCTTTTGAGATGACTTCTTCGTCTTCTGCTCTGCATCTTTCTATGCAGGATCATATTTGAGATGACTTCTTCGTCTTCTGCTCTGCATCTTTCTATGCAGGATCATATTTGAGATGACTTCTTCTTCTTCTGCTCTGCATCTTTCTATGCAGGATCATATTTGAGATGACTTCTTCGTCTTCTGCTCTGCATCTTTCTATGCAGGATCATATTTGAGATGACTTCTTCGTCTTCTGCTCTGCATCTTTCTATGCAGGATCATATTTGAGATGACTTCTTCGTCTTCTGCTCTGCATCTTTCTATGCAGGATCATATTTGAGATGACTTCTTTGTCTTCTGCTCTGCATCTTTCTATGCAGGATCATATTTGAGATGACTTCTTCGTCTTCTGCTCTGCATCTTTCTATGCAGGATCATATTTGCAAGACTGCTTGATCTCGATATGTGGCCGTACTAAGCGAGTTTCTGTCTTTTGCTGATCGCCAAGAGATCTTCAACAGGCCCTATTCTCTTTTGCCTTCAATCACCCAGGGGTGCATAGGCCATCAGCCAACGCTCGCCAAACAGCTCTGTCCTGTGCAATCTTTTCCACTTCCTTCCAGCTTTTTCCTGTTCTCTTTACTTCCGCCTCCAGATCTCGTCTCCATGTATTCCTTTTTTCTTGAATTTCCTCATTTGCAACTTGGTCTTTGTATGTGACATTTAGAAGTCTTCTGAAACATCTCATTACCAAGGCTTGAATCCTCCGTTGCAGGTCAGCTGTAGTTGTCCATGTCTCACAAGCATAGAGGAATATTGAAATGACCAATGTACGCATAAATCTGATCCTCATGCATATGGCTAACCGTTTGTCTTGCCAGATTTTGTTAAGCTGAGCAAGCGCATAGAGGCCCTTTTTCCCTTATGACTTATAGCTTGAACCACACAAGTGGTTCCTGGGGCAAAAAGAATAGGGCCACTGTTTCCTTCCTTGCATGTCTGATAGGGGACTAAAGAAAGTTATGAATGGGGCTGGCAACATCAGCATATAAAAATTATTGCTAAATAGCTACACTGCAAATGACTGAGATCAGACTTTCCTAAAAACTTGTTTGCGTAAGCCAAAGTTTTGGACCTATCCTTCAACAAATGACTGGGATCAGACTTTCCTAAAAACTTGTTTGGGTAATCTAAAGTTTTGGACCTATCCTTCAACAAATGACTGGGATCAGACTTTACTAAATACTTGTTTGGGTTAGCCAAAGTTTTGGACCTATCCTTCAACAAATGACTGGGATCAGACTTTCCTAAAAACTTGTTTGGGTTAGCCAAAGTTTTGGACCTATCCTTCAACAAATGACTGGGATCAGACTTTCATAAAAGCTAGTTTGGGTGAGCCAAAGTGTTGGACATATGCTTCAACAAATGAAGCAATCACGGAAGTTAAGCAATAATTGAAGCAGTCAAACTATTGGATGAAAAGGGATTAAAGGATAACAGAATAGTGTTTTTGTGTGACTGCATGGAAATTTTGCAGGCCACACAAAGAGAATCACAAAATAATATGGAAAGGGAACTGATATGCCAGCTAAACAAACTCTCAGACCACAATAAAATCACCCTCCAGTGGATTCCAGCTCACTGCGGCATACCTGGGAATGAATGGGCGGACAGGCTAGCCAGGAAGGGAAGACAAAGAGAACAATTCACCCACCCAGTGTCACTGCCAGAAGTCAAGACACACATCCAAAAACAATATAAACGACAGTGGGTAGAGAGAACAAACAGTAAATACCCACAGGACCCAATCAATAGACTGAATAGGAAACAGTATACCACAATTTTTCGCCTCAGAACAGATCATTGCAGACTAAATGCACACATGCATAAAATGAAAGCAGCACAGACTGCACAATGAACATGTCAGAGAGGACCCCAGACTCCAGAACACATCCTGCAAACATGTCCACTGCACCAAGACTCCCGTGAGAAGACCTGACCCGAGGAGAGAAACATATAAAACAAACTGTGGGGAGTCATTGATGACCTGCTGCGACTGACGTGTCACTTCATGGAGGCAGCCCATCTGGTGGCATCAAACGAGCATACGAAACCAAACGCAAAGAAGAAGAAGAAATTAAGTTAAATCCCAACCCATTGTAGTCATTTCTTGCTACATGCATCGTAGTGCAACTATTCTTTGCTCCTCTTTCAGGAACTACTTCTTCTTCTTCGTTCGTTCTCAATCTCCCGCTACCAAACCCTGAAAGGGCTTAAGTAGCAGAATGTAGTCCAGAGAACGGAATGCGTTGTGTTGTAGTTTATAGCTTGACTGCGATATCTACACCTTTCGGTCCAACACATCTGACTTCATCAAGCATTTTTGAGTGCCAGGTTAGCCTTCCCTTTTTGATCCCTTCTCCTTAGCCAGTCTGCTCTGTTGCAGCCTGTTATCCAGGATCACCACGGGGAGGTGTAGAAGGGTTTTGGCAGCTCTGGTTCGCTGGCCCTGATGCTAGCAGTCAGCTATGGGTCGCTGGCTCTGATGCTAGCAGTCAGCTATGGGTCGCTGGCCCTGATGCTAGCAGTCAGCTATGGGTCGCTGGCCCTGATGCTAGCAGTCAGCTATGGGTCGCTGGCCCTGATGCTAGCAGTCAGCTATGGGTCGCTGGCCCTGATGCTAGCAGTCAGCTATGGGTCGCTGGCCCTGATGCTAGCAGTCAGCTATGGGTCGCTGGCCCTGATGCTAGCAGTCAGCTATGGGTCGCTGGCCCTGATGCTAGCAGTCAGCTATGGGTCGCTGGCCCTGATGCTAGCAGTCAGCTATGGGTCGCTGGCCCTGATGCTAGCAGTCAGCTATGGGTCGCTGGCCCTGATGCTAGCAGTCAGCTATGGGTCGCTGGCCCTGATGCTAGCAGTCAGCTATGGGTCGCTGGCCCTGATGCTAGCAGTCAGCTATGGGTCGCTGGCCCTGATGCTAGCAGTCAGCTATGGGTCGCTGGCCCTGATGCTAGCAGTCAGCTATGGGTCGCTGGCCCTGATGCTAGCAGTCAGCTATGGGTCGCTGGCCCTGATGCTAGCAGTCAGCTATGGGTCGCTGACTGCTGCAGCTCATGTGCTGCCCAGCATATTTATCCCGTACTTACATGATTGTTGCATGTCAATTTGCATATTGAACTCTTAATAAAAATACAATGAACTTTTTAATAACTTTACAAAACAAGAACATCACATTTTTTTCCAGAAATTTCTAGAAATGGAAGATGACATGGAAGGCACCAAGAAAGAATTGGAAGACAAGATGGAAACTCTTGAATCTATTATTCGTATGTCGGAGATCAAGTCTAAGAATACTGCAGATCACGGTAATGTATGCTAAATTCTGTTTTCACTTGGAATAGTTTGACCGTTTTTGTTTATTGAGAAGGGGGTGTATTTACTCACTAATCTAGCTTCCCCACTTCTACATGGAGTTTGAGGAACTGAGATGCTAGTCTGGTCAGGCACAACATCTGACCAGGGAGAACTGAGATGCTAGTCTGGTCAGGCACCACATCTGACCAGAGAGAACTGAGACACTAGTCTGGTCAGGCACAACATACTGACAGGGGGAACTGAGAAACTAGTCTGGTCAGGCACAACATACTGACAGGGGGAACTGAGACACTAGTCTGGTCAGGCACAACATACTGACAAGGGTAACTGAGAAACTAGTCTGGTCAGGCACAACATACTGACAGGGGGAACTGAGAAACTAGTCTGGTCAGGCACAACATACTGACAAGGGTAACTGAGAAACTAGTCTGGTCAGGCACAACATACTGACAAGGGTAACTGAGAAACTAGTCTGGTCAGGCACAACATACTGACAAGGGTAACTGAGAAACTAGTCTGGTCAGGCACAACATACTGACAGGGGGAACTGAGATACTTGTCTGGTCAGACACAACATACTGACAGGGGGAACTGAGATACTTGTCTGGTCAGGCACAACATACTGACAAGGGTAACTGAGAAACTAGTCTGGTCAGGCACAACATACTGACAGGGGGAACTGAGATACTTGTCTGGTCAGACACAACATACTGACAGGGGGAACTGAGATACTTGTCTGGTCAGGCACAACATACTGACAGGGGGAACTGAGATACTTGTCTGGTCAGACACAACATACTGACAGGGGGAACTGAGATACTTGTCTGGTCAGGCACAACATACTGACAGGGGGAACTGAGATACTAGTCTGATCAGACACAACATACTGACAAGGGGAACTGAGATACTAGTCTGATCAGACACAACATACTGACAAGGGGAACTGAGAAACTAGTCTGATCAGACACAACATACTGACAAGGGGAACTGAGAAACTAGTCTGGTCAGGCACAACATACTGACAGGGGGAACTGAGATACTTGTCTGGTCAGGCACAACATACTGACAGGGGGAACTGAGATACTAGTCTGATCAGACACAACATATTGACCAAGGGGAACTGATACGCTAGTCTGGTCATATTGACCAAGACCATTATCTCTCTTCGACGTTGCGTTCCCTGGAAACAGGTTGTTTTCAAGGCATTCTGGCTGACGAGATGTGGATCGACGTGATCCCCGTAGTAGTGAGCATCACACTGATGAAGTCAAGCATAGCACAACCGCCAGGAGGACCGTAGTCCACCTTCATCAGCTCGCTCAGGATGTGAGGAAAGCTACAGTGTGCCACTTAATGCCCTTTTCAGGACGCACAAAAGAGTTAACTTACTCATTGTGGACATTCAACAACAACAACCGTTGTTGAAGTGTGGGCCAGATGAAACATACTGATCAGACTATGTTAGTCAGGGTCAGGCAAAATATACTGGCCAAGACCTTCACGCAGGTTTTCCTGTAAACTGGCTGTGTTCATGGCAGCCTGGCCAACAAGGCGTGGAACGATGTGATCCCTGTAGTAGTGAGTGACACGCAGATGAAGCCATGCATTTGACTCTGTCACAGTGTCGATTCCCACCTTATTGACCAGACTGCTGTACCACAGGGAGACAGGTGAGGTGGAGGTCTTGATCAGTACGTTTCACCTGACCCTGACGTTAGGTCATCACTTCACTAAGTCACTTCTCTTCTACCTCAATGAGGCTACAGAGATCTTTTTTATATTGCAACTGAGTGGAAAAAAGAAACAGATGATTGGTATTTTGCATGGTGGAGAGGTTGCCTCCATTTTTTGCTTTCATGTGTAGGAATTTAGTATTGTTTGTGCCTGCAGACAGCCGGTTTTTTAAAATTTTCAACTGCCAGTTTTTCTACATGCACAGAGTTTACACAGGTTCATTGTCCATCTCCAATAGGACCGTGTATGATCTTACCTTGCTTGAGCTTGAAACTTGCAGGAATCAAACCGTCCACCGATTCAAGTTTTCGTTCTTCTGTTTCTTGAGTGAAGAACATCTTACCTCTCAGCTTTCTTCGACGTTCATCAGGAAAATGACTTTGTGACATTATGTAGTAGTTTACAGCGAGGCTGCGATATTTGTGCCTTTCAGCCCAGCACATCTGATTTTGTCTGGCTTTTTTTGAATTTCAGGTTTGCCTTCCCGCTTCTTCTTCTGTGTTCGTTCTCAATCTCCCGCTACAAAGAAAAAGAGGTCCGGATTAGATATTAGGAAATATTTTTTTAGTCAGAGAACGGTGAATGCTTGGAATGCATTGCCACAGGAGGTAGTGGAGGCAGGGACAATTAATGCATTTAAGAATAAAGTGGATGCGCATAGCTTTTAGAGCAAGGTGATGTAAATGAAACTGGTAGTATACAGACTCTGCAGAGTCTTCTAAACCAGTGTAAAGACGTTAAGTTAAGTTAAGCTAGGCTTTGAAAGTAGCAGGATGTAGTCCGGAGAATGGAATGCGTTGTTGCTAGTTTACAGCTTCACTGTGATATTTGCACCTTCCGGTCTGACACATCCCTCTTTGGCTGGCTTCCCACTGTGATTCCTTATCTCTTGGCCAGACTACACTAGGGACTAGTGCAGCCTGTTTCCAGGGCTGCCACATGTAGATGAAATATGGTCTTGGTCAGCTATGAGTCACTAACCTTGATGCAAGCAGCCAGCTATGAGTCTGTGGTTGCAACCGGCTCATGCACTGCAGCTTCTTCTTCTTCATCGGTCAACTGATGCTATGTTTCTAGTCCGGTGAGGTTCACTTTTTGAGCATGGTTGCTCCCCCAGGCCAGACTGCCTCTCTTTGGTCTGCATAGGTCAGGCAGTCCTGCAGGATATGGTCTGGTGGTTGCTTGGGTGCCCCACAACCGCACGTGGCGGTGTCTCTGAGATCCATTCTGTGGAGGTGGGCCTTGAGTCTACAATGTCCCGTTCTGAGTCTGAAGATCTTTGTCTGCCCATCTCTGCCGAGTTTGTCTATCCTGTCATTTTCTGACTTATATTCTTTGTGCTGTTCTCTCCATTCCGTCCTCATGGATTGTTGGATGAGTGTCTTTGCTTCTTTATAGCTCTGTGGATGGGGAATCTGCTTGCCGCCACATCCGGCTTTTGCGAGCTCATCTGCTTTCTCGTTTCCAGGGATCCCACAGTGGGCCAGAATCCATTGTAGGACTAAATCTGTTTTTTGAGACAGCAATCTGATGCTGTATTTAATTTCTTGTGAGAGTCTATCTTGTTTGTGGCTTGAGGTGGCTTAGAGTATACTCCTAGTCTGTTAGAATGAACGCTTTCCTTGTATTTATGATGCACTGCACCTCTCAGTGATAGCAACCCCCTGATGTAAATCTTAACCACACGCCCTCCTCTCCCACCTACCTCTTGTGTTCAAAAATAAAACGTGTTCAAAATATTTGCAGTGAATCGATTGGAAGAACGAGAACAAGAAGCAAAGAATGAATACAACAAACTTCACGATCGATACACGGAGGTAAGACAATGTCAATGGTTTCTGGAAGTAAGCAACATAAACCATATAACGCTATCATTACCTGTTCTGCATGTCTCTCAACAATTTTTTTTTTTAAATTTGCGTTCGAATTAAGACATAAATTTAAAGGGTCAAGACATATTTTTTTTTTTTTAATTTTTTTATTTTTTTTGCGTTCGCCTTATTTCTCTATTCCCCAAGGCGGGTGTGCGTTGCACTGTGGTTTTTATTTTGCGCCTGTCGGCCCAGTGCATCCGACTTCAGCATGCATTTTATGTAAGGGTCTGCTTCCTCCTGCATTTTCTAAAGGTTTGCTTCCCCGGGGTAACGGCCGGTGCTGTGATGGGGAACGAACCCAGCACCTTCTGGTTGTGAGCCGTGCCACTTAACCACTAGGCCACGCCGTCTCCGGGTCAAGACATAAATCTAATCAGTTTGGCAAAACTATAAATGGTTAAGACATGAATCTTTTTTTTTCGTTCGCCTTATTTTTGAAATCCCTAAGGCGGTGTGCGTTGCACTGTGGTTTTTATTTTTGTGCCTATGGGCCCAGTGCATCCGACTTCAGTATGCATTTTATGTAAGGATCTGCTTCCTCTTGCATTTTCTAAAGGTTTGCTTCCACAGGGTAACGGCCGGTGCTGTGATGGGGATCGAACCCAGCACCTTCTGGTTGTGAGTCGTGTCACTTAACCACCAGGCCACGCCATCCCCATGTCTTGGTTTCTAATTGCTGTCATACCCGAGAGTAGATTTTATGAAAAAAACTCAACCCCCAATTAACTTTTACGAAACCACTGGCGAAAAAATTAGCCGGTGGCATTGTCTGTCGCTTTTATCTCACTGAGTTTATGTTTCACGGCCGCCGTTTTTTCAAAGCGTTTTAATTATAGATAGACAATCGGGATACCGTAGAAATGGGCTGAAAATACTGCTCTTTCGATTGTAGAGAGTTCTGGTTCAGTCCTGTACGTTAAAAATATAATGGCCAGTTTGAAATTTTTTCACTTGAATTTGAAGGTTCACCCATTATTGAAAATGGGGGAGTTAAGTTTTTGCTGCAGATTTTTCAGAGGTAGATCTGTTTAGTTCATGTATGTAGATATAGGGGACGGCGTGGGCTAGTGGTTAAGTGACACGGCTCACAACCAGAAGGTGCTGGGTTCGATCCCCATCACTGTACCGCCTGTTACCCCGGGAAAGCAAACCCTTAGAAAATGCAGGAGGAAGCAGACCCTTACATAAAATGCATGCTGAAGTCAGATGCACTGGGCCGACAGGCGCAAAATAAAAACCACAGTGCAACGCACACTGCCTTGGGGGATTAGATAAATGAGGCGAACGCAAAAAATAAAAAAATAAAAAAAATTACGTAGATATAATACGTTTGAAATGGAAACTAACAGATATGTCCTTCTTGTAAACATTGATTATCCATCCTCTGTGGCACTTTTACATTTTTTGCACAAACAAGGAATGGTGAAAACAGGAAAGTCTATATGTTTATCTATATGTTTTTCACCTTAATCTTTTTTGTATCTCAGAAAGTAACACACACACAACAAAAACAATAACACCAAGTTCTTTTTAGATATTTATGTCTCTCGGGTCAGCTCATCCCGTAACCGGTGAGGTCGTTGGGGCACACATGAAGACGTCCTCACAACTCCACGCCACCCTTCTCTGTCAGCAGTTGCTGCCTGCATCTATTCTGGTCAGAGATTGGTCCATTCTTTTGTGTTGTCCTACCACCTCTTTTTGGGATGGCCTCTTCGTTGTCTGCCTTGCACCTTTCCATGCAGGATCATATTTGCAAGACCATTTGATCTCGATATGGGACCATACCAAGCGAGTTTCCTTCTTTTGACAGTTGCCAAGAGATCTTCAAAAGGCCCTATTGCTGTTGTAATTCTATCACGTATTTCCTCATTTGTAACTTGATCTTTGTACGTGACGTTTAAAAGTCTTCGGAAACATCTCATCTCCAAGGCCTGTATCCTTCGCTGAAGGTCAGCTGTAACTGTCCATGTCTCTACACACAACAAAATCATATCAATAGACCGGGGACGGCGTGGCCTAGTGGTTAAGTGGCACGGCTCACAGCCGGGAGGTGCTGGGTTCCATCCCCATCACAGCACCAGCCGTTACCCTGGGGAAGCAAACCCTTAGAAAATGCAGAGGAAGCAGATCCTTACATAAAATGCATGCTGAAGTCAGATTTACTGGGCCGACAGGCGCAAAATAAAAACAACAGTGCAACACACACCGCCTTGGGGGATTAGAGAAATACGGCGAACGCAAAAAACAAAACAAAATATCAATAGACCAACAAATAAAAAGGTTACATGCTCTCAAAGTCAATAACCATAGTAAAATGTGACATGCTGAAACGAAATGTGACAACATAAAGGTGAAATTATTTCCGGGGGCCAAAGATGTATCAATGAATGAGCTGAGAGCAGCCAGCAACTCAAGCTGACTCACCAGGATCAGCCAATCAAAGCTGACGGAGACCATATTCCATCGCCAAGTGGCAGCCCTGAAGACAGGCTGAACCCATGTAGCTTGGCTAAGAGAATAGGGATGGAATGGGAAGGCAAACATTGTTCCAAAAATGTTGTGCTGAAATCAGATGCGTCGGCTCGAAAGGTGTATGTATTGCAGCTTGTCTGTAAACTACGACATTGTGTAATGTCCTTTCCAGGACGAACGACGAAGAAGAAGAAGAAGAAATACTTTCCTAACAACGGCCTTTTCAGGGCGAAAAAGAAGAAGAAATACTTTCCTAACAACGGCCTTTTCAGGACGAAAAAGAAGAAGAAATACTTTCCATCCTTGTATGTCGCAAGATGCGAGTACAGAGAGTTATACATAGAACTTGCAATATCATCATGCAAAAACCATGTTGTTGTTACTGATCCAGCAGCATCCGAGCTCTCACTCTTTGACCCAATGCCATGTAATGGTATCTGCACATGTTTATCAGCTACCTGCAAAAAATCATTGATGTGAAACTGCACTGCAAATGACTGGAATCTGGTTTTTCTAAAAGATGGTTAGGATAAGCCAAAAGCATTGTTGGTCCTATGCTTCAACAAATAACTGGAATCTGGCTTTTCTAAAAGATGGTTAGGATAAGCCAAAAGCAGTGTTGGCCCTGTGCTTCAACATATAACTGGAATCTGGCATTTCTAAAAGATGGTTAGGGTAAGCCAAAAGCAGTGTTTGCCCTATGCTTCAACAAATAACTGGAATCTGGCTTTTCTAAAAGATGGTTAGGATAAGCCAAAAGTAGTGTTGGCCCTATATTTCAACAAAAAACTGGAATCTGGCTTTTCTAAAAGTTGGTTAGGATAAGCCAAAAGCAGTGTTGGCTCTATGCTTCAACAAATAACTGGAATCTGGGTTCACTAGGGGATGAAGATACAGCACAGTGAATGAGCTGACAGCAGTCAGCGACTCATAGCTGGTTGCGTGCATCGGGGTCAGCGAACCACAGATGGCCAAGATCCTATTCTACCTCAAAGTAGCGGCCCTGGAAACAGGCTGGCACTAGTGTAGTCTGACTAAGAGACTAGGGATTGCAATGGGAATACAAACCCTGTACCAAAAATTGCCAGCTCAAATCATGCCCGCCACCTGCCGCACAGATGCCTCTGATGCAGTCTGAACAGGACGACCACGTCAGACCTCGTTAGCAATTTGTGAGCGCGTTTGACAAAATTTATCGACCCCGTAATGTACCGTCTTACGCCACAAAGCTTATCACAGTAAACAGGAAGCATTTCCGCGTTACTATCCTTTGTAGAGTGTCATTTTGGCACACCCCCCCCCCCCCCCCCCCCCCCCCAACAAAACAAAAAACAACCCAGCATACTGTGCTTTGATTGAATACTCCGTGTGCCGGCATATGTGTAGCACAGCTGAGATAGGCTGGCCATGTGGTACGCATGTCGAATTAGTGTCTACCAAAAGAGCTGCTCTATGGAGGAGAACTGAAAAATGGCAAGAGAGCAAACCGTGGTCAGCGGAAACGGTACAAGGACATGCTTAAGAGATCAACAATCCAGTGCTGCTGTTGTTGTTGAATCCCCACAGTAAGTCAGTTTACTCTTTTGTGCGCCCTGAAAAGGGCGTTAAGTGGCGGGTTGCAGTATTCTGAGCATGCTGATGAAGGTGGACCAGTGTCCTCCAGGTGGTTGAGCTATGATTGGTTTCATCTGTCTGGCGCTCACTACTACGGGGATCACGTCGATCCACATCTCGCCAGCCAGGCTGCCTTAAAAACAGGCTGTTTCCAGGGAACGCTACATGGAAGAGAGATTATGGTTTGGGATCAAGATGCGGAGCAGCGCATGAGCTGCAGTGGTCAGTGACCCATAGCTAACTGCTAGGGTCAGGGCCAGCGAACCAGAGCTGCCAAGACCCTTCTACACCTCCACGCGGTGATCCTGGATAACAGGCTGCAGCAGAGCAGACTGGCTAAGGAGAAGGGATCGAAGAGGGAATGCTAACCCGGTACTCAAAAAATGCTTGCTGAAATCGGGTGTGTTGGACCGAAAGGTGCAAATATCGCAGTCAAGCTGTAAACTACAACACAACGCATTCCGTTCTACTTAAGCCCTTTCAGGGTTTGGTAGCGGGAGATTGAGAACGAATGAAGAAGAAAATTATGGTTTTGGTCAGTGTATTGTGCTTGGCGTAGCATCCTGGTCAGTATGTTGTGCCTGACTGGACTAGCGTCTCAGTTATCCAATCCAGTGCAGTATTAACCACGATGACTGGGAAAGAATCGCCACCAATCGCACAGACTGGCGCATCACTATTGCTGAGGTTGTTCCTAGACATGAGTCATCGAGAAAAATATGAGGTTATACAGAGATGATCTTTCCACAAATCTACTCACATCAATCCATCTTCAACCCCGGTGTCGGAGTGCGTCCTATTTCCTTGTTCTAAATGCGACAGACAATTCCAGGCTCCGACTGGCTTATTTAGCCATCATCGAACTCATATGAACAGTGAATGTCGACAAACTAAAGAAAATACAATATAGAATTACAACAGTAATAGGGTCTTTTGAAGACCTCTTTGCAACTGTCAATAGATGGAAACTCGCTTGGTATGGTCAGATATCGAGATCAAATGGTTTTGCAAATACGATCCTCCACGGAAAGGTGATTGGCAAACGACGAAGAGGCCGTCTCAAAAAGAGATGGGAGGACAACATAAAAGAATGGACCAATCTCCGACCAGAAGAGTCACAGGCAGCGGCCGCTGACAGAGAAGGATGGCGTGGTATTGTGAGGATGTCTTCATATGTGCCCCAACAACCTCACCGGTTACGAGATGACCTGACCTGAGAAACTAAAGTAAAGTAAGTAACATGTCCATTACAAAACATCGCTTCTTACAACCGCCACCTATTTGGCTGTTATAAGTTTATTGGCAATCGTGCAGTACGGTAGGTTGCTATTACTTTCCGCACGTGGAGGAGTGATCGCCCGAGAAAAAAACCCAGTGTCAGCCAAACTGGACACAAGTGGGAATCGAACCCGGAACATTGGGATTGTGAAAACCGAGAGAATTTCACCCCTAGGCCATGCAGTATAGATAGAGTACCTCATCAAAGATTATTTAGAAAGTTAAAATCACATGGAATAGGTGGCGAAGTTGCCAAATGGATTGAAAATTGGTTAACGGGAAGAAGGCAGAGGGTGGGCATAAATAAGGAGTACTCTGAGTGGAGTGAAGTGAAAAGTGGTGTGCCACAGGGCTCGGTTTTGGGACCAATTTTGTTCTTGATATATATAAATGATTTGGACATTGATATGAGATCCATGATTGCAAAATTTGCTGATGACACAAAACTATGCAGTAGTGTCTCATCTAAAGCGGAAGTGGATATATTGATGTCGGATTTAGATAAAATTCGAGAATGGTCTGTAAGCTGGCAAATGGAGTTTAATGTAGATAAATGTACAGTCATCCACATGGGTAGATCCAATATGGAACATAATTACAGAATGGGAGAAAACAATATTAGAAAGATAGATAAGGAAAGGGACCTAGGGGTTATAATAGATCATACAGGAAAGGTGAGTGAGCAAGTTAAGGTAGCAGTGAAAAAGGCAAATGCAATGTTAGGTATGATAAAAAGAAATATTAAACATAGGAGCAAGGAAGTGATCGTCAAACTGTATAAAGCTTTAGTTAGACCTAGATTGGAGTACTGTGTACAGGTGTGGAGTCCTTATCATAGAGGGGACATAAACATGCTAGAAAGAATACAAAAAAGAGCGACAAAGATGATAGTGGGATTCCAGAATTACAGTTATGAGGAACGACTCAGAAAAACCGGCCTACAGTGTCTCGAAGAGAGAAGAATTCGTGGTGACTTAATACAGGTTTATAAGATGATCAGAGGAATCGATAAATTAGACTATAACAAGTTTTTTAAAATACAGCCACCTACAATAACACGAGGGCATAGCTACAAGCTGATTAAAGAGAGGTCCAGGTTAGATATTAGGAAATATTTTTTTAGTCAGAGAGTGGTGTCTGCTTGGAATGCATTGCCAGGGGAGGTAGTGGAGGCAGGGACAGTTAATGCATTTAAGAATAAACTGGATGCGCATAGATTTTAGAGCAAGGTGATGTAAATGTAACTGGTTGTATACAGACTCTGCAGGGTCTTCTAAACCAGTATAAAGATGTTAAGTTAAGTTAAGTTTAAGTTAAGGATCCACCTTTCCTTTAGAAACTACCAACTACATTTTTCAGCTATCACATATCAGTTTATGACCTATTACTGACCGACCCTCGTAGTTGCATGCCATATTTCCTAGCCATATAGCCATCTGCTAATGAAGGTGTGTAGTCTGGATGTGCCATTACTAGCCCAGTGTCATGTCTCTGAACAATTATTTTTTAACTCTCTGCAGTTGTTCCGGACACACATGGACTATATGGAGCGGACAAAAGTCCTTTTGGGTACAGACAAACTGTCGGAAGTGATTACCACCAGTCCCAGAATAATGTACGTAATTAATGCATACTTTCTATTGAATTTTGTTATTCTTATTTTGTTGGTGCATAATTTAACCTTTAACACGCCACATAATTTTTTACGAAAAATTTGCATCTTGCTTTCGAAGTTGACTTTCAAAATGTGTAACTTTTCTGTTTGTTTGTCAATAAATTTGATTGTTCTTGTGTGTAGAGACGCAATTGAATAACGAACTTGTGTGTGTTATTGTTTTTGTTGTGTGTTTGTTAGTTTCTGAGATACAAAAAGATGAAGGTGAAAATTTATGAAAATCTCGTTAAAAACATTTTGACTTGACCGCTAGGCGTAGTCGCTCCCTATAGAAAACCATGGATACCACAACAACGTATCGATACTGTGTTTACAATATCGACACAACTGTTAGTTTCCAATTCAAACGTAGTTCTTTCATCTAAACAAACAAAATAAACAGATCTACTCGATAAAGATCTTTCCCAAAAACCTACTTCACCTTTCGCAAAAAGTCGACTTGCTCCAAACGGCGTATACAAAATTAAAATTGCTCAAAAGCCATTTGTAATCTAACATACGATACTTTTACCGGCAAAATATCGTGTATATATGTGTAACGTATTCAGCAGTAAAAAAAATGGCTGTCGAGGGTGTCTCTGTTATAAAAAAAAACAAAAACATTTTCCGCACACCCTTTTTTTGAATGCCGAGTCAGTCCAGAAATTCATCTTCTCGTCCATTTTTACAATTCTTGTGATGGTGAATGTTCCCACCGCCCACTAAAATCTAAATTGAAGACAATTTCGTGATCGTCTACTTTGTCTTTATATTTTTTATGTTTTTAATAGATCATTATCATATGGCATGTCAAGACATAATAAAATAAAATGGTTCGGACATCTGACAAGAATGCAACTAAAGTTACTAACTATGCAGATCTACATCAGAGCAACAGGGAGACCAAGAAAAAGATGGATAGATGGTGTCAGTGAGACACTGAAGTACACAGAATGAGAAGAACATTGAACACCAGACAACAGGGTTTCAGAGCAAGAGGGAGACCAAGAAAAAGATGGATAGATGGTGTCAGTGAGACACTGAAGTACACAGAATGATAACCCTGCTGAAGATGAATACGTTGGACCGAAGGGTGCAAATATCGCAGTCAAGCTGTAAACTAGCGACACAACACATTCCGTTCTCCAGACTACATCCTGCAACTTGCAAGGCCATGTTCAGGGCTTGGTAGCGGGAGATTGAGAATGAACGCAGAAGAAGAAGAAGAACGATAACAACATTGGTGATAACATCTGGCACACAAAAGAAAATTACACCTCCCAGCGACATCTTCCGAAACAAGTTGATAGAAGATGATGATGATGATGATGATGAAAGCTGTTTTCTTTCTTATTTTTTCTCCAGGAAGAGTGGATTCAACCTCCGTCCAATCAGTGTGACATATGGGAACGCCGTAGAGCTTCACAAGAATGAAGAATATCCCATCAGCTACGATCAGGAGGCACACCAAACTGTCAGCAACATCAGCCTCCGGGCTGAACTTGAAGCTCACGCCTCAACCAGTGATGTCAATTCTACTGACAAGGAGCAACTGACGGACAGTATCAATGTCACTCAAAGAGCTACTGCCACACGTAAGTCGTTTGTGTTGGAATTATTTTAATACAGATTGAAAAGTTGTTACTCCTCTCTTACCTTTGCCGGGTAGTTAAATATGCCATTTGAGACTGAAGAGTGGTTCACCGGGTTCTTTGTGTGTGGCTAAGACAAGAATAGGACCACTGCCTCACAGAGAGCGTGTTGTAAGAGGCGGCTGGCTAACTGTGTGACATGGCATAACACCGGTCATGGTTAGGTGGTTTGTTAAGAGCAGCCTACTTTGCTCTAGTGTTTGAGTCTACAATGGGACCTGCACAGGGGCATGTGCCACTGTAGAAGTACAGGTCCATTAAGAACTAAGACCATCCATCAAATTTACTTTATACATCACGCTGGGATACACCACCTATTCATCGTCTATTCATTGGGGGAGGGGAGGGGGGGGGGGGGAGAACATTTCTAGTTTGATCATTATTTGAATCACACCTAATAATAGTTGTCCATCACAAGTGATAAAGACCACTCTCTTTGTTCAGCTGTGTGGACAGTCGTATCTCTTGCTGTGTCCGCTGAAATGGGTGACTTGCGCGGTTATTTGGATTAAAGTGAGGAAGAAACTGCGCCTTTTGTCAACCTCACTCACAGAGCCTAAGCTACCTTTTGCCAGTGGCAAGACATTCATCGAGACGACTGGAGATAGCATAGGATGCAGATTTGGCCTCAGGGTTACCACCGAAGCCTTTCCGTAAACATGTAACCCGCAGGGTAGAAAGGTGGGATGGCATCTAACGCAGTTTGTCGTGCCTTTTCGATAACCACAAGAGGTCGTATGGACAACACTCAGCGTGTGAGTGGGTCTGGCATCTCTCCCCAGCTGTATTCAACTCATCATAGTAGCATCTAAAATTCCCACACGCCAAATTCGCGAAGGTGAACCGGCAGAACTAACCCGTGAAATACGTCACAGGTATAAGCGTAGTGCCATTCAGCCGGCGTCCAGACCAGGATAAACGGATGGAAGAAATCAGAAAAAAAGAACGAAATAACAAGTCCAGATGGAAAACTACTCCACGTATCCGTGAACACAAGTGTAAGTCGTCGACTAGTGTAAATTCCAGGCAAATCCGTGGTCTGGCGGCATCCATAATGATCCAAAACAGTAGAGAAATGTAGACTCGCAGCCAGTTATGGCGCCATCTTTGCCTATTATTATTCAAATGACATCCTTTTCAGAATAAACACCATCTAAATCCAATTTATCAGCCTTCAAACCATTGAGAAACTTGTAACAGCTTGTTCGGTGGTCAGCCTTTTCGTAAGTCATTTCCCGAATTTTCTACACTACTTTCTATCAACTTAGTCACAGCGGACTTTAAACAAACAATGATCAAACTGAAATTGGGGATCAAGACGCTGAGCAGCACATGAGCAGCACCGGTCAGCGACCCGTAGCTGACTGCTAGCGTCAGGGCCAGCGAACCAGAGCTGGCAAGACCCTTCTACGCCTCCACTAGGCTGAAACAGAGCAGACTGGCTAAGGAGAAGGATTGACGAGGGAATGCTAACCCGGTACTCAAAAAATGCTTGCTGGTCAGATGTGTTGGATTTAAAAGTGCAAATATCGCAGTCAAGCTGTAAACTACTACAACGCATTCCGTTCTCTGGACTACATTCTGCTACTTAAGCCCTTTTAGGGTTTAGTAGCGGGAGATTGAGAACAAACGAAGCCAAACCAAGCCAAATTGAAATTTATCTTGAAAGGACAACAATTTCAGACCAGTGAAGAAATTAAGGGCAATCCATAGACTTATGATCCCCCCAAAATGTTGACTGGACTATTTCTAGAAGTGAGAACTGATTTGGAATCAATGAATAATTCTTCTTTGTCTTCTTCTTCTTCTTCTTCTTCTTCTTCTTCTTCTTCTTCTTCTTCTTCTTCTTCTTCTTCTTCTTCTTCTTCTTCTTCTTCTTCTTCTTCTTTGTCTTCTTCTTCTTCTTCTTTGTCTTCTTCTTCTTCTTCTTCTTCTTCTTCTTCTTCAATCAACTGATGCTATACTTCTAGCCTGTGATGTTCACGAAGTAGACTGCACGTTTCAGGTCTTCGTCGGCGCACCACAGCTGGTCGGTCGAGCATGGTCGCTCCCCCAGGCTAGACTGCCTCTCTTTGGTCTGCACACGTCAGGCAGTCCTGCAGGATACGTTCTAGTGTTTGCTTGGGTGCTCCACAATCGCACGTGGCGGTGTCTCTGATACCCATTCTGTGGAGGTGGGCCTCAAGTCTGCAATATCCCGTTCTGAGTCTGAAGATCGTTGTTTGCCCATCTCCACCAAGTTTGTCTATGCTGTCATTTTCTGGCTTGAATTCTTTGTGCTGGTTCTCCATTCCGTCCTCGTGGATCATTTAAGTCTTTGCTTCTTTATACCTGTGTGTGGATGGTGAGTCTGCAAGTTGCCACCTCCGATTTTTATGAGATTATCTACCATCTCGTTTCTAAGGATCCCACCATGGGCCGGGATCCACTGTATGACAAGATCTGTTTTTTTTGGGACAGCAATCCGATGTTAAATTTTATTTTATGTAAGAATCTATCTTGCTTGGAGCTTGAGATGGCTTGGAGTACGCTCCTGAACTCTGTTAGAATGACCATTTTCCCTGTAGTTGTTTTTTTCTCTGATTAGAGTGAATTGATGAGTTAATAAAAAGGAGTACGGGATCAAGACGCTGTGCAGCGCATGAACTGCTAGCGTCAGGGCTTGCAAACCAGAGCTGCCAAGACCCTTCTACACCTCCACGCGGTGATCCTGGATAACAGGCTGCAGCAGGACAGACTGGCTAAGGAGAAGGGATCAAAGAGGGAATGCTAACCCGGTACTCAAAAAATGGTTGCTGAAGTCGGATGTGTTGGACCGAAAGGTGCAAATATCGCAGTCAAGCTGTAAACTACGACACAACGCATTCCGTTCTCCGGACTACATTCTGCTACTTAAGCCCTTTCATGGTTTGGTAGCGGGAGATTGAGAACAAACGCAGAAGAAGAAGAAGAAGAATAAGAAAGGAGTATTTAGAAGAAGACAAGGTTGATTAAGTTCCAGGTAAGCCCGCAATGTGTCCAAGAAAGTTCTGCAACTTTTTGAACAGACCTCGTACTTGCAAAATCAGGACAGTAATATTGCTAATAGCCATACTAGACCATGCGCAGGGCAGTGGAACAGGAAACAACTGGAAAGTCAGCAAGAATCCTACCTCCTGCTAAGCAAGTGTTTTATCCATTTTAGTTTCTTGACATCTGAAAGAAAGTGTTTTGTCCACTTTAGTTTCATGACATTCTAAAGAAAGTGTTTTGTCCATTTCTTTACATTTTAAAGAAAGTGTTTATGTCCACTTTAGTTATTTGACATCGTAAAGAAAGTGTTTTTGTCCACTTAAGTTTCTTGACATTCTAAAGAAAGAGTTTTTCCATTTTAGTTTTTCAACATTAAAATGAAAGTGTTTTGTCTGCTTTAGCTTCTTGACATTCTAAAAAAGTGTTTTGTCTGCTTTAGCTTCTTGACATTCTAAAAAAGTGTTTTGTCCACTTTAATTTCTTGAGTCTAAACGGAGAGTGGTGGCTGTGTATGAGGTCATGACGCCTAAGTGACATTTACCTGTTATTTGTTTTTATTTATTAAAAAAAATTAAGGGAGCCAAGGTAGAGCAGTAGTGCCGCTGAAGACGGATGTGTTGAACCAAAAGGTGCAAATATCGCGCTCAGTCTGTAGACTAGCGACACAATGCATTCCGTTGTCTGGACTACGTCCTGCTACTTGCAAAGCCCTGTTCAGGACTTGGTAGCGGGAGATTGAGAATGAACGAAGAAGAATAAGAACAGTAGTTAACGTAACATTTTTAAACTGGGTTACAATACTGCAGAGTCTGTATACAGCCAGTTTCTTTTACATTCACTTGATCTGAAATGACCTATATGCCTCCAATCTATTCTTGAATGCATTAATTGACCATGCCTCCACTATTTCCTGTGACAATGCTTTCCAAGCATTCACCACTCTCTGACTAAAAATAAAAAAGTTAGTGCACTGGCTTTCCAGCTGAGCGATTGAGGTTTGATCTCGAGATGGTGCGGGATTTTTCACATCACAAAACAGATCCTGGGGTCGACCCAGCCTAAAAAATTGGGTACCAGAATAATCTGGGAAAGTCAAGGTGGCCGGCGAGATGTCATCACTTCTAGTGTGCCATTGGTCAAGAAAAATATGGGCCTAACGCCATGTTAACAATATGACACATTGGCACGTTAACGGGATCTTTTTACTCAATTAAAGCGAAGAGTTTCAAAGTATATATGCAAGTCTGTACCATTTCTTTAAACATACATTTATCTGATACATTGTTTATCAATTCTTTGCCTCTCCTTGGCTGGCGGATCTTTTTGTTTCTGGTAAGTTTCCGTTGGACAAAAGTGTGATTTGGATGTTTTTGTATCCTGCATGTTTGCATGTATATCTTATTAGTTATTAGGTTTTTGTAAAATTATTTTTAGAAATACGAAAATTTAATATAAACTAGTTTGGTCATTAAATAACAGCAATTTTATTATAAAGTGCATGGAAGAGTAGGGACAACGGAAAATCTTATTTCAGGACATGAAATGGCTCTTTAGCAATACTTCATGCAGGGATTGTGTCGATTGAGCAGTATGCGCAATAAAGAGTGGCAAATATGGTGCCTTACAGTCTGCGGGTCTACATTGGTATTTTAGCTCATTATGAATGCTTCCAGGCCATAGATTTGCCTGGAATTAGCACTAGTCGACGACTTACACGGAAATGTGTAGTTGTTTTCCATTTGGACAGATTAATTCGTCCTTTTTTGTGTTTTCATCCCTCCGATTATCGTGGCCTGTACATTGGCTAAACTATATCATCTGAATTAGCGCTACACTTAAACCAGTGTCGTATTTCACGGTCTGGTACACACGGCTGAACTTCACGAGATTGGCGTTCTTTGCCCAAGCTGCGTACAGCGTTGCTTTTGGTGTGACTGTAATTTAGACATGACTATAGTAAAGTAAAGTAAAGTAACCCATAGCATTCCTGCAGTATGGATGTGAGGTGTTAACTATCTCACATTTCAAAGGCTCGGCTATATGAGGGCGGTAGCCATCTCCTCTTCCTCGCTGCTTTTACTTCCCGGACTGAACCGGTACGCATTTAAGATTGGGTCGACCCAGGAGCTATAGCGGTCTGAAAAAAACACTTCGCCTAAACTGGGGAATGAACCCAGGACTACTCAGATGCGAAGCCAGCACGCTAACCACTGCGCTACACGGCTCCTAGACACGACTATAATGGACTAGAAAACATTGCCCGATAGAGATGCCCATCACATCACTCACACACTGAGTGATAGCCCTGCTGCGACCTCTTGCAGTAATGGGAAAGGCACGACACACAACGATATATGTCACACCCTTGCCCCCTCCGCTGCCTTGCAGGAAACCTGTTTACAGGAAAGCCCCATCATGTAAAAACTATAGATAAAAAATAAATCTACTTCTTTTGGTTCTAGAGCTTGCTGTTTTGCCATTTTGTGTTTAAACCTTTACAGTGCATCCTAATTGGTTAGATTTGTTTCTTAAGACACAAATATTATGAATTAGGCCGAACTGTGAAAGATTAAGACATGAACCTAATCAGTTTGGCAGGACTATAAAGGGTAAAGACATAAATATAAAGGGTCAAGACATAAATCTAATCAGTTTGGCAGGACTATAAAGGGTCAAGACATGAATCTAATCCGTTTGGCAGAACTATAAAGGGTCAAGACATGCATCTAATCCGTTTGGCAGAACTATAAAGGGTCAAGACATGAATCTAATCCGTTTGGCAGAACTATAAAGGGTCAAGACATGAATCTAATCCGTTTGGCAGAACTATAAAGGGTCAAGACATGAATCTAATCCGTTTGACAGAACTATAAAGGGTCAAGACATGAATCTAATCCGTTTGGCAGAACTATAAAGGGTCAAGACATGAATCTAATCCGTTTGGCAGAACTATAAAGGGTCAAGACATAAATCTAATCAGTTTGGCAGAACTATAAAGGGTCAAGACATGAATCTAATCCGTTTGGCAGAACTATAAAGGGTCAAGACATGAATCTAATCCGTTTGGCAGAACTATAAAGGGTGAAGACATGAATCTAATCCGTTTGGCAGAACTATAAAGGGTCAAGACATGAATCTAATCCGTTTGGCAGAACTATAAAGGGTGAAGACATGAATCTAATCCGTTCGGCAGAACTATAAAGGGTCAAGGCATGAATCTAATCCGTTTGGCAGAACTATAAAGGGTGAAGACATGAATCTAATCCGCTTGGCAGAACTATAAAGGGTGAAGACATGAATCTAATCCGCTTGGCAGAACTATAAAGGGTGAAGACATGAATCTAATCCGCATGGCAGAACTATAAAGGGTGAAGACATGAATCTAATCCGTTTGTCAGAACTATAAAGGGTGAAGACATGAATCTAATCCGTTTGGCAGAACTATAAAGGGCCAAGACATGAATCTAATCCGCTTGGCAGAACTATAAAGGGTCAAGACATGAATCTAATCCGCTTGGCAGAACTATAAAGGGTGAAGACATAAATATAAAGGGTGAAGACATGAATCTAATCCGTTTGGCAGAACTATAAAGGGTGAAGACATAAATATAAAGGGTGAAGACATGAATCTAATACAAAGACCAACCTGCATTTGATCAGTTCTAGAGTTTGTTGTTTTGGCTTTTTGTATTTAATGCATGTTCCTTTTGAATTTTTGTTCTAGTTTTGTCTTTTGATTTGAGGCTTTCAATATCGGCAGGCCGAGCATTATCAATTAGCTTGGCTTGGCTTCGTTTGTTCTCAATCTCCCACTACCTAAACCTTGACACGGCCTTAGTATCAGAATGTAGTACAGAGAACGGAATGCGTTGTGTCGTAGTTTACAGCTTGACTGCGATATTTGCACCTTTCGGTCCAACACATCCAACTTCAGCAAGCATTTTTTTAGTTTCGGGTTAGCATTCCCTCTTCGATCCCTTCTCCTTAGCCAGTCTGCTCTGTTGCAGCCTGTTATCCAGGATCACTGCGTGGAGGTGTAGAAGGGTCTTGGCAGCTCTGGTTCGCTGGCTCTGACGCTAGCAGTCAGCTATAGGTTGCTGACCGCTGCAGCTCATGCACTGCTCAGCATCTTGATCCTGCCTTATCATTTAAAAACTATAATCCGCAAGATAAGGAAAAACTAAATCTGCATGTTTCAGCTTTAGATCTCAAGGGAAGACGCTGGCTTGTGAAGTGGCACGGCTCACAACCCAAAGGTGCTGGGTTTGCTCCCCAATCACAGCACCGGTTGTTACACCGGAGAAGCAAACCATTAGAAAATGCAGGAGATAGTAGACCCTTACATAAAATGTGTGCCGAACTCAGATGCACTGGGCCGACAGGCGCAAAATAAAAATGGGGTTAGAGAAATACGGCGAAAGCAACAAAAAAAAAACCCAAAAACTAGAGCATGTTGTTTTGTCATTTTGTGTTTAATGCATATTCTTTTCTAATCTTATATTTTTTTTTCCTGCTGAAGGTTTTCAGACAAGTAGGTGACAGCATCATTTTTGTAAATAAAGATATATCCATCGTGCCCCAGTTGGTAGAAGAAGCCATTTCTTCAAATAAAAAAAAGTTGAAAAAAAAATCGCTACTTTTGTTAGATTATTGAACAAAATGGGCCAAATTACTTCTCAATCACTTACCAGCCAACGTCTCTAAAGCTATTCATGTAGTTTGCAGGGTGTTTTAAATTCATCAAACATGCAAACAACAGCCGGTAAGCCAGCCTCGCTGTGATAAGGTACTATAAAAGAAGGGTATTGAAATTGCTGAAGTCGGATGTGTTGGAGCGTAGGTGCAAATATCACAGTCAGTCAAGCTGTAAACTATGACACAACGCATTTCGTTCTTTGGACTACATTCTGCTACTTAAGCCCTTTCAAGGGTTGGTAGTGGGAGATTGAGAACGAACGAAGCCAAGCTAAGACAAACCAAATGCCTGAAAAAAAATAGTCGTCCTTCTCACCGTGGCTCTTCTTGTATGGAAAGCATCATTTGGAATTTGAAAATAGCACATTTCATTTTTCTGATAATTTGTTGTTAGCCATTTTGTATTTAATGCGACAAAAGCAGCCATCAGGGCAACGCACAGTACAAAATGGAAAAAAGACCAGCCTGACCACATAGAAAATGATGCCGACCATCAACTCTCCAGGCAAGACCAGGTGATCATTCTCCGGCTACGCACAGGTCACAACAGACTTAGATGCCATCTGTTCAATAAATTCAAGATTGGCACTTTAGACCTTTGTGCTTGCGGCACAACCCATGACAGCAGAACACATTTTGCGGTCCTGCCCATCGTATACCGACAAAAGAAGGTAGCATTTGGCAACAGCCAGTGCCCTTCTATGAGACACTATACGAAAGTACACGGAGCCTCAAGTCGAGGTCTTGGAGAAGAAAAAAACTCGAGTAATAACAACGGGAACATATTTAAGTAATTTCCGTGCAGAAGCAGAGGCACCGAAGGACGCAGCTGAGCTTGTAATCCACGATAAAGATATCCACAAAGAAAACATAGTATTCCTGACTGATGCCGCGTCAGTATAAGCAGCACTAAAACAAGACAAAGATGAAGATCTCGAGCAATATATGTTCTCCCTGACACAGCTCTCAGCAGAACCCCAGGGTTGGTCATACAGTGGATCCCATCCGACTGCAATATTGAAGGCAATGAAGCTGCAGACAAACTAGCAAAGAGTGGAGAAGCATCCCCACAAACAGACCTGAGTATCACATATAACGAGGCCGTGACCATAATTAAAGCCAACTTCAGGGGAAAATGGGCTGATCAACACCCGACTTCTGAAAATCTTTACAACAAATTGACAATTTGAACAGATGACAGGTGCCCATGTGGGGAGCATATCATGACCGTGGAACACATCCTGCAAAGCTGCAAGCTCATGCAGGAAAAAAGAGAACAATACTGGTCTCGGGAGACAAATATGAGACAAAAGCTGTATGGAGATGAAACAGCCTTACAAACAACGGTGTCCTTTGTAAGAGAAACCGGAACCTTAATCTGAGGATGAACGAAGAAGAAGAAGTCGAGGTGTGAAGACGAACGAGGGAGTATTTAATGCACATATTATTTTATTTCTAAATTTTATGCCGTTTTTAACCTTAACAACACTATATTAACAATTGAAATTATTATTTATCAGCATGTTATGTTGAACTATGGTTGCTGACTTTGAGAGCCTGTAACCATTTTGTCTATCGATATGTTTTGTTTGTGTGTAGAGACATAAATGAATAACGAACTGTTATTGTTTTTGTTGTGTGTGTGTTAGTTTCTAAGATACAAGGAGATGAAGTTGGAAATGTGGAAAAACAGCACAAACATTTCGACTCAACTATTTCGGGGGGTATCGCATCTGACGAAATCCTTTTTAAATTTCCAGAGAGAATGAATAATGAAGTTTTACAAGACCGGCATATCTGTTAGTTTCCACTACAAACGTATTTATTACATCTACATAAACAAACTAAACAGATCGACCTCAGAAAAATCAGTTGCAACAACTTAACCTCATGACCCTCAATAATGGGTTAATCTTCAAATCCGAGTAAAAAAGAGAAGAAATTGTTTCAAGACATTTCCTCACTTGTAATCGAAGCTGATGAACGTGGACTATTTTTAGATTCAAATACATACGATCAGCCATTTCTATAGCAATAACCGGTGACAATGTAGAGAATATGTGGGTGGTTAGTTTTTATAACATTTAGCTGTAAAACATAATTTTTTTTCGAACTATAAATTTCGGCAATAGCGCGACAAAGGTTATTAATAAGAGCACATATTTTACTATTCATTTTTGTGTTTTTTTTTTTTGGTTTTATGGTTTCTCTGTAAATGATAACTGCACATTGTTTCAAAACTTGGTTTGGTCATTGTATATTTACTAATAACTGCACAATTTGTAAGTTTTGTTGTCATTTGTTAATATTGTTGATGTTTGCGAATGCCAGCAATGAGTAGGTTACTCTTTTGTGTGCCCTGAAAAGGACGTTAAGTGACGAGTTGCAGTAGCTTTCCTCACATCTCGAGTGTGCTGATGAAGGCGGACTGGGGTCCTCCAGGTAGTTGTGCTATGCTTGGCTTCATCTGCGTGTCACTCACTACAATGGGGATCACGTCGATCCCTCAACTCGTTAGCCAGGCTGCCATGAAAACAGCCCGTTTCCATGGAGGACTACTAGGAAGCGGAGGTGAGGGTCTTGGCCAGTGTCTTTCGCCTGACCCAACCCTGACTAACATGTCTGATCAGTATGTTTTGCCTGACACTGACTAACATGTCTGATCAGTATGTTTTGCCTGACCAGACCTTAGTCTTCCTCCCTGTCATTTGGTAATAGTTAAGTTCTTGTTATTTTTCTTGATTCTGGTGTAACTTAATGGTTGTGTGTGGCATCAATGCTGTTCATCTTTGTCACTTATTGAGAATGTGTATAATACAAAATATCTTTAACAAAGTTTATAACTGGCATGTTTTACGAATACCTTTTGGGGCCAGAGATGTAGCACAGTGAATGAGCTGCAGCAGAATATAGCTGAACAAGACTGCATTCTGCTTCAAATGCTGGCCCTGGAAACAGGCTCGTTCATGCAGTCTGGTAAAGAAAATAGGGATCACTGTGGGAAAACAAATACGTTACCCAAAAAAGCCGGCTGAAAACAGATGTGTTGGGTTGAAAAGCGCATATATCACAGCCTCACTGTAAACTACAACATCAATTTCAGGATGAAGTAGAAGAAGAAAATCTTAATTTTTGTGTGCTTTTATTTCTTAAAATTGGAGTGAAGAGCAATCTGAGTCACCGATGCCACCTGAAAATATTCGATGCATATATTTCTTGTGCAGGAAGTGAAGGGCAATCTGGGTCACAGAACCCACCAGGGATTTAGATTAGAGTTTGAGCTGCAGCGGTCAGCGACCCATAAATGACTGGAAGCATCAGGACCAACGAACCAGAGCTGCCAAGACCATTTTACACCCCACGAGGTGATCCTGGATAACAGGCTGCAACAGAGCAGACTGGCTAAGGAGAAGGAATCAAATAGGGAAGGCTAACCCGGTACCCAAAAATGTCTGCTGAAGTCAGATGTGTTGGACTGAAAGAAGGTGCAAATATCGCAATCAAGCTGTAAACTACGGCACAACGCATTCCGTTCTCCCGACTACATCCTGCTACTTAAGCCCTTTTCAGGACTTGATAGCGGGAGATTGAGAACGAAGAAGAAGGAGAAGATTGATACCATCTGGAAATGCACGATGCATATATGTCTTGTTAATGATTTATTTTATACAGAGTAATTGTTCGGTTATCTTGTGATCTCTCCTGTCCAGGGTTGAACCAAACGTTGGCTGATATCATAGCATCAATGCCAGAGTTTGAAGAATCTCACGTCACAATAAGGCCACAGGGCAGTTTGGATAAGCTCAGTTCAATGTAAGTAAATGAATGTGTCTTCATTTCTTATAATTTACAATTTTTAGGGGGTTGTAAAAATGAGAGATACGATTCACGTCTCTCAAAAAATGAACGAAAGTGCAAACTTGCGGGGTGTTCAAATCCTTCATGTTTCAAGTGTTCTCTGATCTGAAGGAGGGTTCAGTGAATAGTCATATTGGAGATGAATGATAAACTCGAAGGTCCCTGAGCAAGTCCAGGTAGCAGTTAAAAGGCAAATACAATGATAGGTATGATAAAAGAAATATCAAACATAGCAGCATGGAAGTGATAGTCAAACTGTACAAAGCATGTTAGACCTAAATTGGAGCACTGTGTACTGCTGAAGTCAGATGTGTCGGACTGAAAGGTGCAAATATCGCAAGTCGAGCTGTAAACTAGCGACACAACGCATTCCGTTCTCCGGACGACATCCCGCTACTTGCAAAGCCCTGTTCAGTGCCTGGTAGCGGGAGATTGAGAACGAACACAGAAGAAGAAGAAGAAGGAGTACTGTGTACAGGTGTGGAGTCCTTATCATAGAGGAAATATAAACATGCTGGAAAGGATACAAAGAAGAGCGACAAAGCTGATAGTGGGATTCCAGAATTATAGTTATCAGGAAAGACTAAAATAAACCGGCCTACAGTATCTAGAAAAGAGAAGAGTTCGAGGTGACTAAATACAGATTTATAAAATAATCAAAGGAATGGATAAATTAGACTATAACAAGTTATTCAAAATACAACTACCTACAAGAACAAGAGGGCATAGCTACAAATTAATTAAAGAAAGGTCCAGATTAGGTATTAGTAAATTTCTTTTTTAATTAGCGAGTGGTGAATGCTTGGAATGCATTGCCACAGGAAATAGTGGAGACAGGGGTAATTAATGCATTCATGAATAGTTTATATGTACATAGCTTTTAGACCAAGGAAATGTAAAAGAAACTGGTTGTTTAAAGACTACAGAGTCTTCTAAACCAGTATAAAGACGTTAAGAGAAGAGATCAAAGTCTCATCTTTCAGTTCCGGACAGGGGATCAAGATACTGAGCAGCGCATGAGCTGCAGTGGTCAGCGACCCGTAGCCGACTGCTAGCGTCAGGGCCAGCGAACCAAAGCTGCCAAGACCCTTCTACACCTCCGCGCGGTGATCCTGGATAACAGGCTGCAGCAGGGCAGACTGGCTAAGGAGAACGGATCGAAGAGGGAATGCTAACCCGGTACTCAAAAAATGCTTGCTGAAGTCGGATGTGTTGGGCCGAAAGGTGGAAATATCGCAGTCAAGCTGTAAACTACAACACAACGCATTCCGTTCTCTGGACTACATTCTGCTACTTAGGCCCTTTCAGGGTTTGGTAGCGGGAGATTGAGAACGAACGAAGAAGAAGAAGAAGAAGAAACATCCTGCAGCTTACTAGGCCTGGGGGAAGATACAAATAATTTTAGTAGATTTTTAGCAAAATTTTTTTATTTTGTCTGGGCAGCGGCCGTTAAGCCAACTCTTTTTGATTTCTAACTCAGGTCAGGTCAGGTCATCCCGTAACCGGTAAGGTCGTTTGGGCACACAAGAAGACATCCTCACAACTCCACGCCATCCCTCTCTGTCAGAAGCCGCTGCCTGTGCCTCTTCTGGTCGGAGACTGGTCCATTCTTTTATGTTGTCTTCCCATCTCTTTTTGGGCCGGCCTCTTCGTCGTCTGCCATGCACCTTCTTGTGGAGGATTGTGTTTGCAAGACCATTTGATCTCGATATGTGACCGTACCAAGTGAGTTTCCTTCTTTTGACAGTTGCCAAGAGATCTTCGAAAGGCCCTATTGCCGTCGTAATTCTATTTCGGATTTCCTCGTTTGTAACTCGATCTTTGTACGTGACGTTTAAAAGTCTTCGGAAACATCTCATCTCCAAGGCCTGTATCCTTCGTTGAAGGTCAGCTGTAATTGTCCATGTCTCACACGCATAGAGAAATATTGACAGGACCAGTGTACGCATTAATCTGATTTTCGTGCGTAGTGCTAACCGTTTATCTTGCCAGATTTTGTTAAGCTGTGCAAGCGCCGCTATTGTCTGTGCTATTCTGGCCAACACCTCACATTTTTATCCTTTATCATTGACAATCAACCCAAGATATTTAAAACGGTCAACTACTTCGAGTTCCTGACCGTTTGCTTTTATCTTGCTGTTGAAGCCCGTAGCGTTGTTTGTCATTAGTTTTGTCTTTCCAGCGTTTATCTCCATACCATAGTGAAGAGCTGTTTCATCGAGCCTTCTGACCCATTCCTGGAGTTCTGTTTCTGAACCCGCCAACCCGTCGATATCATCTGCAAAACGAAGGTTAGTAATCGCTCGGCCCCCTATCTTGACAGTACCAACGTGACCTCCAAGTGCCTCACTCATAATTCCTTCAAGGAATATATTGAAAAGAGTTGGAGAGACCAACTGATGTGCGAAACCAGTCTCCTCGCCTCCCATTCACAAGAACTGCACTAGACGCCTTGTGATACAGGTGTTCAAAGACCGTTATAATATTTCCGTTGATATTATACATCCTCATGGTTGCCCAAAGCGCTTTATGCCATACCCTATCAAACGCCTTCTTAAAATCCACAAACACATGATACAGTGTTTGCTGCTGTTCTAGATATTTCATGCTTAGCAGCCTTAAATTAAATATCTGTTCTGTAGTGCTTCTCCCCTGTCTGAACCCTGCTTGCTCCTCGGCAATAATGTTCTCTGCTTGGGGTTTCAATCGGCCGAGGATTAATTTAAGCATGACCTTGCTAGGGTGGCTAATGAGGCTTATTGTTCTGTAATTTTGGCACAGCTTTAGGTTTCCAGACTTATGTAGCGGTATAACTATAGATTTCGTCCATAAGTCCGGCCAGTTTCCTGTCGCCCATATTTTGTCACAGATGTGTGTCAGGCCTTCCACCACTACCTCTCCACCTGCTTGTAAGAGCTCTGCTGGTATATTGTCCACGCCGGCCGCCTTCCCTCTTCTCAATGTCTTTACCGCTGCAATTCCCTCTTCCTTCGTTATCAGTTGGTTATCCTCTATATTTGTTGCTGCCAAGGGATTTTTAACGTGCTTGACACTGAACACGGGAGTCCGATCTCTACCTAGAGACCAGGGGAGTTTTTAACCACAATATCCGCGTGAAAAAATCTCGGTCTCCACTGTGATTCGAACTCACGACCTTCAGCATTCGGGGCAGACACCTTTCCCCCAGACCACTGAATTCTCGATGCTTTCTCTAAATATATTCAAGTTAGTGTCTGATAGAATGCGAAGACGAATAATATGTTTCCTTTCGCAGTATGAAACCATTACCTTGTCTATTCTATATGCCCCCACCGTACGATTTTGTACCATTTCACAGTCACAACGACAGATCAGTATACGAGGAGATACAGGCTACGGACATCGCTGAAGTCGACTTCGGTGCAGGTATCTCAGGTAAGGAACCAGATCTAAGCAGATTAGAAGCTACTTACTTACTTAGTCGCTCCTCTTCTACCGTGAGGTGTAGAGGTATTCGAAGCTACTATGTACATTTATGTGTTAGTGTAGTATAGGAATTTCAGGGGTCAGATGAAACATACTCATCTAGGCCCAATCGTACGTCCTCATTCAGAAACAGGTTTTGTCACACCAGTCTGGCCATTGAGGTAGGGAATGACAATGTAATCCCAACAGCGTTGAGCTTATTTAGGAGCTTCATGTTGTACTACAGCCAGGAAGACCTTTGGTCCCCCTTTTCAAGAATGCCTCGGTATGTAAGAAAAACTGCTATAAACGGCTACCAAGGAGATGGCATCAACAGTTAACTCAATGCAACACGATTAGCTTCAAGTAATAACGTTGATGTCACTTTGTACAAGTTACTTATTAATTAGTTGATTCACCTTTCACTCTGGACGAGGATAACTAACGTCTGGTCAGGAAAAATATACTGGTCAGACATGTTAGTCAGGGTCAGGCAAAATATACTGGTCAGACATGTTAGTCAGGGTCAGGCAAAATATACTGATCAGACATGTAAGTCAGGGTCAGGTAAAATATACTGGTCAGACATGTTAGTCAGGGTCAGGCAAAATATACTAATCTGACATGTTAGTCAGGGTCAGGCAAACTATACTGGTCAGACATGTTAGTCAGGGTCTGACAAAATGTACTGGTCAGACATGTTAGTCAGGGTCAGGCAAAATATGTTGATCAGACATGTTAGTCAGGGTCAGGCAAAATATACTGATCAGGTATGTTAGTCAGGGTCAGGCAAAATATACTGATCAGGTATGTTAGTCAGGGTCAGGCAAAATATACTGATCAGGTATGTTAGTCAGGGTCACGCAAAATATACTGATCAGGTATGTTAGTCAGGGTCAGGCAAAATATGTTAATCAGACATGTTAGTCAGGGTCAGGCAAAATATACTGATCAGGTATGTTAGTCAGGGTCAGGCAAAATATACTGGTCAGGTATGTTAGTCAGGGTCAGGCAAAATACGTTAATCAGGCATGTTAGTCAGGGTCAGGCAAAATATACTGGTCAGGTATGTTAGTCAGGGTCAGGCAAAATATGATGGCCAAGACCCTTACCACGGCTTCCTCGTAGCCCTCCCTGGAAACGGCTATTTTCATGGCAGCCTGGCTAACAATGCGATCGATCGACGTGATCCCCGAAGTATTGAGTGACACACAGATAAAGTGTGTTTGATAAGTATGTTTTACCTGACCCTGACTAACATGTCCGATCAGTGTGTTTGACCTGACTCTGACTAACATGTTTCTTCTTCTTCTTCTTCTTCGTACGCTGTCAGACGTCAACCTGTATTTTTTCGAAAAAACCAGCGGTCATCCTGAGGCTGTCGACACAGTCATAGAGCTTGTCTAGTGTTGCCACTGGTGATGGCCACATCTGCTTTCTGTGATCCTCGTATGTCGGGCAGTTTTGCAGCAAATGCTCAGCGGTCATTTTCCCGGTACCACACGAGCATTCGTCAGTGCCACCTATCTTCAATTTGTTGAATAGGTGGTACCTCAGTCTATTGTGGCCAGTGCGAAGTCTGAAGACCACGACCTGCTCTCTTCTGTTCAACTGGTAATAGGCATCGTTTTTTGTGTAGCCAGTATGTTCTGTTTCCCATTTGGTCATGTATCTAGCTCTAATAAGCCTTTTTGACTCTTCGTAGGTCACACTAGGGTCTGGTTGTGGTAGTCTTGCACCTTTTTTTGCCAGTCTGTCTGCCTCCTCGTTGCCTTGGATGTTACAGTGGTACGGAACCCACTGTACCACTACTCTTTTTGGTGCGGACTGCTGGAATAGTTGACAGAGTACTGCTCTTAATCATTAAGTTCAGTATTTTTCTGGCATTTTAGTGTTGTACTACGGCCAGAGCATCTGTAAACAGGACTATATGGCTTTCATTTCTTTTGCCTGACACCATTTCTCCTACTGCAGCCCTCAGTGCCTCTGTCTCCGCTCTGAAATTGCTTTAGTATTTTCCAGTTGCCACTGACAGTGTTATTTTTTTACCATTTGGTAGGCTCAGGAATACCCCTGCCCCTCCGTTTTGTGTTGTGTTTGTTACAGAACCGTCGGTGTATGCATGGGTCCAGTCCATGCTTGGGTAGTTTTTCGTTATGTACCTCAGGGTTATGTCTCTTCTTTCTTTTTCAGTCTGGCTGTTCTTGTTTCCAATACCTGGTATATTTTCTACCACTTCTGGAAATATATGCTGCCTCCAGGTTGGTTTGCATACAGTAGGGATGGGCTTTGGTGTTGTTAATGCGTTCATAGGGTCTTCGCTCATCTTTGCTTTGGCTATTTCTGCAAAGATTCTCTAGTTTCCCATTTCCAAAATTATTTAGTCTCTGATGCATTGGATGGTCTGTCAGTCTTCTGAGTTTCTCTGCTTGCTGCTGGGCTCTGCAGTCTCTTCTGTCGGTCATGGATTGCAGATTTGTAATCTTTTCAAGTTCTACAATTGGCGTTGATTTCATGCCTCCTGTTATAACTCTCATGGCTTGGTTTTGAAGTTTGCTAATTTTATCAAAGTTCGCCTTTGCTGCTGTTGTCCATGCCGCAATGCCATACTCGAGAACTGATCTCACTCTTCCAGTGTACAGTTTCTTTAGTATACTTTTGTCTGCTCCCCAGCTTGTGCCAGCAAGTTTCCTCATGATTGTCATTCTTTCTCTGGCTCTCATTCGGTTTCTCTCGATCTGACTTTTCCATGACATGCGCCGATCAAATGTGACTCCCAGGTAGTTTGGGTTGTCGTTTGGCCGCAGGTATTTGCCGTTAAGACTTATTTTGGTGTTTGTTTGAAAGATAGAATATCGTACATGTTGTTTTTTCCTCATTTATTTTGACCAGCCATGAGTTCGCCCACTCATCCAACGATGTTAGGGCCTGCTGCATCCGATTACTTGCTATGGTGAGATTCTTTTCAGAGGTCCACATAGCCAGATCGTCTGCAAACATGGAGCTGTGGACTCTTCTTGGTATATTCTCTGTGATGTTATTTATATACACAAGGAAGAGTGTGGGTGACAGTACTCCCCGTTGGGGTACTCCCTGCTCAAGTGTCACCTTTTTGCTCATCTGCCCATTGTACTTGATCTCTGGCTGTTCTGTTTTTGAGGTTTACTAACACGTCCGATCAGTGAGTTTTACCTGACACCGCTTAACCTTTAGCACATGGTGGTCCAGAGTATCTGGACCAACTCGGCCTACAAAATCAGAAAAAATTAAAAAAAAAAAAATTCTAATGCGTCACCATCTGAACACTATATTTTGCCAGTAAAAGTATCGTATGTTAGATTACGAATGGGTTTTGAACAATTTTTCTTCTAATACGCCGATTGGAGCAAGTCTACTTTTTGCGAAAGGTGAAGTGGTTGTTGGGAAAGATCTTTATCGAGTAGATCTGTTTATTTTATTTGTTCAGATGTAATAACTACGTTTGAATTGGAAACTAACAGTTCTGTCGATATTGTAAACACAGTATCGATACGTTGTTGTGGTGTCCATGGATTTTTATCGGCGCGACTAGACATAGCGGTCGAGTCCTAATTTTATTTTGATTTTCCGTAAATTGTCACCTTCACCTTGTTTTATCTCAGAAACTAACAAACACACAACAAAAACAATAACACCCACACGTTCTTTATTGAATTGTGTCTCTACACACAAGAAATCATATTTATTGACAAACAAACAGAAAAGTTACAAGTTTTGAAAGTCGACTACTATAGCGAGATTTAAAGTTGCACAAATTTTTGCAAAAATAATGTTCTGTGCTACTGTTCGATCAGTGTGTTTGACCTGACCCAGGCTAACATGTCCGATCAGTGTGTTTTACCTGACTCCGACCATGTACAATGGACCATGGAAATATGACACAGGGTAACTGAAATACTATTTAAAATAGTTGATGACCATGCCAGGATAATCGGAGGGAAATACCACAAAATGAACGAACGAACTAATCCAAATGGAAAACTACAACACGTTTTCGTGGACACAAGTGTAAGCTGTAGACTAGTGTGAATTCCAGTCAAATCCTTGGCCTGGTGGCAAACATAATGGATTAAAACATGAGAGCAAAATTAGACCAACTGCCAGGTAGGTGCCACCTACACTTCATAGCATCAGTGGAAAGGGTAAGTGAGTAAACAATGAAGAAATACTTGAACATTGTCAGAAATTATTTTTTTTAGCGTTCCATTTTATTTGTTACGTAAAACATCACCCCCTTTTTTGCCCCAGCGGGCCCAGCCCACGCAGCAGTTTGTGCAGGTAAAGCATGATTTATTCTGTCCTGTCGTTCTGATTTCTTGAGCCTTGCTGTTATTTGGAGTGTTTTAGTTGATTGTCTACATGTGTTATGCTGAATATTGTTGGATTGTTTGTTGGTTGTTGGATTGCTTGTTGGTTGGTTCATTATTTATTTTGTTGTTTGTTGGTTGAATCACTTAATGTTCACACGAGCCGTGCCTAAAATCTACGCACATAAACATTATAATATAACAAAATTTAGATTTAGTTTGTGGGCCCTATGAAGCTCTTCTTGGGCCCAGGGGGGGACGTCGTGGGCTAGTGGTTAAGTAACACGGCTCACAATCCGAAGGTGCTAGGTTCGCTCCCCATCGTAGCACCGGCCGTTACCCAAGGGAAGCAAACCCTTAGAAAATGCAAGTGGTAGCAGACCCTTACATAAAATGAACGCTGAAGTCGGATGCACTGGGTCTACGGGCGCAAAATAAAAACATAGTGTAACGCACACCGAATTAGGGAATAAAGATATAAGGTGAACGCAAAAAAACAAAAACAAACCACTCTATGTGGTATGGCGACTAAGGGCTCATGGTCTGGTGCCAGTGTCCGGTCCACCACTTTCGGTAGTATTACCATACGCGCAAGGATAAATGGTTTTGATATTTATCTACAGACAAGGAGGACAGTGGATCGAATCTCCGATTAGGCATGTGGTACTTTTCTGTCGGGGATGAAATTAACAATAACAGCCACCGTACAATGTGGCGCCAGTAGTGGCGAAGTGGCCTGTAGTCAATAATCTTTAAAACCTCTTGACAACCCCATCAACCGGAATAAAGTTGTTTAACGGTTTAAAAAAAAAAAACCTCACACAGAAGAGTGTCTTGTTGTTGTTATGAGTCCAGCGACACTTAAGCTCTTGCTCTTCAACCCAATGCCATGTAATTGTATCTGCACGTGCTTGTTAGTTGTTGTTTAGTTCCATTTATCTGACCTCCGAGGAAAAAGCATTTTCCTAATATCGTTGTGTCCTGAGCACTCAAAATAAATGTGGTCAACAGTTTTGTGTGGGCGTGGATGGTGTTGCCACTCTGAAGTGGGTTGTGGTTGGATAAGGGACTAAAAACTGTTTGTCCTTATGATGCTTTCACTATATTATCGGTAGTAATATTTCATACTGAAATCTGATTAAATGAGCCAGCATACACGAGACAATGTCGATGTAATAGTAAATGAGTCACGTCACATTGTGACAGTGTGCCTTAAGGCAACACCATTGGGAAAAGTTTATGCAATTGCTGATATTGCACCACCAAAATTAGATGTGTTGCGTCAGAATCCGAAAGGAAGAAGTAGTCCTGTGATCTGACACTCCCTGTTTGGATATAATCCAGAAAAGGGACGACTGAAATCGGGAAACATTTTCTTTAAACTGTAGTTGACAGACCAGCAACTCAATTAAAAACTGCATGGAAAATTGCGTCAAAGATATGGCTTGGCTTCGTTCATTCTCAATACCCCCACTACTAAACCCTGACACGGGCCTAAGTAGCAGAATGTAGTCCAGAGAACGGCAAAACATACTGGCCAGGACCCTCACCTCGGCTTCCTAATAGCCCTCCCTGGAAACGGGCTGTTTTCATGGCAGCCTGGCTAATGAGGTGAGGGATCGACGTGATTCCCGTAGTAGTGAGTAACACGCAGATGAAGCCAAGCATAGCACAACCGCCTGGAGGACCACTGTCCCCTTCATCAGCATGCTCGGGATGTGAGGAAAGCTACTGCAACCCACCACTTAACGTCCTTTTCAGGGCGCACAAAAGAGTAAACCTACTCATTGTGGGCATTCACAAACAACAACAACAACAAACTAACTATGATCAATATTTAATTATAGTGACAGTTCACAGTTTCAATTTCTTTGATCAATATTTTATTATTTGTACACACATTCTGTTGATCAATATTTGATTATTTTGACATATTTCGTTTATCAAAATTTGTTTATATTGGCACATATTCCGTTGATCAATATTTAATTATTTTGACACATAATTGTTGATCAATATTAGATTATTTTGACCCATATTCTACTGATCAATATTAGATTATTTTGACCCATTTCTATTGATCAATATTAGATTATTTTGACACACATTATAGTGATCAATTTTAGATTATTTTGACACATTATAGGGATCAATATTATATTAATTTGACACATATTCCGTTTATCAATAATAGATTATTTTGACCCATTTCAAGTGATGAATATTACATTATTTTGACACATATTCAAGTGATCAATATTTGATTATTTTGACCCACATTCAAGGGATGAATATTTAATTTAACAAAATTATAATTCTAGCATATGCACAGTGTGATGAATCCGCAGGCAAGCTGACTTGATTTTACTATGGGACAAACCTTGACTTAGTATACTGAAGTCTCTAACAACTTCATTTCCTCACAGCAGTGTAACTACTATGGCACAAAACTTGACTTAGTATACTGAAGTCTCTAACAAGTTCATCCCCAGACAGTAGTCTAGCTACTATGGGATCAATCTTGACTTTTATGTAGCAGAGTAAGGTGAAAGATAACTACTAATTTTTAAATTTATTTTTTAGCTTTGATGTTGTTTGTTGCACGAAGAAAATTTTGGAGACGCTGCAGAAGCTTTATACGAGGGGCGTTTAAATCAAACCAGGACTTATTGCTCTAGTTCTACCTGAATAGATTATAGCGTGCTAGAACCACTATCATTAGTTAGGGGCATTTGTGTCCTATTACTGCTAGGTGACCCACTTGCCCTGGGCCAGTCATGTAACAGATAAATAAAAGTGGTGGACAACAGTGCTTGCATGAAACAGGGTGTTGTGTTGAAGTTTCTTGTGAAAGAAGACGTGAAACCTGCGGAAATTTACAGAAGACTGCGATCACAATACGGTGATGAGACATTTGAATGATGTAAATGTTTTAGAGAAGGACTTACATCCGCGAGTGATGATCCCGTTCTGCTTATGCAAGATAACGCTCGACCTCATACGACTCACTGCACTATCTGCCATCTGTAGCAACTTATTTGGGAGGTATTGCCACATTCACCTTACATCTCTGACCTTGCTCCAAGCAATTTCCACCTGTTTGGACCCCTGAAAGAATTACTGGGAGGTCAGCATTTTAGCACTGATGACGAAGTGAAACAGGCAAGTCCAGGTATCATTGAAAATGGTAAATGCAATGTTAGGTATGATAAAAAAAAACAAACATAGGAACAAGGAAGTGATTGTCAAACTGTATAAAGCGTTAGTTTAGACCTAGATTGGAGTACCGTGTGCAGATGTGGAGTACTTATAAACATGTTGGAAAGGATACAAAGAAGAGCGACAAAGCTGATAGTGGAATTCCAGAATTACAGTTATGAGGAAAGACTCAGAAAAACTAGCCGACAGTGTCTAGAAAAGAGAAGAATTCGAGGTGACTTAATACAGGTTTATAAGATGATCACAGGAAAGGATAAATTTAACTATAACAAGTTTTTTCAAAATACAACCACCTACAAGAACAACAGGGCACAGCCACAAATTAACTAAAGAAAGATCCAGATTAGATATTAGGAAATATTTTTCCAGTCAGAGAGTGGTGAATGCTTGAAATGCATTGCCACAGAAAGAAGTGGAGGCGGGAACAATTAATGCATTTAAGAATAGATTGGATGCGCATAGCTGTTAGAGCAAGGAAATGTAAATGAAACTGGTTGTATACAGACTCTACAGTCTTGTAAACCAGTACAAAGATGTTAAGTTAAGGCTGTCCTGGATTGGTTCAGACATACTGACAAATCTTTCTCTGTTGAAGCTTTTCAAGCATTACTTAAAGGCTTAGATAAAGACATAAACTATGCAGGAGATTATATAGAAAAATTAATTGCATTTTGACCAATTTGAAAATTTGTATTTTCCGTTACAAAAAAACGTCCCGGTTTGACTTAAACACCCCTTGTAATTTCTGCTCTGTCGTTAGCCCTTTCATTAATGAAAGGGACTGAGCACAAATGAGCATTCCCAGGTGCAATGAAGTCGGTTGTACGAGAGATTATCTATTTCCATTTGTTGCATGTTGAATGTGGTTGTCATCTTGCAGATAGTGACAAGGAAGATGAGGAGGAGGATGATGAGACCAAGGATAATGATCGAGATTCGGGTATGAGCTTATTCAGCTTGTTATGTTCTTGTGTATCTTGTGCATGTTCATCCGCATTGGTGGATTCATCCACGGAATGGGCATGCATCCACAGTATAGGGTACGTAGCATGGCGAGTGAGGTTGTGGGTTGGACTCCTGGGGGAGGCGGAAGGGAGGCCGATCTGGGACAACTTGGGGAGTAACTAGGGGAGCTGAGGAAGTAGAGATGGATTATCGGCTTGGACTGGCTGCAGTGGAGGGAGTTTGTTGCTACTCTTTAAGATGCCATCAGGGATGATGGTCACTGATTGTGTTGTCAGTGAACAAGGATTTCAGAAAAATGGCCGCAGACCAGATGAAGTGGAGGGATTTTGTTGCTACTCTTTAAGATGCCATTAGGGATGATGGTCACTGATTACGTTGTCAGTGAGCAAGGATTTCAGAAAAATGGGAACACTTAATTACTTTTCCGGGGAACGGCATGGGCTAGTGGTTAGGTGACACGGCTCACAGCCTCAAGGTACTGGGTTCGCTCGCCAATCACAGCACCGGCTGTTACCCAAGGGAAGCAAACTCTTAGAAAATGCAGGAGAAAGCAGACCCTTACATAAAATGAATGCTGAAGTCGGATGCACTGGGATGACAGGCGCAAAATAAAAACATAGTGCAACGCACACTGCCTTGGGGAATAGAGAAATAAGGCGAACACCAACAAAAAATTTAAAAAATTACTCTTCCCATCCACTTGTGCCGATAAAGGCCAACTGGGCATGCTGAGGTTTCCTCTCCTGGGCTATGTGCAGTTGCATTGTCCATTGTAAGTCCATGTTGTAGGATTTCCATTATACAAAGTGTCCCAGTCGCTACCATCCCCTAGTCTTCCATTACAACTTTTAAACCAATGATTCAATAAAATTTGACACGGACATACTGTGAACTACGAGGAACTACGTACTGGCTATTTTCTGCAGGAAGAAACAACTTGCCGCACTTCAAATGATAGAATGAGGATGGTGTGGGCTGGTGGTTAAGTGACATGGCTCACAACTCGAAGGTGCTGGGTTCGAACCCCATCACAGCACCGGCCGTTACCCCAGGGAAGCATACCCTTAGAAAATGCAGGAGGAAGCAGACCCTTACATAAAATGCATGCTGAAGTCGGATGCACTGGGCCGATGGGCGCAAAATAAAAACCACAGTGCAACACGGGCCGACGGGCGCAAAATAAAAACCACAATGCAACACACGCCGCCTTGGGGAATAGAGAAATAAGGCGACGGCAAAATAAAAATAAAATATTTAGAATGACTGAAATTACTTTCTTTTTTGAGGGGACGGCGTGGATTAGTGGTTAAGTGACACGGCTCACAACCAAAAGGTGCTGGGTTCGATCCCCATCACAGCACCGGCCGTTACCCCGGGGAAGCAAACCCTTAGAAAATGCAGGAGGAAGCAGACCCTTACATAAAATGCATGCTGAAGTCGGATACACTGGGCCGACAGGCGCAAAATAAAAACGCAGTGCAACGCACACCGCCTTGGAGATTAGAGAAATAAGGCGAACGAAAAAAAAAAAAAAAAAAATCTTTGAAGATCATGTCATTTGAAACGGACTTTGACCCCCAAGGTCACCTGACTTTACCCTGCTGGATATTTCCTATTGTGCATGCTGAAAGCAAATGTGTTTCGCAACAAGCCAAGGAATATCGCAAATATTTGATGGGAAACTGAGTCTGTGACTACTAATGTCTTGGTGAATGCCTTCTGTAACATTGAGAAGTGTGCGCAGGCAAGCCTTGATGCTGTGAGATTGTGTTTCTCACACACCGAGGTATGTCCGTGTCAAATTGTATTGAATTACGTTCATTGGTTTAAAAGTTGTAAGGAAAAACCAGGGGCAGGTAACGAGTGGGACACACTGTATTATCTACCTCAACTCCTCTAGAATAGACTGCTCTCTCCAACATGTGCCGATGCTCAGTTCATTTTCAGTTCTTCTTCTTCTTTGTTCTCAATCTCCCGCTACCAAGACCTGCAAGTAGCAGGATGTAAAGACCGGAATGCGTTGTATCGCTAGTTTGCAGCTTGACTGCAATATTTGCACCTTTCATTCCGACACATCCGACTACAGCAAGCATTATTTAGCACCGGGCTAGCCTTCCGTCTTCGATCACTTCTCCTTAGCCAGTCTGCCCTGCTGCAGCCTGTTCTCCAGGATCACCGCGTGGAGGTGTAGAAGGGTCTTGGCAGTTATGGGTTGCTGACCCTGACGCTAGCAGTCAGCTTTAATTCGCTGACTGCTGCTCATGCACTGCTCAGCATCTTGATTCCTCTATTTTTATCTGTAGAGTAGATGTCGGGTCTTCTTTGTTAATTATCATAGTTTTCGTTTTCTCAGCGTTAATGTCCAATCCATACAACTAACTTTTGTTCTTGAATTGAATCCCCAATTCCTGTAGATTTTGTTCGCTTTTAGCCATCAGAACTGTGTTAGTTCACTTTCAGCCATCAGAACTGTGTTAGTTTGCTTTCAGCCATCAGAACTGTGTTAGTTTGCTTTCAGCCATCAGAACTGTGTTAGTTTGCTTTCAGCCATCAGAACTGTGTTAGTTCACTTTCAGCCATCAGAACTGTGTTAGTTTACTTTCAGCCATCAGAACTGTGTTAGTTCACTTTCAGCCATCAGAACTGTGTTAGTTTACTTTCAGCCATCAGAACTGTGTTAGTTTACTTTCAGCCATCAGAACTGTGTTAGTTCACTTTCAGCCATCAGAATTGTGTTAGTTTACTTTCAGCCATCAGAATTGTGTTAGTTTGCTTTCAGCTATCAGAATTGTGTTAGTTTGCTTTCAGCTATCAGAATTGTGTTAGTTTGCTTTCAGCTATCATAATTGTGTTAGTTTGCTTTCAGCTATCAGAATTGTGTTAGTTTGCTTTCAGCCATCAGAATTGTGTTAGTTTGCTTTCAGCCATCAGAACTGTGTTAGTTCGCTTTCAGCCATCAGAACTGTGTTAGTTCGCTTTCAGCCATCAGAACTGTGTTAGTTTGCTTTCAGCCATCAGAACTGTGTTAGTTCGCTTTTAGCCATCAGAACTGTGTTAGTTCGCTTTCAGCCATCAGAACTGTGTTAGTTCACTTTCAGCCATCAGAACTGTGTTAGTTCGCTTTCAGCCATCAGAACTGTGTTAGTTTGCTTTCAGCCATCAGAACTGTGTTAGTTCGCTTTCAGCCATCAGAACTGTGTTAGTTCGCTTTCAGCCATCAGAACTGTGTTAGTTCGCTTTCAGCCATCAGAACTGTGTTAGTTCACTTTCAGCCATCAGAACTGTGTTAGTTCGCTTTCAGCCATCAGAACTGTGTTAGTTTGCTTTCAGCCATCAGAACTGTGTTAGTTCGCTTTCAGCCATCAGAACTGTGTTAGTTCACTTTCAGCCATCAGAACTGTGTTAGTTCACTTTCAGCCATCAGAACTGTGTTAGTTCACTTTCAGCCATCAGAACTGTGTTAGTTCGCTTTCAGCCATAAGAACTGTGTTATCTACATCCTCATCATCATCAAATGCCCTGCCAGTTGTCATTGACGATCACGGACCTTCATTTCCCCCATCACGTGTGTCGTTTATCAGTCCCACTGTTGTGTCCCAACGTCTCTCATACCACGCCTTCAATATTTTCTCTCTTTTTTGCCTTTCTCTTTGCCTTCCTCTTTGCCTTCCTCTTTGCCTTCCTCTGTCCCTCTTACCAGTGATTCTGCCTGCTATCACCGTATGTTCCAACCCATCTCTTCTGATGACATGCCTGTAAAAGAATGACTGCCTTGTTCTGATTTTTCCCATAAGCTGGCTCTGTCTCCGTGCCTCCTCAAGAGCCACGTTATTAGCTTTCTTTCAGTCCTTGGAACTTTCAACATTCTTCTGTAAAAGCACATTTCCGCTGCCTCCAATGATCTCTGTACTTTCCTACTGATTGTCCATGACTTGCTGCCGTATGTCAGTACTTGTTCCATTTAGCATCCAAGAACTGTCTTCCTTAAATCCAGTGATAGATAGGCTAATGTTGCACAAGATTATCACCCACTACTCTGTTGTCTTGGCTATTCTGTTCTTTATTTCATAAGTGCAGCTCCCATTAGAACTGGCGTTGGTGCCCAAATATTGAAAAATGTCTATCGATGTTTGTGGACATTATGTTGAGAAATATGGGCCAAATAAGTGCAATAACAAATTATTTTCAAGTTCGTATCTCATTTAGTTATACAAAAAAAAAAAAGCAATTGTGACCTATTTACTGACTTTTCTCATATTTGTATATTGACCTAATCTCATTATTTGATCTTTTCTAATGTGTATCTGTCCGTCAACATCCTTGGTCTATTTGTGCCTGGAAACAGTTGGAGATAACTTCTACGGTAAGTTAAATTTTTCACTGAATTTCGTAAAAATTATAGCAATAGGAACAGTTATAGCTGGTATGGCGTAATCATTGTGCAGCGTTGGGCAACCTTCTCATCCATTAGCACGGTCCAGGGCAGTGCCAAGACCTACGAGCCTCTCTATTCAATTCCACTGTGCTTCCTGTGATGTGCTACGGTGCCGAGCCATGGAGACTGACAGAATCACTGGAGGACAAATTGAGAATGACCTAGGCCTCTTTTGAGAGACACTTGGTCGGAATCACACTCCGGAACCAACGCATGTAAGGTCTCCACAATTCTGATATACGACGATTGTCCCTGGTGAATGGCTTGGTTTGGCTTCGTTCGTTCTCAATCTCCCGCTACCAAACCCTGAAAGGGCTTAAGGAGCAGAATGTAGTCCAGAGAACGGAATGCGTTGTGTCGTAGTTTACAGCTTGACTGCGATGTTTGCACCTTTCGGTCCAACACATCTGACTTCAGCAAGCATTTTTTGAGTACCAGGTTAGCATTCCCTCTTAGATCCCTTCTCCTTAGCCAGTCTGCCCTGCTGCAGCCTGTTATCCAGGGTCACTGTGTGGAGGTGTAGAAGGGTCTTGTCAGCTCTGGTTTGCTGGCCCTGATGCTAGCAGTCAGCTATGGGTCGCTGACCACTGCAGCTCATGCTCTGCTCAGCCTTGATCCCCGTCCTTGGTGAATGATGCAGTAATCTATACAGACAAAGCAAAACATAGATGGGCAGGTCACATATTGCAATGAAACAATGGTTGATAGAGCACAACGACAGCAGTCTGGTACCCCAGAGATAAAAAGAGACAGACGAAAGACCGCCATTGGATTGGTCAGACTCCCTTGCTACACGCTACAACATCCGAGACGCCTCTAAAGGGGTGCTTACTGGAGCCACTGGACTTCCGTGGCCCAAGACAGGGTCCGCTGGAGACGAGGTTGGGACCCGCAGCTATGCTGAGGAATGGTTCATCAAGGTCAAGATGGCTGGTAATCAAAGATGCCGAGCAGTGAATGAGCTGACAGCAGCCAGCGACTCGAATCTGGCTGCTTGCTTCAGGGTCAGCCAACTAGAGCTGACCAAGACCCTATTCCGCCTCCAAGTAGTGGCCCTAGAAAGATTCTGCGCAGGTGTAGTCTGGCTAAAAGAGTAGGGATCGTAGAGGAAAAATAAACTCAGTCCCAAAAAATGCCAGTTGGAACAGTATGCGTCGAGTCAAAAGACTCAGATATTGCAGCTTCGCTGTAAATTATGACAAGTCAAAACGCCCTTTTGGGGTCGGCGTGGGCTAGTGGTTTAGTGACATGACTCACAACCTGAGGTGCTTGGGTTCGCTCCCCAATCACAGCACCAGCCGCTACCTCGGTGAAACAAACCCTTAGAAAATGCAGGAGGAAGCAGACCCTTACATAAAATTCACGCCGAAGTCGGATGCAATGGGCCAATAGGTGCAAAATAAAAACATAGTGCAACACACACCGCCTTAGGGAATAGAGACTTATGGCAAATTCCCCCAAAAATGTTAAAAAATGCTTGCTGAAGTCGGATGTGTTGGACCAAAAGGTGCAAAATATCGCAGTCAAGCTGTAAACTATGACACAACGCATTCCGTTCTCTGGACTATATCCTGCTACGTAAGACCTTTCAGGGATTGGTAGCGGGAGATTGAGAACGGACGAAGCCAAGCCAAACATTAGAGTAAAGTAGACCCGCAGCCTGTTAGGTGCTATCTATACTGCTCTAAACAAACTACCCTACCATGGCTGGTGTTATGCCATGTCACACAGTTAGTCGCCACTTATGACATTAATCTCTGTGAGGCAGTGGTGCTATTCTTGTCCTTGTCATAGACAAAGACTCCGGCGGACCACTTGTCACAAATGTCCTTTTTCAGGATAACGCAGAAATTGATCACCACCACCCACTGACTGTTTTGTGCTTTCGTTCGTTTCTGTGACGAAGTGGTCAAGCCGGTTGCCTCGTGTTCAGACGGTCGTAATGTAGGATTCATTTGTTTTTGTCTCAATGCAGTATCTAACTATCCCTATTTCTATAAGTGGCGAAATGGTCAAGCCGTTTGTCTCGAGTTCAGGCGGTTGGGGTTCGAATTTGTGCTGTGGCGATCGGTTCATGATGTCAATTTTTCCCGAGATCCCTGAGTTCATCGCTGGAGCTACGGAGTTTGTGCTTTGTGCGATGCTCTAACCAGGCAGGATACCTTTCTGCTGAGAGAGACTCAGCCATACGGGAAAACTAGGGGCAATGAAGTCAAGCCCTCGCCTTTAACCTATTTATAATAATGGGTCTCTGGGGGAGTCTCTGGCGAAGTGGTCAAGCCGTTCGCCTCATGTTCAGACGGTCGGGGTTCGAATTCGAGCCGCGACGGTCGGTCCATGCTGTCAATTTTTTTCCGGAGATCCCTGGGTTCATCGCTAGAGCTACAGAGTTCGTGCTTTGTGCGATGCTCTCGACAGATGGGGTACCCATCATGCCGAGAGAGACTGAGCTAAATGGGGAAACCCGAGGCGATGAAGTCGAACCCTAACTTAAAGTTTTTTTTTAAATTTTAGAATTTGTCCACGTTCCCCCTCTTTGAAATTTAAAAAAAACAAAAACACTTTGTGATATGAATGCTTTCTCCGTTGTAGGTATGTGCAGGGAGTTGGAGAATCTCATTCTGGAGAATACAGAACTGCTGGCCACCAAGTGAGTAGTCCTCGTTTGTTGCTCCCTCTCCTGCTGAAGATGGATGTGTCGGTCCAAAAGGTGCAAATATCACAGTCAAGAGCTGTAAACTAGCGACATAACGCATTCCGTTCTCTGAATTACATCCTGCTACTTGCAAAGCCGTGTTCAGAGCTTGGTAGTGGGAGATTAAGAACGAACGCAGAAGAAGAAGAAGAGTTATTCCCTTTCAAATACCTATGTCGATTTCGATGAATGTCAACTGGTCGACATCCTTGAGCTGTTAGAAACCGAATCACCACTTGCTAATCAACTCTGGACGGATTCTGTATCACACCCGCCATGTTTTCAATGATCTGCTGAGGAAACTATGAGTTGAAAGATAATGAAATTTTGCAAACTTGACAGTTGGTATGTGCTGTTTACACCCGAAGTGACACCATCATGCACATTGTATGTATGTTCACTCGTTGCAGTTAGTTCTGGTCTTATTTGAACACGCCTCTTACAAGCACCACTTAATGTCCTTTTCAGGTGCACAAAAGAGTAAACTTACTCATTATGAATATTCAACAACAACAACAACAACAATGTACTGTTTGCTTTTCCTAACCACATGTGCATGCTTATTAACATATTTGTTTGTCTTCCACCAGGAATGCTCTGAATATTGTTAAAGATGACCTGATCACCAAAATTGATGTCCTGACCAGGTGAGATGCCCTTGTTAAGTCCTAGAATTTTGTCTTGTAAGACAACTCTACGCAAATGGTGGTCTCAGTCCATGGCCACATTGACCAACCAGTATTAAATTATTACAAGGGGACGGCGTGGCCTAGTGGTTAAGTGACACGGCTCACAATCCAAAGGTGCTGGGTTCGATCCCCATCACAGCACCGGCCGTTACCCCGGGGAAGCAAACCCTTAGAAAATGCAAGAGGAAGCAGACCCTTACATAAAATGCATGCTGAAGTCGGATGCATTGGGCCAACAGGCGCAAAATAAAAACCACAATGCAACGCACACCGCCTTGGGGAATAGAGAAATAAGGCAACGCAAAAAAATAAAAAAAATAAAAAAATAATTACAAAACTAGCAATCATCATCAACTTCTATCCACTTGAGACGTCGTGGGGAGGTGCAGTTTACTGTCGTGAGCCAGTTTTAACTTAACTTAACGTAACGTCTTTATACTGGTTTAGAAAACCCTGCATAATCTGTATACAACCAGTTACATTTACATCACCTTGCTCGAAAAGCTATGCACATCCAATTTATTCTTAAATACATTAACTGTCCCTGCCTCCACTACCTCCTCTGGCAATGCATTCCAAGCATTCACCACTCTCTGACTAAAAAAATATTTCCTAATATCTAATCTGGACTTCTCTTTAGTTCATTTGTAGCTATGCTCTCTTGTTATTGTGGGTGGCTGTATTTTAAAAAACTTATTATAGTCTAATTTATCTATTCCTCTGATCATCTTATAAACCTATATTAAGTCACCATGAATTCTTCTTTTGTCGCCGACATTGTTGTCATTTCGTGTTTCTTCAGCGTATCACTGACACCATCTATCCATCTTTTTCATGGTCTGCCTTTTGCTCCGCAACCCTGATATCTGGTATTGTAGATGCGTGCAGCTGGTAACCATCGTTTGCATTCTTGTCAGATGTTCGAACCATGTTATTCTTTGCCTTTCCATGTTCGGTGTTGCATTCACCTTTTGTCTGATTTCTCCGTTTCGTACTCTGTCCAACCTTGTGACCCTGTCAGCCTTTCTCAAACACATCATTTCACATACCATAATTTTTCTTTCTTGTGCCTGAGTGAGAGTCCATGTCGGACATCGGTAGCATAAAGTTTGTATAAAAGTACTATTATCAGCTGTCCCTTTGTCTTCATTGAAATGTGTTTGTGTCTTAGTAATGGTGAGAGCTGATAGAACAATGCACCAACGTTCTATGTTCTTGATTCCACCTCTCTATCTAACCTTCCATCTTGTGTTACCACGCTGCTCAAGTATTTGAATTCACTGACTTGTTGAAGTTCTCTGGACTTTTTACCTGCATATTTAGTGTTTTCTCTATTCTGCTGATTTTCATTGTCTCAGTCTGTGCTGTATTAATCCTCATATTATATCTATCACAGGCTCTGGACAAGTGCATTAAGATGTTCTTGGGGGTTTATTGTGGAGAAAACTAGCAATAATCATAAATAATCATGAACATTTTAGATGTCAATAACAAAAATTGAAAAGGTTTTTATCGTACAACTTTGAAAGAAGAAAATACACACAAGCCAGATTAGAATAACCCATCAATAATGATATATATTTGAAATGCCAATCAAAATCTGACTTTACCTAAAAGGTTTTTATTGTACAACTTTGAAAGAAAACAAAATATTAATGCATCAAGATTTAAACTGCGAACGTAAGGATCATACAAATATTTATGGATTTGCTGTACTTAATATGTTGAAGGCATTTGGATTTCAGTGCATTCACATGTATTGGTGCTGTGATGTCACCAGGTTAAAGGTCGTGTGTTATCTTTGCTGAGTGCTATCTCGGTTTATTGTGGAGACATTTTTGTTGTGGAGACATTTTTATTCTACGTTTAAGTCTAATATATTTTGAAAATATGTTAAATGTCAGTTTAAAAACTCCACTTTATATTAATAATTGAACACAAAAGAACACTCTTTGCAGATGATCAGTGCTTGCTGTACAATGATGAAAACAAACTGCAAGACCACACGAACGCACTTGCGACAACCTGTGCTAAACACAAAATGCGAATTAGCAAGAAAAAAACAGAAACTATGATGATCAATAGAACTCCTGGGCCACTCAAGATAAGTCTAAAGGATATTGCTCTTCAACAGGTCAATGAGTTCAAGTATTTGGGCAGTATTTTTTCGGCAGACGGTAGGATCGACAGGGAAATCGAGACAATGTGTCAGAAAGTATCTGCGGTGACTTATCAGCTGTCCCCATTGCTTAGACACCCGAGCATTAGTTTGGCAACAAAGCAACAGCTGATAAACAGTATATTTATGCCGATTGTGTGCTACCAATGCCAAACATGACCTCTGTCCAGGGCGTGCGAGAGCAGAATTTTGACTTCTGAAATGAAGTATTTGAGGAAAGTCATCAGTGTTACTAGAAGACACAGAATGCGGAACGACGACATTCGAAGTATGGTCGGCACTACGGCTTGTGCCGAATACATTTCCAGGCAGAAAATAAGTTGGTTTGGTTCTCTCATGAGAATGCACCCTCATCATCTTCCACCGATGGCTTACAATGCTGGTAGATCTGGCTACAGGGCAAGGGGGCGGTCGCGAGGTAGGTGGATAGATGACATTAGAGTGATTGTATAATGACAAGGGCTCACATTGACCGACGCAACGCACTTAAGGCAGGATAGACGACTCAAGCCCCCCACGACGCTAAACGGAACAAGTGGAAAGAAAACGAACTAACTAACACAAAAGACTTTAAGTGGTTCAGACATATTTAGAAAGAAGTGACGTATTCATCATAACAAACAGACTTGATTTGAATCTATTTCTACGGTAGTTCGGTTTTCTATATATAATTAAAACGCTCGTTGCTATTTTGCGACTGGCCGCAAAACGTGAATTTTGTTCCTGTTGTGATTTCGGGACGGTGGAGCGGTAAAAGTTTAATAGCACATAAGTTTTACATATCAATGTGGGACGGAAGATGCAGCACTGAATGTACTGGCCAGTGACTCATAGCTGACTACTGCGTCAGAGTCAGTGACCCATAAGTGACCAAGGTCCTGGAAACAGACTGCAACCATGCAGCCTGGCTAAGAGATTAGGGATCGAAAAGGAAAGTTCAGTCCCGGTAAGTCCCGGTCCCCCCAAAAATACTTAGTGCTTGGAGTACTTGGAATCCTGGTATTCAAACAGGCATTTGGGGACGGCGTGGGCTAGTGGTTAAGTGACATGGCTCACAACCCAAAGGTGCTGGGTTCGCTCCCCATCACAGCACGGGCCGATACCCAGAGGAAGCAAACCCTTAGAAAATGGAAGAGGAAGCAAACCTTTAGAAAATGGAAGAGGAAGCAAACCCTTAGAAAATGGAAGAGGAAGCAAACCCTTAGAAAATGGAAGAGGAAGCAAACCCTTAGAAAATGGAAGAGGAAGCAAACCCTTAGAAAATGGAAGAGGAAGCAAACCCTTAGAAAATGGAAGAGGAAGCAAACCCTTAGAAAATGGAAGAGGAAGCAGACCTTTACAAAAGAACCAACAGGCGCAAAATAAAAAAGATCGAAGTGCAACGCACACCGTATTGGGTAATAGAGAAATAAAGCGAACGCAAACAAAAAATAAAATTCTGTAGCAAGGTAACCGAAGGCTGTTTGTAGTAGGTATTTAAAAATTTCCCGCAGCGTACTAGACCTAGGGGAAAGTACAAGTAATTTGGGTAGATTTTTAACTAGAATTTTGAATTTTTTTCCGTGCAGCGTTGTTAAGCCTACTCTTTTCAATTTCTAACTGCCACGGAATTTCGACACTGAACACAGTAGTCCGATCTCACTCCTCGAAGATCAGGGGAATTTTTAGCTGAAGGTGAACTTGAAAAAATTCTTCTCTCCACTATGATTCGAAACCACGACTTCTTACCTCTTAAGGCAGACAACTTACCTCGAAACCACTGAGTTTAAAAAATGCCTTTATCAAATCGAGTTGAGTCAAGTCAAAAGGTGCAGACATCGCAGCCTCACTGCATACTATATTTCAGTAAACTGTAAATTTGTATTTTTGAACCTGTCTGAACATTTTGTTTCGAATTCTTCATTTCCAGCGAGCACGAGGTCTTGCGGGAAGAAATTTTCATTCTGAACTCAGTCAGGAAGAAATTGCAAGACCGAATCTCTCAGTTGGAAGACGAGCTGAAAAAGTTGAAGGAAGATATTGGGAAGAAAGACAAGGAAGATACGGGGAAAGAGGAAGTAGTAGAGGTAACACTTTCCATATTTTAGGGAGGGGCTTTGCGGCAGAGAAGGGGGACAGCATGAGAGAGAGAGGGGAGAGAAGGGGTAAGGCATGAGAGAGAGGGGCTTTGTGGGAGAGAAGGGGGAAGGCATGCGAGAGAGGGGCTTTGTGGGAGAGAAGGGGTAAGGCATGAGAGAGAGGGGCTTTGTGGGAGAGAAGGGGTAAGGCATGAGAGAGAGGGGCTTTGTGGCAGAGAAGGGGGAAGGCATGAGAGAGAGGGGCTTTGTGGCAGAGAAGGGGGAAGGCATGAGAGAGAGGGGCTTTGTGGCAGAGAAGGGGGAAGGCATGAGAGAGAGGGGCTTTGTGGGAGAGAAGGGGGAAGGCATGAGAGAGAGGGGCTTTGTGGGAGAGAAGGGGGAAGGCATGAGAGAGAGGGGCTTTGTGGGAGAGAAGGGGTAAGGCATGAGAGAGAGGGGCTTTGTGGGAGATAAGGGGGAAGGCATGAGAGAGAGGGGCTTTGTGGGAGAGAAGGGGGAAGGCATGAGAGAGAGGGGCTTTGTGGGAGAGAAGGGGGAAGGCATGAGAGAGAGGGGCTTTGTGGGAGATAAGGGGGAAGGCATGAGAGAGAGGGGCTTTGTGGGAGAGAAGGGGGAAGGCATGATAGAGAGGGGCTTTGTGGCAGAGAAGGGGGAAGGCATGAGAGAGGGGCTTTGTGGCAGAGAAGGGGGAAGGCATGAGAGAGAGGGGCTTTGTGGGAGATAAGGGGGAAGGCATGATAGAGAGGGGCTTTGTGGCAGAGAAGGGGGAAGGCATGAGAAAGGGGCTTTGTGGCAGAGAAGAGGGAAGGCATGAGAGAGAGGGGCTTTGTGGGAGAGAAGGGGGAAGGCATGAGAGAGAGGGGCTTTGTGGGAGAGAAGGGGTAAGGCATGAGAGAGAGGGGCTTTGTGGGAGATAAGGGGGAAGGCATGAGAGAGAGGGGCTTTGTGGGAGAGAAGGGGGAAGGCATGAGAGAGAGGGGCTTTGTGGTAGAGAAGGGGGAAGGTATAAGAGAGAGGGGCTTTGTGGGAGAGAAGAGGGACAGCATGAGAGAGAGGGGCTTTGTGGGAGAGAAGGGGGAAGGATTTAAATAAGGGCTGGTTAATGCGTGTGAGGGAGGGGCTTTCGTGGAGAGAAAGGGGAAAGCAGAGAGGGAGAGGCATTGGCGGAGAGGAGGAGGAAGGAGGTATATGTGGGCTGGGTAAGGCATGAGGCTTCAAACCTCCAGTGGCTGGTGTGGTTCTACTGCCTTGGTCATGCTGGGGTTCCCGGCAATGAAATATCTGACATCTTGGCAACGCAAGTAGGATCAAGATGCTGAGCAGTGCATGAGCTGTAGTGGTCAGTGGCCCGTAGCTGACTGCTGGCATCAGGGCCAGCGAATGAGGACCGAGCGGGCATGAGCTGAAGCGGTCAGTGGCCCGTAGCTGACTGCTGGCGTCAGGGCCAGCGAATGAGGGCCGAGCAGGGCATGAGCTGTAGTGGTCAGCGACCCGTAGCTGACTACCAGTGTCAGGGCTAGTGATCCAGATCTGCCAAGACCCTTCTACACCTCCACGCGGTGGTCCTGGATAACATGCTCCAACAGGGCAGACTAGCTAAGTAGAAGGAAACCAAGAAGGAAGGCTAACCGAGTATCCAAAAATGCCAAACTGAAGTCGTCGGACTGAAAGGAGCAAATTTCGCAATCAAGCTGTAAAATTCACATAATGCAAAACAACACATTAAGTGATGTGCTGTTGCTGGTATGTCTGGATTTTCTGCCAACCCAGGTCTGAAGCCAGAACGGGACTGTCACATCAGTGTGGGACATGAGATACTGTAGTCAAGATAAGGTTCACTGCGCTCATTCGCGCCACCAATTGCCTGCTGGTTTTGCCGAACTCCTCCAAGGCTCTAGGTGTATAACCAAAAGTTCAAGGCAAAGGGATCATCACATCCTGAGCCACTGTGCCTTTACGATGAGCTTCCGGCATGAGAATACCAAAGAGAGGCTGTCTGGCCTGGGGAAGCGCCGATGCTCGACAAGCTGTCGGAGACCAGGGAAGACCTGAAACGCATAGTCTCCTTCATGAACTTTACCGGGCTAGACGCACAGCATCAGTTGATCGTGAACCTCACCGAACTTGAAGCACAGCATCAGTTGATCGTGAACCTCACCGGACTAGAAGCACAGCATCAGTTGATCGTGAACCTCACCGGACTAGAAGCACAGCATCAGTTGATCGTGAACCTCACCGGACTAGAAGCACAGCATCAGTTGATCGTGAACCTCACCGGACTAGAAGCCTAGCATCAGTTGATCGTGAACCTCACCGGACTAGAAGCACAGCATCAGTTGATCGTGAACCTCACCGGACTAGAAGCACAGCATCAGTTGATCGGGAACCTCACCGGACTAGAAGCACAGCATCAGTTGATCGTGAACCTCACCGGACTAGAAGCACAGCATCAGTTGATCGTGAACCTCACCGGACTAGAAGCCTAGCATCAGTTGATCGTGAACCTCACCGGACTAGAAGCACAGCATCAGTTGATCGTGAACCTCACCGGACTAGAAGCACAGCATCAGTTGATCGAAGAAGAGGCACGAGAATACAGTGCAATTTGTCTTGATTCTAGGAACGAACATCATCACACATGGGACATTCCCATAAGTGCTTCGTTCTCCGTCCAAGCTGCCAGCCAAGCAAATTTCTACTCATAGTCCCAGTCAGGTGTTGATTTCGTGTTCTTCGGATCTTTCCAGACAGGGCACACTTTCTCCCCTCTCCTCTAGTCACTCTCAAATCTACCATCCTCTGCACATATGCATTTATTTGACCCTCTTCATCATTCTGTAGACTGTCCTGACTGCCCTTATCAACTTAACCCTGTCTCTCCATCATTCTGTAGACTGTCCATGACTGCCCTTTTCAACTCAACCCTGTCTCTCGTCATTCTGTAGACTGTCCTGACTGCCCTTATCAACTTAACCCTGTCTCTCCATCATTCTGTAGACTGTCCATGACTGCCCTTTTCAACTCAACCCTGTCTCTCGTCATTCTGTAGACTGTCCTGACTGCCCTTATCAACTTAACCCTGTCTCTCCATCATTCTGTAGACTGTCCTGACTGCCCTTATCAACTCAACGCTGTCTCTCGTCATCACCGCGTCGTTCACCACAGCTTGTCCCTTAGGTGCTACAACTCTGGATTTTCTGTCTGGGTATACTCCCGTAGCCATACCCTCTTCCGAGATGCTAGTTACTCTAGACATCCTATGATACTCTCATCATCCCAGGACTTGCCAGCACTCCCTGGCTCTTGTGGGTTTAAAATCAGAGTTCCCCCTCTCATAGGCAAACTGCCTGAGCAGGCTAACGAGCTTCGTCTACCTGGGTTTAGAGTCAGAGTTTACCTCCTTTTAGATTGGCTGCCAACCAAGGCTAATGAGCCCAATCTGCCCGCCCAGTTATACCACCGGGTACTCGGTCGCGGCCCACAGCAAGCTCTGTAAGAAACAGGGGGCCCCTCATGAAGGTGCTGCAAAATATCCAATAGGAGACATTTAATCTGTTTGTATCTGTGATATTTTAAACTACGCAAAACAATGATTTAATTTATGTGTTTTGCTGGTATCTGTTTGTATCTTCTTCTTTCTTCTTTTTGCTTATCCTGTTATGCCTTTCAGCATCAGGTTATGAAGAGATCACTACGGATTTCGCACCGTCCTTGATTGGTGTGCACGACCTACTTGGAAATTGCATCCATTTTCATTGCATGCCATGACCGAAATCTCCCCTCAGCCACCTACCTCGACCTACAGATGTGGACGCTGGTCAGCAGCAGCATATTCTAGTGTACATGTGGGCTGCTGCTGCTGTCAAGAGGCACGACACTTGCCTCTCAAATCGTCAAGGAAACAGTGGACAATCGACTCCCACAAGTTTCAAGCGACCTGATTGTATGTCTTGCCACTGGTTCCCGTTAATTCAGGACGAGAGAGTGAAATTGATGTCTAACGCAGCTTCTTTCTCACTATATTCCAAATTCAGCGCAAGTTACATCTTCAGGACGAGAAAAATCTGATGATAATGCCATCTTCGCTTGCGATGGGCAACTTATGAAGAGATCTCTAGAACAAGTCTGTGTGATTGGCTTTGAATCCGTTATAGCATTGCTTGTTGGAGGGTGCTGTGTCGTGGTAGTCTTGTTCTGTGGCCAAACCATCTTAGTTCATGTCTTTTAATGTAGTCTAATACTGGTGTTGTTCCCACTAGTCTCCTGCTGTCATCATTTCTGAGCATGTCTCTCCTTGTTACGCCCAATATTTTTCGTAGTCATTACATTTCTGTTGTTACGATGTAGCATTTTTCATTTGGCTTGGCTTCATTGGTTCTCAATCTCCCGCTACCAAACCCTGACACGGGCCTAAGTAGCAGAATGTAGTCCAGATAATGGAATGCGTTGTGTCGTTGTTTACAGCTTGACTGCAATATTTGCACCTTTCGATCCAACACATCCGACTTCAGCAAGCATTTTTTTAGTACCGGGCTAGCATTCCCTCTTCGATCCCTTCTCCTTAGCCAGTCTGCCCTGCTGCAGCCTGTTATCCAGGATCACCACGTGGAGGTGTAGAAGGATCTTGGCAGCTCTGGTTCGCTGTCGCTGACCACTGCAGCTCATGCGCTGCTCAGCATCTTGATCCCATTTTTCATTTGATGTTAGTGTCCAGTTTTGACATCGATAGCACAGTTTATCTGTTTGTATATGTGATGATTAAACGCCACAAAACAATGAATTAATTGATGTTTTTATTTGCTGATATGTCTGCAAGGATGACATCCCGATGGCACAGCGAAAGCGTTTCACTCGTGTGGAGATGGCTCGAGTTCTGATGGAGCGAAACCAGTACAAGGAAAGACTCATGGAGCTTCAGGAGGCTGTTCGCTGGACGGAGATGATGAGGGCGTCGAAGGAACACCCTGGAGAGCTTCAGACGAAGAAGAAGTCTGGGGCCTGGAACTTGTAAGTATAAATGTCCAGTCTGTTTTTGGACGTTCGTTTTGTTTTGTTTTCTTCCCTTACCTTTTTTTGGGTTTTGATTGTAAAACAATGTGCTATATTTTGGATTGTTCTTCTTCTTCTTCGACATCCGTCCCCCTCTTCCTCTTTTTCTTCTTCATCGTCTTCTTCTTCTTCGACATTCATCCTCCTCCTCCTCTTAACTCTTCTTGTTCTTCTTTGAAAGTCTTCCTCTTCTTCTTCTTCTTCTTGTTCATCTCCGACATTCATCCTCCTCTTCTTCTTCTTCTTCTTGTTCATCTCCGACATTCATCCTCTTCTTCTTCTTGTTCTTCTTTGATATTCATCCTCCTCTTCTTCTTCTTCTTGTTCTTCTTTGATATTCATCCTCCTCTTCTTCTTCTTCTTGTTCTTCTTTGATATTCATCCTCCTCTTCTTCTTCTTCTTCTTCTTCTTCTTCTTCTTTGATATTCATCCTCCTCTTCTTCTTCTTCTTCTTCTTCTTTGATATTCATCCTCCTCTTCTTCTTCTTCTTCTTCTTCTTCTTCTTTGATATTCATCCTCCTCCTCTTCTTCTTCTTCTTCTTCTTCTTCTTCTTCTTTGATATTCATCCTCCTCTTCTTCTTCTTCTTCTTCTTCTTCTTCTTTGATATTCATCCTCCTCTTCTTCTTCTTTGATATTCATCCTCCTCTTCTTCTTCTTCTTCTTTGATATTCATCCTCCTCCTCTTCTTCTTCTTCTTCCTCTTCTTCTTTGATATTCATCCTCCTCCTCCTCTTCTTCTTCTTCTTCTTCTTTGATATTCATCCTCCTCTTCTTCTTCTTCTTCTTCTTCTTTGATATTCATCCTCCTCTTCTTCTTCTTTGATATTCATCCTCCTCTTCTTCTTCTTTGATATTCATCCTCCTCTTCTTCTTCTTTGATATTCATCCTCCTCCTCTTCTTCTTCTTCTTCCTCTTCTTCTTTGATATTCATCCTCCTCCTCTTCTTCTTCTTCTTCTTCTTCTTCTTCTTCTTTGATATTCATCCTCCTCCTCTTCTTCTTCTTCTTCTTCTTCTTCTTTGATATTCATCCTCCTCTTCTTCTTCTTTGATATTCATCCTCCTCTTCTTCTTCTTTGATATTCATCCTCCTCCTCTTCTTCTTCTTCTTCCTCTTCTTCTTTGATATTCATCCTCCTCCTCTTCTTCTTCTTCTTCTTCTTCTTCTTCTTCTTCTTTGATATTCATCCTCCTCCTCTTCTTCTTCTTCTTCTTCTTTGATATTCATCCTCCTCTTCTTCTTCTTCTTCTTCTTCTTCTTTGATATTCATCCTCCTCTTCTTCTTCTTCTTCTTCTTCTTTGATATTCATGCTCCTCTTCTTCTTCTTCTTCTTCTTGTTCTTTGATATTCATCCTCCTCTTCTTCTTCTTTGATATTCATCCTCCTCATCTTCTTCTTCTTCTTCTTTGATATTTATCCTCCACCTCTTCTTCTTCTTCTTCCTCTTCTTCTTTGATATTCATCCTCCTCCTCTTCTTCTTCTTCTTCTTCTTCTTCTTCTTCTTTGATATTCATCCTCCTCCTCTTCTTCTTCTTCTTCTTCTTCTTCTTTGATATTCATCCTCCTCTTCTTCCTCTTCTTCTTGTTCTTCTTTAATATTCATCCTCTTCTTCTTCTTCTTGTTCTTCTTTGATATTCATCCTCCTCTTCTTCTTCTTCTTGTTCTTCTTTGATATTCATTCTCCTCTTCTTGTTCTTCTTTGATATTCATCCTCCTCTTCTTCTTCTTCTTCTTCTTCTTTGATATTCATCCTCTTCATTTTCTTCTTTGGCATTCATCCTATTTTTCTTCTTCGTCTTTTTCTTCTTCTTGTTCTTCTTCTTCTTCAGCATTTATCCTCTTCTTCTTCTTGTTCACCACATTTTTATTAATAACGTCTACACATGAAACCCAATGTCTGGATAAAGGTTGCCATAGTGAGATTAGTCTCCGTAGGCCAGTGCTCAGTACACAAATGGATAACCATATAACAATCTTGTAGAATATTTTCGTTTGTCTGTGCTGTTTGTCCGTACGTACACACGGACGTTAGAGCCAATTTTAGCCTGTGTAATCGTCCAATCGACGCTGTGATCACTATAGTTTGAGCTTATTAAGGAGCCTTACATTGCGCACTACATCCCAGAGGACACGGGTTCACCTTCTCAAGCTCACCTCGGGGTGCGAAGCCAGCAACTGTAACTTACCACCAAAGAAAGTTGTCTAGAGTAGAGATGTAACTCAAGTACAAGTGGCATTAGCAACAACAAATAACAACAGCAACATGTTACAAGTTTCTAATACAGAGTACAAGACTCAAATCCAGACATAGCTTCATAAAATCAACACAGCCCATACAAATAAACCCTGAAATTCGCCGTATCGAGAAATGACACTAATTGAACAGATGGAACTTCGGGAGGAACCTGCCCCCGGACATCATCTACCATACACAACATGGAAGTCGCTGAACAGACTCCGAACTGGTGTATCACGGTGCAAGAGGAATATGAAACGATGGGGATACACAGATGTGACTGTGGCGCAATACAGGACCCAGACCACCTGCCCCAACCTCCAGGAAACACGCAATAGGTGCGACATGCTGGAGGCAAATGACGGCAATCCATGTCGCTGGATACTGGATGTATGCTGTATAGCGTGGGGCTTGGATAGGGGAAGTAAGTAAATATTAATGAGTAATGACGACAGACATTACAAGAGGGGTTGCAATTTGTAGATGCTAATTACACCATGTTATTTCTAATGACACAGTATTTAACCAATTAGACCTGCCGGAGACGGATGTGTCGGACCAAAAGGTGCAAATATCCCAGTCAAGCTGTAAACTAGCGACACAACGCATTCCGTTCTCCATACTACATCCTGTTACTTGGTAGCAGGAGATTGAGAACGGACGCAGAAGAAAAAGAAATATTAGAGGGTCCATCCAAAGATGCAGCACAGTGAATGAGCTGACAGCAGCCAACGGCTCATACTGGCTGCAGGTATCAGAGCAGTCCAAGGCCTTATTCCGCCTCCATGCTGTGGCCACGAAAACAGACTGCGATAGTGTAGTCTGGCTGAGAGAAAAGGGATTGCAGTAGAAAGGCAAGCCAGGTACCCAGCTGAAAATGGATGTGTGCGGTCAAAGGCACATATAAGAGAAGGAATGTTCCAGTAACATGTATTAAACAAACAGAATTTATAACTCAGGTAGAGCACATTGAGAGTGATTTCCTTTATCATCTTTTGAGAGTGATCTCCCTTATCATATTTTTGAGAGTGATCTCCCTTATCGTATTTTGAGAGTTTTCTCCCTTATTAATTTTTGAGAGTGATCTCCCTTATCAATTTTGAGAGTGATCTCCCTTATCATATTATATTTGTTGTGTTTAATGGACATCATTTTGTGCTGTAGATGTGAAAGTGCTTGAAATTAGTTTCTAGCTAAAAACCAATTTCATGTCTTTATTTCACCCAGTTTCAGTGAGTTAATGTCGCCATCGCAGCCAATCTCAGAACCCCATATCCTGGCACAAAAACATCTGCCAGCGAGACACCAAAATGTATTACAGGCGGCTTTGAATCCCTCGCTGTCGCCGCCCACACCATTCTACTTCCCTGATGATCCTCCAGCGATCCCTACAGCTTCCCTCCTCCCATCCACGTCGTCTAGCTCCCTGTTGTCCCACCCCCGCATCACTCTTCTCCCACCACACACAATCACCCACAGCATCACTCCCACCAAAGATACAGTTCCGGTTCCTGTGATATTAACATCGTCCCTCCCTAAACTTCCTCCCACACCCTCAGGGGATCCTCCGCCCACTTTCCTTCACACTCCCATCCTGCTCGCAGCCAGTCCCGCAGCACACACACCCACAGCTCACTGGGTTCAAACCCCAACCCCCAGAGCCACAACCACTCTCCCAGGTATACGAATACAACCCAACTATCCTGTGAAGCACTTATAGCAGGGATTCTTAAACTAGGTTATGTGGATCTGCTGGGAGCCCTTCAAACTGGATCTCCTGGGAGCCCTTCAAACTGTGGATCTCCTGGATGATCTTCCAGCTGTGGATCTCCTGGGAGCCATTCAAACTGTGGATCTCCTGGGAGCCCTTCAAACTGTGGATCTCCTGGATGATCTTCCAGCTGCGGATCTCCTGGGAGCCATTCAAACTGTGGATGTCCTGGATGATCTTCTAGCTGTGGATCTCCTGGGAGCCCTTCAAACTGGATCTCATGGAATCCCTTCAAACTGTGGATCTCCTGGATGATCTTCCAGCTGTGGATCTCATGGATGATCTCCCAACTGTGGATTTCCTGGATGATCTTCCAGCTGTGGATCTCCTGGATGATCTTCCAGCTGTGGATCTCCTGTCTTTTCAGCTATGGCCTGTGAAAATATAATCTTGCTTGCTCACTTAGTTTTATTTCTCCTCTACCCTGGGGTGTAAAGCTTTGCTTGAGTAAACTTCTACCTTGGGGTGCAAAGGTTTGCTTGAGTGAACTTCTACTCTGGGGTATAAAAGTATTTTGAGGGAACTTCTACTCTAGGGTATACAAGTTTGCTTGAGTGAGCTTCTACTCTGTGTTGCAAAGGTTTGCCTGAGAGAACTTCTGGCCTGGTGTGTAAAGGTTTGCTTGAGAGAATGATATCCTGGTGTGTAAACGTTTAGCCTAAGTGAACTTCTACCTTGGGGTGTAAAGGTTTGCCTGAAAGAACACCAGACTATCAACTGTCTTCTACCTTGGGGTGTAAAGGTTTGCCTGAGATAATTTTTACCTTAAGGTGTCATGGGGAGCCTTAGTTACCTCTCATGGGCCAGATGTGTCTTGTCTGACGTCGTCAACCCTTGTCGAATGCTGCACCTTCGGCCACATTCAAGTTAAGTCCGGGACCTGAAACAATCATTGTTTTCTAAGTACCAACACATTAATATAACAACTTTCTACGAGGCGGACATCTTCTATAGCAGAAATAGATAGATGGAAGCTGTAGTGGTACTGAGGGTCAAATCACACATGGTAATGGTTCGGTGCCCGCACCAAGACAAAAAACAGAACGACACTTATGTAGATATATATCTTCATTATATCTCACCGAACCTCTTCTTCGCATGTTTGGAATCAGTCATCAGCCGATGCAACTGGGGCACCTTTGGCATCCTTATTCACGGCAGACGCCTCAATCACCTTCGATTTATTGATGACATAGTGCTCATCACAATGGAGTCCGCAGCAAAAGCCAACCAAATGATGCAGCTACTCGATGCACAGGGCAGGAAAGCGGGACGGGAGATGAATGTTTCGAAGACCAAAGTGTTCCGCAATCACTTCGCCACTTGTGATCCAGTCTTCCTTGGCGAGGTACGATTAGAGGAGGTCAACGAGTACATTTATCTTGGATGTCTTCTCAATATGGAGAATAACCTGGAACCTGAACTGACAAGACGTCGCCACGTGGGTTGGGCAGCCTTCTCGTCTATTAACACGGTCCTGGATGGTTGCCCTGACCAGGACCTACGAGCCAGGACCCTCTTCAATTCCACTGTACTCCCTGAGATGTGCTACGGTGCTGAGATGTGGACACTAACAAAATCACTAGAGGACAAATTGATAGTGAGCCAGGCCTCCCTTGAAAGACGCTTGGCCGGAATCACTCTCTGGAACCAACGCATGCAAGGTCTCCACAATTCTGACATAAGACAATTTTCCCTGGTGAAGGATGCGGTAATCCGTTCAGACAAGGCAAAACATAGATGGGCAGGTCACATGTTGCGACAAAATGACGGTCGATAGAGCACAGCGGCAGTAGTCTGGTACCCCTGAGGCAAGAAGAAACAGCTGGGAAGACCTCCAATGCATTGATCAGACTCCCTTGCTGTACACTACAACATCCGAGATGCCTCTAGAGGAGCACACTTACCACACACTGGATTTTGATGGCCCAAGACAGGGTCCGCTTTAGACGAAATTGGGACTTGCAACTATGCTGAGGAACGAGTCATCACGATGACGATATCATCAGTCCTGTAATCTAAAAGTCGTTGGGGCACTAATACTGCAGATTGTTGGACCAGTTCCCGTCACTCCAGGCACTAATACTGCAGATTGTTGGACCAGTTCCCGCCACTCCAGGCACTAATACTACAGATTGTTGGACCAGTTCCCGTCACTCCAGGCACTAATACTGCAGATTGTTGGACCAGTTCCCGTCACTCCAGGCACTAATACTGCAGATTGTTGGACCAGTTCCCACCACTCCAGACACTAATACTACAGATTGTTGGACCAGTTCCCACCACTCCAGGCACTAATAGTACAGATTGTTGGACCAGTTCCCACCACTCCAGGCACTAATACTACAGATTGTTGGACCAGTTCCCACCACTCCAGGCACTAATACTACAGATTGTTGGACCAGTTCCCACCACTCCAGGCACTAATACTACAGATTGTTGGACCAGTTCCCACCACTCCAGGCACTAATACTGCAGATTGTTGGACCAGTTCCCGTCACTCCAGGCACCAATACTGCAGATTGTTGGACCAGTTCCCGCCACTCCAGGCACTAATAGTACAGATTGTTGGACCAGTTCCCGTCACTCCAGGCACTAATACCACAAATTGTTGGACCAGTTCCCGTCACTCCAGGCACTAATACTGCAGATTGTTGGACCAGTTCCCGCCACTCCAGGCACTAATACTGCAGATTGTTGGACCAGTTCCCGCCACTCCAGGCACTAATACTGCAGATTGTTGGACCAGTCCCCGCCACTCCAGGCACTAATACTACAGATTGTTGGACCAGTCCCCGCCACTCCAGGCACTAATACTGCAGATTGTTGGACCAGTTCCCGTCACTCCAGGCACTAATACTGCAGATTGTTGGACCAGTTCCCGTCACTCCAGGCACCAATACTGCAGATTGTTGGACCAGTTCCCGCCACTCCAGGCACTAATAGTACAGATTGTTGGACCAGTTCCCGTCACTCCAGGCACTAATACCACAAATTGTTGGACCAGTTCCCGTCACTCCAGGCACTAATACTGCAGATTGTTGGACCAGTTCCCGCCACTCCAGGCACTAATACTGCAGATTGTTGGACCAGTTCCCACCACTCCAGGCACTAATACTGCAGATTGTTGGACCAGTTCCCGCCACTCCAGGCACTAATACTACAGATTGTTGGACCAGTTCCCACCACTCCAGGCACTAATACTACAGATTGTTGGACCAGTTCCCACCACTCCACTCAGTTTTGTGCCAGGGTCTTTGTGCTAGATAAGGACCATCTCATCCACTCTCTGACATTGTCTTCCCATCCACTCTCTGACATTGTCTTCCCATCCACTCTCTGACATTGTTTTCCCGTCCACTCTCTGACATTGTCTTCCCGTCCACTCTCTGACATTGTCTTCCCATCCACTCTCTGACATTGTCTTCCCGTCCACTCTCTGACATTGTCTTCCCGTCCACTCTCTGACATTGTCTTCCCGTCCACTCTCTGACATTGTCTTCCCATCCACTCTCTGACATTGTCTTCCCGTCCACTCTCTGACATTGTCTTCCCGTCCACTCTCTGACATTGTCTTCCCGTCCACTCTCTGACATTGTCTTCCCGTCCACTCTCTGACATTGTCTTCCCATCTCTTTTTCTGCCTTCTTCTCTTTACCTCCAGGACCGTCTTGGTCAACCCAGACGACCTTGAAACATGCCCATACCATGTGAGCGTGCGTTCTTTTACCATAGTCAATAGTCCTTTATATTGGCCGATCCCTCTCTTAAAGGTGTTCCGAACTACCTACTAAACAGAAATGATGCTAAAGGAGCATACAAGGTTGTCAAAGAACTGGTAACACCAAGACAGAGCAGGAACCTTATGATCTATGATAAAAGCGGCAAGTGCCTTATTGAGGAAAATGACGTACTGGCACGATGGACAGAGTACTGTTCCGAGCTATATAACAATGAAGGGCAAAACAAACCTGAGAAAACAATCCCCCCAACACCAACAAATATAGAGGTTAACCAACTGATAACGAAGGAAGAGGTAGCTGCAGCGGTAAAGACATTGAGAAGAGGGAAGGCGGCCGGCGTGGACAATAAACCAGCAGAGCTCTTACATGCAGGTGGAGAGGTAGTGGTGAAAGGCCTGACACACATCTGCAACAAAATATGGGCGACAGGAAACTGGCCGGACTTATGGACGAAATCAACAGTTATACCGTTACATAAGACTGGAAACCTAAAGCTATGCCAAAATTACAGAACAATAAGCCTCATCAGCCACCCTAGCAAGGTCATGCTTAGACTAATCCTCGACCCATTGAAACCCCAAGCAGAGAACATTATTGCCGAGGAGCAAGCAGGGTTCAGACAGGGAAGAAGCACTACAGAACAGATATTTAATTTAAGGCTGCTAAGCGAGAAATATCTAGAACAGCAGCAAACACTGTATCATGTGTTTGTGGATTTTAAGAAGGCGTTTGATAGGGTATGACATAAAGCACTTTGGGCAACCATGAGGATGTATAATATAAACGGAAATATTATAACGGTCCTTGAACACCTGTATGACAAGGCGTCTAGCGCAGTTCTTGTGAATGGGAGGCGAGGGGACTGGTTTCGCACATCAGTTGGTGTGAGACAGGGGTGTACACTCTCTCCAACTCTTTTCAATATATTCCTTGAAGGAATTATGAGTGAGGCACTTGGAGGTCACGTTGGAACTGTCAAGATAGGGGGCCGAACGATTACCAACCTTCGTTTTGCAGATGATATCGACAGGTTGTCGGGTTCAGAAGCAGAACTCCAGGAATGGGTCAGAAGGCTCGATGAAACAGCTCTTGACTATGGTATAGAGATAAACACTGGAAAGCCAAAATTAATGACCAACAACGCTACGGGCTTCACAAGCAGGATAAAAGCTAACGGTGAAGAACTCGAAGTGGTTGACCGTTTTAAATATCTTGGGTCGATTGTCAGTGACGAAGGATCAAAATGTGAGGTGTTGGCCAGAATAGCACAGACAATAGCGGCGCTTGCACAGCTTAACAAAATCTGGGAAGATAAACGGTTAGCACTATGCACAAAAATCAGATTAATGCGTACACTGGTCCTGTCAATATTCCTCTATGCGTATGAAACATGGACAGTTACAGCTGACCTTCAGCGAAGGATACAGGCCTTGGACATGAGATGTTTCCGAAGACTTTTAAACGTCAGGTACAAAGATCGAGTTACAAATGAGGAAATACGTGATAGAATTACAACAGCAATAGGGCCTTTCGAAGATCTCTTGGCAACTGTCAAAAGAAGGAAACTCACTTGGTACGGTCACATATCGAGATCAAATGGTCTTGCAAACACAATCCTCCACGGGAAGGTGCATGGCAGACGACGAAGAGGCCGGCCCAAAAAGAGATGGGAGGACAACATAAAAGAATGGACCAGTCTCCGACCAGAAGAGTCACAGGCAGCGGCATCTGACAGAGAGGGGTGGCCTGGAGTTGTGAGGATGTCTTCATGTGCGCCCCAAGGACCTCACCGGTTACGGGATGACCTGACCTGACATGAACTACCATATTCGTGGCGTGGCTTAGAAACAAAATGCAGAGGATTCGACACAGACATCTCTTCTCCAATGCACAAATCCTAAACTCTAAAACCCTGTCAGGAATATATATATATATATATCTTAATCGACCAGTTTTTTTTGTTTTTTTTTGCGTTTGCTTAATCTCTCGAATCCCCAAGGCTGTGGTTTTTATTTTGCGCCTGTCGGCTTAGGGCATCCGACTTCAGCATGCATTTTTATGTAATGGTCTGGTTTCTCCTGTATTTTCTAAGGGTATGCTTCACCCGGGTATGGCCGGTACTGTAATGGGGATCGAACCCAGCATCTTTGAATTGTGAGCCGTGTCACTTAACCACTAGCCTACACCGTCCCCCAATCGACCTGTTATTCTACAAGGTGGCTAGCCTTGTGTTGATCCCAACTCTATTTTCAATCTTTACGGCCGGGTGCACGGGTTGGCCAGTGAATGATCAGCTTGTTTGATATTGCGTCACAGATATTGTTGTTCATCTCTAGCGAGTTTTGCCATCGGATGGAAGTCTGTCCGAGAGAGTTTTTTTTTGGTGAGTGCTCAGGTACCATAGAGCAGTCTGGAAAGTGCTTGTCATTTCTTCCTGTAATATGCCCCGGGCCAATCGAAATATCGAGATTATATATTTATACTGCATCACATTCTGAATTAATGTGTAAGTCATTAAACCCGAATTTTTATGTGAAAACTATTACTACTTCATATTTATTCTCATTGCCAGTTTGGGAGATTATATAGGTCTGAGACATAAAGGCTGCATTTCCCTGCAGTTGTCACAAAGTGTGCAGGCAAGCTTTTATTATTTTGGAAGGTGGTTGGAGTAGGAATGAGTGAAGTGTGTGTTTCTGCGAACCCCTAACCCCAACCACACCCACCCACGTTCCCCGTTACACTATGTTACACAATAATTTAGACTATGGTGCGGTGATTCCAATTTAGTATATACGTAGAAGGATTAAGGATTATTTGTAAATTATTTACATATAAATTATTTGTGTTGTAAATTACATTTGTACAATCATTTACAATAATTTACAATTCTTAGATATCTCAAGCTATTTTTAACTGTGTTATATTATGTCTAAAACAATGGTATCACTAAACTCTGGGCAGATCTATAGATTACTTGGAATCCTAGTATTCAAACAGGCATGTTAATGTCTATTGCCAGGTGACTGAAGTCTTCGGTGATTCGTAGTAGGTATTTTAAACTTCCTGCGGCTTACTAGGGAAGGTACAAATAATTTGGTTAGGTTTTTAACTTGAATTTTGAATTCTGTCCGGGCAGTGGCCGTTAAGCCTACTCTTTTTGTTTTCTAACTGCCAAGGGATTTTTAATGTGCTAGACACAGTACACGGGAGTCCGATCTCACTACTCAGAGATCAGGAGAATTTTTATTTGAAAAACTCCTGGTCTTCACAGTGATTCGAACCCGCGATCTCTGGCACCCGAGAAGAACACCTTACCTCGAGACCAATCAGTCCCCCTGCAGTGATTTATTTTAAAAACTGAAAACTAATTTGGTCCAAACCTAAAAATAATCAAGTCCTGAAAGTGTTGAATTATCTATCACACAAAATTTATTTATAAATCAAATTTAGCTCAATAGCAAGATATGGTTGACATGTGACTTCAGATAAATCTGACGGTAAGCTGTGCTACTTTAGTTGATGTAATGGACAATTTGGACTGTAAAGGGTTACGGTTCGTTTCTGCTGTATCGCTTTAGAATTAGGTAATTTTACTCAGTATGCAAGACTAATTGTCTTTCGCACATAAATTAGACAGATACATTCAAAGCCATTTTGTTCGTTGTATTTTATTATCATTTTGTAGAAAAAATTTGTTGCAGTTGATATGTTTGTAATTTAGAAGAAAAATAAGATGGACACTGTTTTTCATACAAAATATATGGTTGTAAATTTTCTATGGGTTGTAACTCTATGGGTTGTGTTAGTTTTTTATGGGTTGTTGTTGTTTCGAAAGCCCACAACGAGTAAGTTGACTCTTTTGTGCGCCCTGAAAAAGGACGTTAAGTGTCAGGTTGTAGTAGCTTTCCTCACATCCCGAGCGTGCTGATGAAGGTGGACTGCGGTCCTCCAGGCGGTTAGGCTATGCTTGGATTCATCTGTGCGTTGCTCACTACTGCAGGGATCACATCAATCTCTCACCTCGTCAGCCATGATAACAGCCAGTTTCCAGGGAGGGCTACAAAGAAGCTGAGGTGTTGGTCTTGGGCAGTATATTTTACCTGACCCAGACTAACACGTCTGATGAGTATGTTTTACCTGACGCTGACTAACACGTCTGATGAGTATGTTTTACCTGACCAGACGTTAGTCTTCCTCCCCATTTACGGGCTGTAATTCTCCTGATTGTTTTTATATTGTTTTACACGAGTGAAATTGTAAAAAATTGTTCATGCCAAGATGCACACTAAAAAGTATAAAATGTTGAAACTTTTATTTAAATCGGCTATTGACACACGCTTACGAGGGTGTGTAATCTTAAATAAAAACATGAGGAACGGAGTGGGCTAGTGGTTAAGTGACATGGCTCACAATCACAGCACTGACCGTAACCCAGGTGAAGCAAACCCTTAGAAAATCCAGGATGAATTCGGTTGCACTGGGACGACAGGCGCAAAATATAAACTTAGTGCAATGCACACTGTATTTAGGAATAGAGAAATAAGGTGAACGCAAAAAAAAATAAAAAAAATAAAAACACTATTAAAATGGACTCGCACATCAGTTAACCACCCTCCATGGCACTACCCCCAACATTGCGGAGTAATAAGCTGCTCGAGCCTAGCCCGCTAAGCAAGAAATCCTCCTCCCGGCTACATCCAGCTCATGCCAGAGCTGGACCTGCAGGCATCTGTCGCTGTAGAAGTACAGGTCGGCTAAGAACTAAGAACATACATACGCATGCACACATACATACACAGACATACAATCTTACATCCGTTTGCACATGAAAACTTAAATCAAATAAAAATTTAGGAAATTTGCAACAATTGTTAAAAAATTGTCCAAATTTTGCCCCCAAAAATTCATAAAAGTATTATCGAGTTTGTGACTGTTCTGAAAGGTTCATCCTTCTAGCTTAAAGGTTATCTTTACATACTCATTATCTGCCCTTCAAGATTGGAAGATGGTGGTCACTGTAGGCCTGGACTTACGAAATATCCCTAGATGCCTACCAACTTCTCACATCCCATGAAGTTAAAATGATTAATCAATGGATCCCTGGTCACTCAATTATATCTGGCAATAACAAGGCAGACAGACTGGCTAAGACGGGAGCAAGTCAACAACAACAATACACACCTACAACCCTATAGACAGTCAAACAACTACTGAAGACTGCGAACAAAGAGACCTGGCTGAATAGATGGGCAATGGGAAATACTGGGAGAGACATCTACAAACATGTGGCCATCCAAAATCCTAAAGACAACATCAACCACCTGAAAAGGAGAGACCAAAGCACCATTTTCCGACTTCGCACTCAACACACACAACTTAACAGCCACTTGAACAGAATCCAACCAGAACATGCTCCAGAGTGCCGGTTGTGGACACATCCCTATGAAACTGTTGAACATCATCTTTTTGAATGTCCGGCCCTTGCCAGTGTTAGGAAAGAGCTTCTTCCTCCGAGGCCAGACAAATGAAACACTTTGTACAGAGCTAAACAACAGCTGACAAACACTTGCAGATGCCACTATATGTCATTGGGCAAAAGGGCAGGAGCCCATAGGCTGCTGGATCAATAACCAACCAACCAACAAACCTAGCTTAAAGGAAAATGTCAGAATTTTCAAATGCAAGATTTGACCCTGACTAGCAGTGAAAAAGGCAAATGCAATGTTAGGTATGATAACAAGAAATCTTAAACATAGGAGGAAGGAAGTGATTGTCAAACTGTATAAAGCTTTAGTTAGACCTAGATTGGAGTACTGTGTACAGGTGTGGAACCTTATCATAGAGGGGATATAAACATGCTGGAAAGAATACAAAGAAGAGCAACAAAGCTGATAATGAGATTCCAGAATTACAGTTATGAGGAAAGACTCAGAAAACCCGGCCTACAGTGTCTAGAAAAGATAAGAATTTGAGGTGACAATACAGGTTTATAAGATGAACAAAGGAATGGATAAATTAGACTATAACAAGTGTTTTATAAAATACAACTATCTACAAGAACAAGAGGGCACAGCTACAAATGAATTAAAGAAAGGTCCAGATTAGATATTAGGAAATGTTTTCTTAGTCAGAGAGTGGTGGTGAATGCTTGAAATGTATTGCCACAGGAAGTAGTGGAGGCAGGTACAAATAATGCATTTAAGAATAGATTGGATGCGCATAGCATTTAGATCAAGGAAATGTAAATGAAACTGGTTGTTTACAGGCTCTGCAGAGTCTTCTAAACCAGTATAAAGAAGTTAAGTTAACAAAGGAAGTTTAAATAAAAGAGTTTAAAATAGATGGCGGAGCAGATTGCCCAGGGAACCCCAACTTGGTTTAATCCCGATATTCTAGGTGTTTTTGTTTTTTGCGTTAGCCTTATTTCTCGATTCCCCAAGGCGGTGTGCGTTGCACTGTGGTTTTTATTTTGCGCCTGTCGGCCTAGTGCATCCGACCTCAGCATTCATTTTATGTAAGGATCTGCTTCCTCCTGCATTTACTAAGGGTTTGCTTTCCTCGGGGTAACGGCCGGTGGTGTGATGGGAATCGAACCCAGCATCTTCTGGTCGTGAGCCGTGTCACTTAACCACTGCCCCACGCCGTCCCACATTCCAGGTTAAAATCACGTCACAATTGGTTTGACAGACCAGACATATAATTATTTTCTATTCCATTGGATGACTTCTTCCCTCAGTTAACCCAGCTGTAAATAGAGACCTAACAAAATCGGAAAGATTTTTCAGATCTGACACAGAAGCACGATGTTCGAACTCTGTCACCGACACTTCCAGCAATGAAAGAGACCGAGCTCATATGAATGTGCCCAGGTGACAGCCGGTTATAGGAGCCATTTTCCGCAACAACAATAAAAATAAATATAATTTGTCTTAATAAATAATAAAGTTTTAAAAATGTTTTAAATGATATTTTAATACTGTTTGAAATTGTTTTTTTAACTTGTTTTAAATGATTAAAAAAAAACTGTTGTACGACTTTTTCCCCAATACTGGTGTAGTTTCGAGCCTTGAAAACCCCTCGACTACCTCAGCAATGGGAAAAATGTTGTATGGCTGGTTTTAAAAAAAAAAATGTTAAAATTGTTTTGATCTCATTTTATAAATAATAAAATTGTTCTAAATTTGTTTACAATTTCGTGTAACTGCAACATTATTTGTTTTAAAGGTGAATAAATTTAATTCTGGATTCTATGTATAGTTTGAGTTTTTTTTGTGTGCGATTTTTCCTCGTTTATGTGGTATGATGTTCAAGATGGCTTTGAATTAGTTGGTTTTTTTCATTGAACTTTTTTCACAAAAAATTACAAATTTAAAATAAAAAAAGAAGGATTTTAAGTGGTGCACTAAAAATATTTTTGGTGATGAAGAATTATTATCACTGAGCAGTCGTGCCTGTAATTTCTTGAGTTGACCCCCCTTTGCTGGATCACCAGAACGATTAAACAACCAAACAAATACTTTGCATGTATGCTTGTGAATGTTTAGAATGCATTGCCACAGGAAATAGTGGAGGCAGGGTCAATTAATGCATTGACGAATAGATTGTTTGCGCATAGGTATTTTTAGATCAAGTGAATGTAAAAGAAACTAGTTGTATACGGGCTCTGCAGAGTCTTCTAAACCTGTATAAAGAAGTTAAGTTAACAGAGATGAAATGCCTGCACAGAATGCTTGGAGTCACAAGAATGGGTAGAATCAGAAACGAAGATATTAGGAAACAAGTAGGTACAACACCAGTGCTAGACCTCATCAAGAAACAGCAAACAAAATGGTTCAGCCACGTGACACGTCAAACACCAGATAGTATCCATCAGAAAGCAATGCTATACGGATACAATGGATATAAAGCCAAGGACTAACCATGCAAAAGATGGATAAGAGAAATAACAGAAGCAGTAAAACTCCCCTTGTATGAAGCACATACTAGGGCCCGGTCAAGAAACTTCTTCATAACCTGACGCTGAAAGGCACAAACACATACTAGGGCCAGGTCAAGAAACTTCTTCATAACCTGACGCTGAAAGGCACAAACACATACTAGGGCCCGGTCAAGAAACCTCTTCATAACCTGACGCTGAAAGACACAGTCACATACTAGGGCCTGGTAAAGAAACCTCTTCATAACCTGACTCTGAAAGGCACAAGAACATACTAGGGCATGGTCAAGAAACCTCTTCATAACCTGCCGCTGAAAGGCACAAACACATACTAGGGCCTGGTCAAGAAACCTCTTCATAACCTGACGCTGAAAGGCACAAACACATACTAGGGCCCGGTCAAGAAACCTCTTCATAACCTGACTCTGAAAGGCACAAACACATACTAGGGCCGTCCAAGAAACCTCTTCATAACCTGACGCTGAAAGGCACAAACACATACTAGGGCCCGGTCAAGAAACCTCTTCATAACCTGGCGCTGAAAGGCACAAACACATACTAGGGCATGGTCAAGAAACCTCTTCATAACCTGACGCTGAAAGGCACAAACACATACTAGGGCATGGTCAAGAAACCTCTTCATAACCTGACGCTGCAGGCACAAGTCATACTAGGGCCAGGTCAAGAAACCTCTTCATAACCTGACGATGAAAGGCACAAACACATACTAGGGCATGGTCAAGAAACCTCTTCATAACCTGACGCTGAAAGACACAAATACATACTAGGGCCCGGTCAAGAAAGCTCTTCATAACCTGACGCTGCAGGCACAAGTCATACTAGGGCCAGGTCAAGAAACCTCTTCATAACCTGACGCTGAAAGGCACAAGCACATACTAGGGCCCGGTCAAGAAACCTCTTCATAACCTGACGCTGAAAGGCACAAGCACATACTAGGGCCCGGTCAAGAAACCTCTTCATAACCTGACGATGAAAGGCACAAACACATACTAGGGCATGGTCAAGAAACCTCTTCATAACCTGACGCTGAAAGACACAAATACATACTAGGGCCCGGTCAAGAAAGCTCTTCATAACCTGACGCTGCAGGCACAAGTCATACTAGGGCCCGGTCAAGAAACCTCTTCATAACCTGACGCTGAAAGGCACAAGCACATACTAGGGCCCGGTCAAGAAACCTCTTCATAACCTGACGCTGAAACGCACAAGCACATACTAGGGCCAGGTCAAGAAACCTCTTCATAACCTGACGCTGAAACGCACAAGCACATACTAGGGCCAGGTCAAGAAACCTCTTCATAACCCGACGCTGAAAGACACAAGCACATTTTAGGGCCCGGTCAAGAAACCTCTTCATAACCTGACGCTGAAAGACACAGGCACATACTAGATCCTGGTCAAGAAACCTCTTCATAACCTGCCGCTGAAAGGCACAAACACATACTAGGGCCTGGTCAAGAAACCTCTTCATAACCTGACGCTGAAAGGCACAAACACATACTAGGGCCCGGTCAAGAAACCTCTTCATAACCTGACTCTGAAAGGCACAAACACATACTAGGGCCGTCCAAGAAACCTCTTCATAACCTGACGCTGAAAGGCACAAACACATACTAGGGCCCGGTCAAGAAACCTCTTCATAACCTGGCGCTGAAAGGCACAAACACATACTAGGGCATGGTCAAGAAACCTCTTCATAACCTGACGCTGAAAGGCACAAACACATACTAGGGCATGGTCAAGAAACCTCTTCATAACCTGACGCTGCAGGCACAAGTCATACTAGGGCCAGGTCAAGAAACCTCTTCATAACCTGACGCTGAAAGGCACAAGCACATACTAGGGCCCGGTCAAGAAACCTCTTCATAACCTGACGCTGAAAGGCACAAGCACATACTAGGGCCCGGTCAAGAAACCTCTTCATAACCTGACGCTGAAAGGCACAAACACATACTAGGGCATGGTCAAGAAACCTCTTCATAACCTGACGCTGAAAGACACAAATACATACTAGGGCCCGGTCAAGAAAGCTCTTCATAACCTGACGCTGCAGGCACAAGTCATACTAGGGCCAGGTCAAGAAACCTCTTCATAACCTGACGCTGAAACGCACAAGCACATACTAGGGCCAGGTCAAGAAACCTCTTCATAACCTGACGCTGAAACGCACAAGCACATACTAGGGCCAGGTCAAGAAACCTCTTCATAACCCGACGCTGAAAGACACAAGCACATTTTAGGGCCCGGTCAAGAAACCTCTTCATAACCTGACGCTGAAAGGCACAAACTCATACTAGGGCCCGGTCAAGAAACCTCTTCATAACCTGACGCTGAAAGGCACAAACTCATACTAGGGCATGGTCAAGAAACCTCTTCATAACCTGACGCTGAAAGGCACAAACTCATACTAGGGCCCGGTCAAGAAACCTCTTCATAACCTGACGCTGAAAGGCACAAACTCATACTAGGGCATGGTCAAGAAACCTCTTCATAACCTGACGCTGAAAGACACAGGCACATACTAGGGCATGGTCAAGAAACCTCTTCATAACTTGACGCTGAAAGACACAAGCACATACTAGGGCCCGGTCAAGAAACCTCTTCATAACCTGACGTTGAAAGGCACAAACACATACTAGGGCCCGGTCAAGAAACCTCTTCATAACCTGATGTTGAAAGGCACAAGCACATACTAGGGCCCGGTCAAGAAACCTCTTCATAACCTGATGCTGAAAGGCACAAGCAGAATACAAACGAAAAGAAGATTCATTTAGGTAGATTATTTTTATATTGTTTTGCGAACTAATTACTGAACAGTTTGTGGACCATTCGTGATAAAAAGGGAAATGTAGTTCCATATCAGAAATTGCCATCTCGGATGAAGTGTAAGAGACTTAATTGTACTAAGCGATGGCTTGTGTGAGGTGGGTTGCCCAGTTCCTTTCCTAGCTGCCTTTCATTTCCTAGATGTAGGTCAGGTACCCATTTACAGACGAATCCCCTATATAGCTTGGTCGATTGAAATTTGCAGGAGGTAGCAGGAGGAGTTGAACCCTGTATCTTTGCCTTGGACAACTAGTTCACTACCACTAGACTAATCAGACTCCTTAACAAATTAAAATGGAGTTCTAATTCTTCTACGTTCGTTCTCAATCTCCCGTTACCAAGCCCTGAACAGGGCTTTGCAAGTAGCAGGATGTAATTAGGAGAACAAAATGCATCGTGTCGCTAGTTTGCAGCTTGACTGCGATATTTGCAGCTTTTGGTCTGACACATCCCTCTTCGGCAGTACAGGTCAGGTCAGCTCAGGTCATCCTGTAACCGGTGAGGTCGTTGGGGCACACATGAAGACATGCTCTCAACACCACGCCACCCTTCTCTGTCAGCGGCAGCTGCCTGTGCCTCTTCTGGTCGGAGATTGGTCCATTCTTTTATGTTGTCCTCCCATCTCTTTTTGGGACGGCCTCTTCATCGTCTGCCATGCACCTTTCCGTGGAGGATTGTATTTGCAAGACCATTTGATCTCGATGTGTGACTGTACCAAGTGAGTTTCCTTCTTTTAACAGTTGCCAAGAGGTCTTCAAAAGGCCCTATTACTGTTGTAATTCTATCTCATATTTCCTCATTTGTAACTCGATCTTTGTACGTGACGTTTAAACGTTTTCGGAAACATCTCATCTCGAATGTATGTATCCTTCGCTGAAGGTCAGCTGTAACTGTCCATGTCTCACAAGCATAGAGGAATATTGGCAGGACCAGTGTACACATTAATCTGATTTTTGTGCATAGTGCTAACCGTTTATCTTGCCAGTTTGTGTTAAGCCGTGCAAGTGCCGCTATTGTCTATGCTATTCTAGCCATCACCTCACATTATGATCCTTCATCACCGACAATCGACCCAAGATATTTAAAACGGTCAACCACTTCGAGTTCCTGACCATTAGCTTTTATCCTGCTGTTGAAGCACTCGACGTTGGTGGTCATTCATTTTATCTTTCGGCAGTACACTGGAATATAATCCAATCTTCAAACCTGGACATGCTATGCTGACATCTGACATGCAAAAGCAATAAAAGTCAGATGTCCTGTCCGTGGTTACAGACCTAAGATCAGTAGAGTTGTAGTAGAGTGGGTCCCATCACACTGTAACATTCGAGGCAGGACAGACTGATGAAAGAAGGTGGAAAGCTACCACAACCAGATTCTAGTGTGACCTATGAAGAGTGCAAAAGGTTTATTAGGACCAGAAACATGGCCAAATGGGAAACAGAGCATACTGGATTCACAAGAAATGTTGCTTATTACCAGTTGAACAGAAGAGAGCAGGTCGTGGTCTTCAAACTCTGCACGGACCACAACAGACTGAGGTACCATCTATTCAATAAACTGAAGATAGGTGTTACTGACGAACGCACCTGTGGTACTGGGAAAATGTCCACAAACATCTGCTGCAAAATTGTCCGACATACGAGGACCAGAGAAAGCACATGTGGTCATCAGAGTACCAGCACTAGACAAGCTCTATGGCAGTGTCGACAGCCTCAGGATGACCGCTGCTTTCTTTGAACAAATTCAAGTTGACGTCTGACAGCATATAAAAAGGAAGGAAAAAATCCTGAAATTCACACCTGGGGGGTAATTTCCCACTGACTGAATCCCCCTGACCTAGTTAATCTTAGTAATATGATACCCCGTAAACAGGCCAGTCTGGCATATTGGGAATATGGTATCAGACCCAAATTTGTCTTACCAATGGTACACTAGGGGTAGAATGGTCAGCATCACGTCGGCCGCCTTTACTTTCCTAGATTATTCTGGTATCCAATTTCTTAGGCTATGTGAACGCTGGCAGCTGTTTTGGGATCAGGAAAAATCAACACCAACTGGGCTGACCTTCAACAAAGGATACAGGCCTTGGAGATGAGATGTTTCCGAAGACTTTTAAACGTCACGTACAAAGATCGAGTTACAAATGAGGAAATATGAGATAGAATTACAACAGCAGTAGGGCCTTTTGAAGACCCCTTGGCAACTGTCAAAAGAAGGAAACTCACTTGGTACGGTCACATATCGAGATCAAATGGTCTTGCAAATACGATCTTGCACAGAAAGGTGCAAGGCAGACCACGAAGAGGCCGTTCCAAAAAGAGGTGGGAGGACAACATAAAAGAATGGACCAATCTCCGACCAGAAGAGGCACTGGCAGCGGCCGCTGACAGAGAAGGATGGCATGGTGTTGTGAGGATGTCTTCATGTGTGCCCTAGCGACCTCACCGTTTACGCGATGATCTGACCTGACCTGACAGAAATGTAGTCCGTATTTAAACACCTAAAAGACCTAAACTGGACTTTGCAGACAACATAGACCTCAGCCAACTCTAAATGCAGAAGAAGACAAGACACACTAGACAGAATCTTGCAGCAAGTTGGACTAAAGATGAATGTAGAAAAGTGAAAATGTAAAATTAATTCTGGTTAAAATTAGTTGTGGTTAAAATTAGTTGTGGTTAAAATTAGTTGCCCATCGCAAGCAATGATGGCGACATCATCAGGCGGTTTTTGTCTTTTAGATGTAGTAACTTGCGCTGAATTTGGTTTGAGGGAGAAACAACGCTGGTCATCAACCTCACTCTCTGGTCCCGGGCTACCTTGGGTCAGTGGCAAGACTTAAGTCAAGATGACTGGAAGTAATTCAGGTTGCAAGCACTCTGGTTCCACCTCTTTGAGACCAGGGGTCGCTTGAAACCTGTGGGGCTCGAACCCATTCATCGCTTTGAGAGGTGAGTGCCTTACCTCTCGACCACAGCAACCCTGTCAATATCCAAGCACCACATCATATAGCGTTCATCCAGTGTTCAGCGACTTGAATTGCTCTTTCATTCGTCATCAGTCAGCATATTCCTCTCGTCACATGTATCTGGAAGGTTGGGACAAATCATCAGATAACCTGGATCTTGTACCATGACGCAGTCACATGTATTGCCGTCATAGAGAACCCACTTGACCCCGCACCATGATCCCCACAAGCACCCTAGAAGGTTTAAGAACTCAATATCCACTATCCACTCAAGCCATATCCAGAACTTTTGTGCCATCTGAAGGAGGAATTGAGAGTCTGAGATGAGGGCCCTCATTATAAGCGGTCTCATAAATCCTCTTTAGAGCTGACGTCACAGTCCATCGAGTATGCCAAATAGCCAAACAACAAGTACGCATATATAGCATCAGAATGTATCTTCTTCTTCTTCTGCGTACACAGTCAGACAGTAACCATTATTTTCTCGAAAAAAGCGGCGGTCATCCTGAGACTCTCGCCACTACCATAGAGCTTGTCTTGCAGTTCCACTGGCAATGGCCACATCTGCTCTCTCTGATCCTCGTATGTCGGGCAGTTCTGCAGCAGATGTTCAGTGGTCATTTTACCAGTACCGCACGGGCATTCGTCGGTACACCCTATCTTCAATTTGTTGAATAGGTGGTACCTCAGTCTGTTGTGGCCAGTGCGAAGTCTGAAGACAACGACCTGCTCTCTTCGGTTCAACTGGTAATAGGCATCGTTTTTGGTGTAACCAGTATGTTCGGTTTCCCATTTGGTCATGTATCTGGCTTTGATAAGCCGTTTTGACTCTTCGTACGTCATACTGGTATCTGTTTGTGGTAGCCTTGCACCTTCTTTTGCCAGTCTGTCTGCCTCCTCGTTGCCTTGGATGTTGCAGTGTGACGGAACCCACTGTACCACTACCCTTTTTGGTGCGGACTGCTGGCACAGTTTGCAGAGTGCTGCTCTTAAGTCATTAAGCTCAGTGTTTTTCTGGCTTTTTAGCGCTGTGACTACTTCGAGAGCATCTGTCAGCAGGACTATATGGCTCTCATTTTCATTGTGTGTTACCATTTCTTCCACTGCCGCCCTCAGTGCCTCTGCTCTGAATCAGAATGTATGACTCTGCAATGGTGTTGTTATTCAACTGAAGCTGCGGATCTGTTCTTCCTTTTTCAGTTGATACCAAGAAAATCATACTTCTTCTTCTTCTTGTGATCGCTTCATAGATATTGACACCATCAGGCGAGTTTCCGCGATGAACTCAACCGTTGACTGCAGTTGCTCTTTAGCTCCATTCAGCTTTGATTGTAGTGTCCAATCATTTGGCCAGTGTACCCTCCTTAACTGACCATACAGAGGACGAGGACAGTCTTGCAGAACATGGTCGGTAGTTTGTTCACCTGTCCCACATGTACACAGCGGCGAAGCAGGCAGACGAATCCTGTACCTGTGTTTATTTAGTCTACTGTGCCCAGTACTGAGGTGAAGAATGATAGTCTGCCCTTGCCGATCAAGGGTGTGGTAGTCATCGTTGGATTGGGTTTTGTTCTCTTCGGACAGACTGGACAACTGTCTTTTTCTCAAAGTATGTGATTTCACTGTTCTCTCGTTCACATTCTCCTCCCCTCCTTACAAACCCATCTTAACTTAACTTAACTTCTTTATACTGGTTTAGAAGACCCTGCAGAGTCTGTATACAACCAGTTTCATTTATTTCACCTTGCTCTAAAAGCTATGCACATCCAATTTATTCTTAAATGCATTAACTGTCCCTGCCTCCACTACCTCTCCTGGCAATATATTCTAAGCATTCACCACTCTCTGACTAAAAAAATTTATTTTATAATATCTAATCTGGACGTTTCTTTAGTTAATTTGTAGCTATGCCCTCTTGTTCTTGTAGGTGGTTGTATTTTGAAAAACGTGCTGTAGTCTAATTTATTCATTCCTCTGATCATCTTCAGTTCAGTTCAGTTCATCCCGTAACCCATCAGGTCGTTGGGGCACACATGAAGACATGAAAATCCCACGCCATCCCTCTCTGTCTGTCGCCGCCTGACGTATCTCACCGTGACGAAGGCCTGACCACTCAGCGATGTTGTCCACCCATCTCTTCCTTGGATGTCCTCGCCCTCTCTGTCCCGGTACGGATCCAAAGAGTATCGAGTTGGGAATTCCGTTGGACCTCGCGATGTGCCCGCACCAGGCCATCTTTCGTCTTTTGATAGTTGCGAACAGATCTTCAAAAGGACCAATAGCGTCTTCAACTCTCTGATGGATGTCTACGTTCGTGACACGATCCTTATATGTAACATTTAGGAGTTTTCTATAGCACCGCATTTCCATTGCACGTATTCTGCCCTGGATATCTGCTGTAATGGTCCAAGTCTCGCAGGCATACAGAAATATTGACAGCACCAAAGAGCGCAGTAGTCTGACTTTTATGCCGAGGGCGAGCCGCTTGTCTCGCCAAATAGGTTGCAGCCTAGTCAGCGCCGCTGTTGTTTGTGCTATTCTTGCAATTACCTCTGGCTTCGAACCCTCTTCGCTGATCAATGATCCCAGATATTTGAAACGTTTTACCACCTCAAGTTCCTGCCCATTTGCCTCTATGACAGATTGAAACCCTGCAACGTTATTGGTCATGAGCTTTGTTTTATCAGCATTTATTTCCATACCAAAACTCAGGGCCGTTCTATCCAATCTACCGATCAACTCCTGGAGTTCCCTCTCTGTGCCTGCCAATACATCAATATCATCAGCAAAGCGGAAGTTTGTGATAAGCCTGTCACCTATTTTAACCGTACCAACATGTCCTTTCAAGGTCGTCTCCATTATTCTCTCCAAGAAGATATTGAAGAGTGTGGGGGAGAGTATACAACCCTGTCTCACACCCACCGTCGTACGGAACATCTATAAACCTGTATTAAATCACCTCAAATTCTTCTCTTTTCTAGACACTGTAGGCCGGTTTTTCTGAGTCTTTCCTCATAACTGTAATTCTGGAATCTCATTATCAGTTTTGTTGCTCTTCTTTGTATCCTTTCCAGCATGTTTATATCCCCTCTACGATAAGGACTCCACACCTGTACACAGTACTCCAATCTAGGTCTAACTAATGTTTTATACAGTTTGACTATCACTTCATTGCTCCTATGTTTAATATTTCTTGTTATCATATCTTTTATCATTTGCCTTTTTCACTGTTACCTGGACTTGCTCCCCCCCCCCCCCCCCCCCCACACACACCTGTATGATCTGTTATAACCCCTAGGTCCCTTTCCTTTTATATTTTGCTAATATTGTTCTCTCCTATCCTGTAAATATAATTCTTATTGGATCTTCCCATGTGAATGACTGTACATTTTTCTCTGTTAAACTCCGCCTGCCAGATCTCAGTTACTCGATGTTGCCAGGGTTAATTTTGAAAGTAGTTCATTGTTTAAACCCTTCAAACCCACCCATTTCTTCCTGCCCTAATCTGCCAATTTCTACCATATCCTAACCGCCCATCCCTCCACGATCTCTTCCACACTCAACCTGCCCAATGCTTCTAATAAATCTGTAATATTTAAAATCAAAATTGTGTCTTTAGGAAATTTTAAAAAACTTACATTTTACGGCCGTAGAACGATTTGTATACTAATTTGGAATTCGCTTCCGGAGCATCTGAGTTAATTGTTTTATGCATGCGCCCTATTTGCACTGTGACGTTGACAAATGAAAAATTCACATGTTATCAAATATTCACATTTGACCAAGAAAATTGGGTCATGTTCATTGTGTCAGTATTTGCCAGTAAACAGTATTCTTTGTACAACCATATAATCATATGCCCATAACTCGTGAATGGAACAACATAGCAACTTGAAATACCAGTCTACAGTGTCTAGAAAAAAGAAGAATTCGGGGTGACTTGATACAAGTTTATAAGATAATCACAGGAAAGAATAAATTAGACTATAACAAGTTTTTTTCAAAATACAACCACCTACAAGAACAAGAGGGCATAGCTATAAATTAACTAAAGAAAGGTCCAGATTAGATTAGGAAATATTTCTTTAGTCAGAGAGTGATGAATGCTTGAAATGCATTGCTACAGGAAGTAGTGGAGGCATGACAAATAATGTATTTAAGAATAGATTGATGCACATAGCTTTTAGAGCAAGGAAATGTAAATGAAACTGGTTGTATACAGACTCTGTAGAGTCTTCTAAACTAGTATAAGGACGTTAAGCTAAGTTCCTTTGGTCTAGATATCCGCTATAAAATGTTAAGGGAAAATTTCAGCTCGATATATTGTCCAATTTGAGAGTTATGGGCATATGATTATGAAGAAAATTTAATGTTTTGATTTAATAAGCTACTGTCGTGATTTATAGCATCTAATGTTCTACGTTTTTTCACGTTAAGCATTTCTTCTCTTCAGCTTTTCCAACCTGTTCAGTTCTTCCGGCAAACAGAAGCCAAGCCTTCCTTCTCCAACAGTCAAACACAGTGTCTCAATCACAAACATTCAGCCCAGCGGGGACTCTGCTAAGACACAAAGCGGGTCAATCCCTAGGTCCAACAGCTACGACTTCTTGCAGGAAGATTTGTAAGTCCCAGCAAATTGGTTTAGCCTTTATTAGTGTATGAGTGGTAGAGTGGTAAGAACGAGCGCTTGTTATGGTAAAGGTACTGGGTTCAATCACCAGTCTTCCTCTGAAGTCCTTGTTCAGGGACAGGCAAAGCGGACAGTGGTGATCATGCCTGATGGCGTGTTTTAAGGGTAGCAACAAATTCATTCACTTCTCACTGGTCATCTGACCTCTGATTTCTGCGTTCGTAGACCTGCCATGGCTGGTAAATCCTGCTGGGAGTTCAATTCAAGATGATATAGCCCTAGGGGTTGTCAGGGCATTCAAGCTGGCATAGCCCTAAGGGTTGTCAGTGTGCTCATGCTGGTATAGCACTGGGGGTTGTCAGGACACTCAAGATGGGCATATTTTAAGGGGTTGTCAGGGCATTCAAGATGGGCATAGTTTAAGGGGTTGTCAGGGAATTCAAACTGGGTATAGTTTAAGGGGTTGTCAGGACACTCAAGCTGGTCATAGTCTAAGGGGTTGTCAGGGCACTCAAGCTGGTCATAGTTTAAGGGGTTGTCAGGGCACTCAAGATGGTCATAGTTTAAGGGATTGTCAGGGCATTCAAGCTGGGTATAGTTTAAGGGGTTGTCAGTGCACTCAAGCTGGTCATAGTTTAAGGGGTTGTCAGGGCATTCAAGCTGGTCATCATTTAAGGGGTTGTCAGGGCATTCAAGATGGGTATAGTTTAAGGGGTTGTCAGGGCATTCAAGCTGGTCATAATTTAAGGGGTTGTTGGGGCACTCAAGCTGGTCATAGTTTAAGGGGTTGTCGGGGCATTCAAGCTGGTCATAGTTTAAGGGGTAGTTGGGGCACTCAAGCTGGCATAGCCCTAAGGGTTGTCAGTGTGCTCATGCTGGTATAGCACTGGGGGTTGTCAGGACACTCAAGATGGGCATATTTTAAGGGGTTGTCAGGGCATTCAAGATGGGCATAGTTTAAGGGGTTGTCAGGGAATTCAAGCTGAGTATAGTTTAAGGGGTTGTCAGGACACTCAAGCTGGTCATAGTTTAGGGGTTGTCAGGGCACTCAAGCTGGTCATAGTTTAAGGGGTTGTCAGGGCACTCAAGATGGTCATAGTTTAAGAGATTGTCAGGGCATTCAAGCTGGGTATAGTTTAAGAGGTTGTCAGTGCACTCAAGCTGGTCATAGTTTAAGGGGTTGTCAGGGCATTCAAGCTGGTCATCTTTTAAGGGGTTGTCAGGGCATTCAAGATGGGTATAGTTTAAGGGGTTGTCAGGGCATTCAAGCTGGTCATAATTTATGGGGTTGTCGGGGCACTCAAGCTGGTCATAGTTTAAGGGGTTGTCGGGGCATTCAAGCTGGTCATAGTTTAAGGGCTTGTCAGGACACTCAAGCTGGTCATAGTTTAAGGGGTTGTCAGGACACTTAAGCTGATCATAGTTTAAGGGGTTGTCAGGGCATTCAAGATGGGTATAGTTTAAGGGGTTGTCAGGGCATTCAAGCTGGTCATAGTTTAAGGGGTTGTCAGGACATTCAAGCTGGTCATAGTTTAAGGGGTTGTCAGGGCATTCAAGATGGGTATAGTTTAAGGGGTTGTCAGGACACTCAAGCTGGTCATAGTTTAAGGGGTTGTCAGGACACTCAAGCTGATCATAGTTTAAGGGGTTGTCGGGGCACTCAAGCTGGTCATAGTTTAAGGGGTTGTCAGGCATTCAAGATGGGCATAGTTTAAGGGGTTGTCAGGACACTCAAGCTGGGCATAGTTTAAGGGGTTGTCAGGACATTCAAGCTGGGTATAGTTTAAGGGGTTGTCAGGACACTCAAGCTGATCATAGTTTAAGGGGTTGTCAGGGCATTCAAGATGGGTATAGTTTAAGGGGTTGTCAGGGCATTCAAGCTGGTCATAGTTTAAGGGGTTGTCAGGACATTCAAGCTGGTCATAGTTTAAGGGGTTGTCAGGGCATTCAAGATGGGTATAGTTTAAGGGGTTGTCAGGACACTCAAGCTGGTCATAGTTTAAGGGGTTGTCAGGACACTCAAGCTGATAATAGTTTAAGGGGTTGTCGGTGCACTCAAGCTGGTCATAGTTTAAGGGGTTGTCAGGAATTCAAGATGGGCATAGTTTAAGGGGTTGTCAGGACACTCAAGCTGGGCATAGTTTAAGGGGTCAGGACATTCAAGCTGGGCATAGTTTAAGGGGTTGTCAGCCAGGACATTCAAGCTGGGCATAGTTTAAGGGGTTGTCGGGACATTCAAGCTGCGCATAGTTTAAGGGGTTGTCAGGACATTCAAGCTGGGTATAGTTTAAGGGGTTGTCGGGACATTCAAGCTGGGCATAGTTTAAGGGGTTGTCGGGACATTCAAGCTGGGCATAGTTTAAGAGGTTGTCAGGACATTCAAGCTGGGCATAGTTTAAGGGGTTGTCAGGACATTCAAGCTGGGCATAGTTTAAGAGGTTGTCAGGCATTCAAGCTGGGCATAGTTTAAGGGGTTGTCAGTCAGGACATTCAAGCTGGGCATAGTTTAAGGGGTTGTCAGGGCACTTAAACTAGGTATAGTTCTGGGGTTGTCAGGGCACTCAAGCTGGCATAACCCTGGAGGTTGTCAGAGTACTCAAGCGACCAAACTACTACAAGGTAGAGGCACCAGTGTTGGCAGATACTAAAGTCTACCCTGCTGTAAAAATATACCTGATTGACAATTCGAAAAGATGAGGCGACATGCAATGAAACTGATCACATGCACCTCAGAAAAAGCTAAGATTTCATACAATGAAGTCTAACACTTAATCCTTGACAGAAGTGTCTACCCTATGAACACCATAACAACACCAAAGCCCATCCCTACTGCATGCAAACCCACATGGAAGCAGCATATCACTCTGGAGGTGGTAGAAAATATACCAGGTATTGGAAACAAGAACAGCCAGACTGAAAAAAAAAGAAGAGACATAATTCTGAGGTACATAGTGGAAAACTACCCAAGCATGGACTGGACCCATGCATACACCGACGGTTCTGTAACAAACACAACACAGAACGGAGGGGCAGGGGTATTCCTGAGCCTAACAAGAGGTAGAAGGAGAACACTGTCAGTGGCAACTGGAAAATTCTCAAGCAATTTCAGAGCGGAGGCAGGGGCATTGAAGGCTGCAGTAGAAGAAATGGTGACAGGCAAAAGCAATGAACGCCAGATAGTCCTGTTTACAGATGACCTGGCCGTGGTTAGAGCACTAAAAAGCCAGAAAAATACTGAACTTAATGATTTAAGAGCAGTACTCTGTCAACTATACCAGCAGTCCGCACCAAAAAGAGTAGTGGTACAGTGAGTTCCATCCCACTGTAACATCCAAGGCAACGAGGAGGCAGACAGACTGGCAAAAGAAGGTGCAAGACTACCACAACCAGATTCTAGTGTGACCTACGAAGAGTTCAAAAGGTTTATTAGGGCCAGACTGAGGTACCACCTATTCAATAAACTGAAGATAGGTGGCACTGACGAATGCACCTGTGGTACAGGGAAAATGACCGCTGAACATCTGCTGCAAAATTGCCCGACATACGAGGACCAGAGAAAGCACATGTGGCCATCACCAGTGGCAACACTAGACAAGCTCTATGGCAGTGTCGACAGCCTCAGGATGACAGCTGCTTTCTTCGAACAAATTCAAGTTGACGTCTGACAGCGTACGAAGAAGAAGAAGACATCTGTGTCTGACTTGAGGCTACCGTTACCTTTCGTGTCTACAGAATTGGGTAGGCAGCCTTCCTTAGTTACTAGGCAGGTTTCTTAACTTAACTTCATTATACTGGTTTAGGAGACTCTATAGAGTCTATATACTTCTTCTTCTTCTTCTTCTTCTTCTTCGTTCGTTCTCAATCTCCCGCTACCAAACCCTGAAAGGGCTTAAGTAGCAGAATGTAGTCCAGAGAACGGAATGCATTGTGTCGTAGTTTACAGCTTGACTGCGATATTTGCACCTTTTGGTCCAACACTTCGACTTCAGCAAGCATTTTTTGAGTACCGGGTTAGCATTCCCTCTTCGATCCCTTCTCCTTAGCCAGTCTGCCCTGCTGCAGCCTGTTATCCAGGATCACCGCATGGAGGTGTAGAAGGGTCTTGGCAGCTCTGGTTCGCTGGCCCTGACGCTAGCAGTCAGCTATGGGTCGCTGACCGCTGCAGCTCATGCGCTGCTCAGCGTCTTGGTCCCGAGTCTGTATACAAGCAGTTTATTTCATTCCACAGGTGCTAAAAATAACATCCAATATATTTTTAATGCATTAACTAACCCCGCCTCCACCACTTCCTGTGACAATGCATTCCAAGCATTCACCACTCACTGACTAAAAATATATTTCCTAATATCTCCTTCTTCTGTGTTCGTTCTCAATCTCCCGCTACCAAGCCCTGACCGTCCTCAATCTCCCGCTACCAAGCCCTGAACGTTCTCAATCTCCCGCTACCAAGCCCTGACCGTCCTCAATCTCCCGCTACCAAGCCCTGACCGTCCTCAATCTCCCGCTACCAAGCCCTGACCGTTCTCAATCTCCCGCTACCAAGCCCTGAACAAGGCTTTGCAAGTAGCATGATGTAGTCTGGAGAACGGAATGCGTTGTGTCACTAGTTTACAGCTTGACTGCGATATTTGCACCTTTCGGTCTGACACATCCGTCTTCTGCAGTTTCCTAATATCTAATCTGGATCTCTTTTTAGTTAATTTGTAGCTATGCCCTCTTGTTCTTGTAGGTGGTTGAATTTTGAAAAACTTGTTATATAATTTATCCGTTCATTTTATTACCTTATATCTTATCACCTCAAATTCTTCTCTCTTCTAGACACTGTAGACCAGTTTTTCTGAGTCTTTCCTCATAACTGTAATTATGGAATCCCACTATCATTTTTGTAGCTCTTCTTTGTATCCTTTCCAGCATGTTTATATCTCCTCTATGTAAAGGACTCCATACCTGAACAATATAGGTCTCACCAATGATTTATATGGTTCTATCACTTCCTTGCTCTTATATAATGTTTCTTTTAATCATACCCAGCATTGTATTTGCCTTTTTCACTGCCACCTGGACTTGCTCTCGTACCTTACCTGTATGTTTCAGCATTACATTTCTTAGCTCCCCACTCGGGTTTTGGTAATATACCAGCAATAATTTCCTTTTTCAATATTTTCAGGACTTCTGATAAAATCAAGAAGGAACGAGAGAAAGAAAGAAAAGAACAATATAAACAGGTTAGGGCCCTTGTCAAGAAAGATGACGGCCGCATGCAGGCCTACGGTTGGAGCCTACCGGCCAAATTGACGAGCAGCGTCAAGGAGTCGTCAGACAGGTTCCAAGTCCCTGTGCCCGTCCCTGTATACTGTCGGCCTCTTTTTGACAGTCAAACAAGTTGGAAGGTGAGAATAGGAACTCTCTAGAATTGTTTTTCCGCAAGTCAAGAAATTGCAGATAACGTTACCGATGTGTCCCATAGCAATAATTGTTATAGATGGCGCTTAAGTGGCTGTGGGTCTACTTAGCTCAAGTGTTTGGCTTGGCTTCGTTCGTTCTCAATCTCCCGCTACCAAACCCTGAAAGGACTTAAGTAGCATAATGTAGTACAGAGAACGGAATGAGTTGTGTCGTAGTTTACAGCTTGACTGCGATATTTACACCTTTCAGCTATCCTCCGAGTAGCCAACTAAAATTTCCTTCTTATAGAGACATAATTTCCTTCGTAAAAAGACGTAATTTCCTTCCTAAAGAGACGTAATTTTCTTTCTAAAGAGACAAAATTTTCTTTCTAAAGAGACGTAATTTCCTTCCTCAGACATGATTTTCTTACTCAGACATAATTGTCTTCCTCAGACATAATTTTCTTTCTAAAGAAATGTAGCCTCCTTCCTAACGAGACATAATTTCCTTCCTAAAGAGACATAATTTTCTTCCTAAAGAGACATAATTTTCTTCCTCAGACATGATTTTCTTCCTCAGACATAATGTTCTTTATAAAGAAATGTAACTTCCTTCCTAAAGACACATAATTTTCTTCCTCAAACATTATTTTATTCCTCAGACATAATTTTCTTCCTCAGACATAATTTTCTTTCTAAAGAAATGTAACTTCCTTCCTATAGAGACATAATTTTCTTCCTAAAGAGAACGTAATTTCCTACCTATGGAGACATAATTTTATTCCGTCAAACATGATTCAATATTTTCTTCCCTAGATCTGGTGCGCAGCGGGTGTCAATCTGACTGGAAGCAAGTCCAGGGACGAAGATCCTTTAATGGGAGCCAGTGTCGTCAGTGCAGATTCATCATCTAGAACGGAGAAGGCAGCAAATCTGGAGGGGGATGACCTTGACACAGAGCTGAAGGTAATGTGGTAGTGTGGTAGCCTAAAGTGGATTCCATGGCGAAGTGGTTAAGCCGTTAGCCTCGTGATCAGGTGGTGTGAGTTCGACTCTGTCGTCTTTTTCATGGGTGCTTGATGTTGAGTCCCCTGCATCTAGTAGTCGTCCCCTAGTCGTCTTGTATTTGACTTGCCACTGAGTGAGAGAGAAAGGATAAAAAGTAGCGCAGTTAATCCTTACTAAAAATAGCGCTAGCAAAATAAATTATGCCATCTTCGTCTCAGATGGAAGTTTGCCTTTGCCTTCATAGCCTAACGGGATGTGCGCTGAGGATTTAACCTTTAGCACGCCAGATTCTTTTTGAAAAATATTTGACCTAATTAATTTTCTTAATTAGTCACCATGGTAGTCGTTTTTCAAAATTTTTAATTTTTATGTTTGTTTGTCAATAAATATGATTTTCTGGCGTGTAGACACACAATAGGATAACAAACATGTGGGTGTTATTGTTGTTGTTGTGTGTTTGTTAGTTTTTGAGATACAAAAAGATGAAGTTGAAAATTTATGAAAATCTCAGAAAATATTTGGGCTCGACCACTAGGCCTAGTCGCTTCGATAGAAAACCATGGAAACCATAACAACGTATCGATACTGTGTTTACAATATCGACACAACTGTTAGTTTACAATTCAAACGTAGTTCTTTCATTTAAACAAACAAAATTAAAAAATCTACTCGATAAAGATCTTTCCCAACAACCTACTTCCCCTTTCGCAAAAAGTCGGCTTGCTCCAAACGGCGTATACAAAATTAAAACTGTTCAAAAGCCATTTGTAATCGAACATACGATACTTTAACCGGCAAAATATCGTGTATATATGGAGCATGTATTCAGCAGTAAAAAATGGCTGTTGGGAGTGACTCCGTATAAAAAAAACATTTTTTTTTCCATACACCGTTTTTGTAGGCCTAGTGTGTCGGCTAGCACTCGACCATGGCGTGCTAAAGGTTAAGAAATATACGAGTAGAGTTTGATTGTAGATATAATTTTTAGGATCAAGATGCTGAGCAGTGCATGAGCTGCAGCGGTCAGCGACTCAAAGCTGACTGCTGGCGTCAGGGCCAGATACCAGAGCTGCCAAGAATCTTCTACACCTCCACGCGGTGATCCTGGATAACAGGCTGCAGCAGGGCAGACTGGCTAAGGAGAAGGGATCGAAAAGGGAAGGATAACTGTGTACTAAAAAATTCCTGCTAAAGTAGGATATGTCGGACCGAATGGTGCAAATATTGCAGTCAAGCTGTAAACTTAACTAAACTTAACGTCTTTATACAGACTCTGCAGAGTCTGTAAACAACCAGTTTCTTTCACATTTCATTTCCCTAAAAACTATGTGCATCCGAACTATTTTTAAATGCATTAATTGTCCCTACCTCCACTACTTCCTGTGGCAATGCATTCTAAGCATTCACCACTCTCTGACTAAAAAAATGTTTTCTAATATCTAATCTGCACCTCTCTTTAGTTAATTTGTAGCTGTGCCCTCTTGTTCTTGTAGGTCATTGTATTTTGAAAAACTTTGTGATAGTCTAATTTATCCGTTCCTTTGATTATCTTATAAGCCTATATTGTCACCTCGAATTCTTCTCTTTTCTAGACACTGTAAGCCGGTTTTTAGGAGTCTTTCTTCATAACTGTAATTCTGGAATCCCACTATCAGTTTTGTCACTCTCATTTGTATCCTTTCCAGCCTGTTTATATCTCTTCTATGATAATGACTGTACACAGTACTCAAATCTAGGTCTAACTAATGCTTTATACAGTTTGACGATCACTTCCTTGCTCCTATGTTTAATATTTCTTGTTATCATACCTAACATTGCATTTGCCTTTTTCACTACGACACAATGCATTTCGTTCTCCGGACTACATCCTGCTACTTGCAAAGCCCTTTTCAGGGCTTGGTAGTGGGAGTTTGAGAATAAACGAAGAAGACAATGATGAAGATATCATTTTTGTGAGGTCTGCTGAAACTAATGTTCAGATAACAGATATTACCAACAGATCAATACCAAGACAAGACACGACACGTGCAACCAGACAAAGATCCAACTGATCAGGACATGCATTTTCCTAGTGGCAACAATACATATTGTTTTCTTCCCTCTAGGACTGTGCAGCGAACGTCAGTCATGCAGAACCAGAGGAGATGTCAAGTTTGGTTTGGGTTTGTACGTCAGATCACGATTCAAGTCAAGTCTCCGTGATCAATGCCAACAATCCAGCTGACATTCTGGAGACGTTCTTCACGTCGATGTCCCATATCCTCTGCATTGCCAGCGTGCCAGGTACGTAAACGAGTGTTCTACATATTTAAGATAACATAGGGAAGGAAGACTAACGTCTTGTCAGGTAAAATATATTGATCAGACGTGTTAGTTAAGGTCAGGTAAAATATACTGATGACACATGTTAGTCAGGGTCAGGTAAAATATACTGATCAGACATGTTAGTCAGGGTCAGGTAAAATATACTGATCAGACATGTTAGTCAGAGTCAGGCAAATTATACTGATCAGACATGTTAGTCAGGGTCAGGTAAAATATACTGATCAGACATATTAGTTAGAGTCATGTAAAACATACTGGTCAAGACCCTCACCTTGGCTTCCTCGCAGCACTCCCTGGAAACGGGTTGTTTTCTTGGCAGTCTGGCTTATAAGATGAAAATTGACGTGATCCCCGTAGTAGTGAGCGATACGCAGATGAAGCCAAGCATAGCACAACCACCTGGAGGAGCCCTGTCCGCCTTAATTAACACGCTCGGGATGTGAGGACAGCTACTGCAACCATTTAACCTTTAGCACGCATTGGTCAAGAATGTCTAAATCACGCTCCATTCAAAGAAAATTTTTTTTTTTTTTTAACGGAGACACTCCCGACAGCCATTTTTTACTGCTCAATACGTTACCCATATATACACTATATTTTGCCGGTTAAAGTATTGTATGTTCGATTACAAATGGCTTTTGAACATTTTTAATTTTGTATACGCCGTTTGGAGCAAGCCGACTTTTTGCGAAAGGTGAAGTAGGTTGTTGGGAAAGATCTTTATAGAGTAGATCAGTTTATTTTGTTTGTTTAGATGAAAGAACTACGTTTAAATTGGAAACTAACAGTTGTGTAGATATTGTAAACACAGTATCGATACATTGTTGTGATTTCCATGGTTTTCGATCGGAGCGACTAGGTCTAGCGGTCGAGTCAAAATTTTTCCGAGATTTTCAAAAATTTTCAACTTATCTTTATGTATCTCAGAAACTAACAAACACACAACAAAAACAATAACATCCACAAGTTCGTTATTCAGTTGTGTCTTCATTTTAAAAGTGTTAAGCGTTACAGAACAATAAGCCTCATCAGCCACCCTAGCAAGGTCATGATTAGATTAATTCTCAACCTATTGAAACCCCAAGCAGAGAACATAATTTCCGAGGAGCAAGCATAGTTCAGATAGGGAAGAAGCACTACAGAACAGATAATTAATTTAAGGCTGCTAAGCGAGAAATATCTAGAACAGCAGCAAACACTGTATCATATGTTTGTTAATTTTAAGAAGGCGTTTGATAGGGTATGACATAAAGCGCTTTGGGCAACCATGAGGATGTATAAAATAGAATTACAACAGCAATAGGACCTTTTGAAGACCTCTTGACAACTGTTAAAAGAAGGAAACTCGCTTGGTACGGTCACCTATCAAGATCAAATGGTCTTGCAAATACAATTCTCCACGGAAAGGTGCATACAGACGACGAAGAGGCCGCCCCAAAAAGAGATGGGAGGACAACATAAAAGAATAGACCAATCTCCAACCAGAAGAGGCACAGGCAGCGGCCGCTGACAGAGAAGGGTGGCGTGGTGTTGTGAGGAAGTCTTCATGTGTGCCCCAACGATCTCACCGGTTACGGGATGACCTGACCTGACCTGACTATGGGAACTAAAAGCCACGAGAACGGTAGTGCTGCAATGGATACCATCACACTGTGGTATACTAGGAAATGGGAAAGCAGACAGATCAGCAAAGGAGGGAGCTACATGGGAACACAAAGAACAAACAGTCACCTTCCAAGAAAAAAAGACACTTATCCGAGCCTTAAGGAAAGTTGACCAAACGAGGGACAATTATCATTGACTCGATCGAGCGGAACAAGTAATTCTGTTCCGCTAGAGATTACGACATGTCACGAGCGGAACAAGTAATTCTGTTCCGCTAGAGATTAGGACATGTCACGAGCGGAACAAGTAATTCTGTTCTGCTAGAGATTAGGACATGTCAGATTGAATGTTGAATGGGGATCAAGATGCTGAGCAGCGCATGAGCTGCAGTGGTCAGCGACCCATAGCTTACTGCTAGCGTCAGGGCCAGCGAACCATAGCTGCCAAGACCCTTCTACACCTCCACGCAGTGATCCTGGATAACAGGCTGCAGCAGGGCAGACTGGCTAAGGAGAAAAGATCGACGAGGGAATGCTAACCCGGTACTCAATAATGCTTGCTGAAGTCGGAGTGTTGAACCGAAATGTGCAAATATCGCAGCCAAGCTGTAAACTACGACACAACGCATTCCGTTCTCTGGACTACATTCTGCTACTTAAGCCCTTTCAGGGGTTAACTTAACATTAACCCCTGAAAGGGCTTAAGTAGCAGAATGTTGGTAGTGGGAGATTGCGAACGAACGAAGAAGAAGAAGAAGAATGTTGAATGGCCAATTACACAGGCTAAAATTGGCTTCATGACCCATGTGTACATACGGACAAGCAGCATAGACAGCCGAACATATCCAACAAGAATGTTGTTGTTGTTGAATGCCCATAATGAGTAGGTTACTCTTTTGTATGCCCTGAAAAGGACGTTAAGTAGCGGATATCAGTAGCTTTTCTCACATCCTGAGCAGGCTGATGAAGGTGGACCGGAGTCCTCCAGGTAGTTGTGCTGTGCTTGGCTTCATCTGCGTGTTGCTCACTACAAGGGGGATCACGTCGATACCTCACCTCGTTAGCCAGGCTGTCGTGAAAACAGCCCGTTTCAGGAAGGCCTGCGTGGAAGCCGAGGTGAGGGTTTTGGCCAGTATATATGGCCTGACCTTGACAAATATGTCTGATCAGTATGTAATGCCTGACCAGACATTAGTCTTCCTTCCCATCCTGCTGGAATAATTTAATATCTATATTTCATAGTGGTTTGTAATATCAACGTCAGCGTTTTGGATTAATCTCATATCTAAATAAATGATATTGGTTTTAACAGAACTAAATGCCATACAAAAGATCTCAAAGATCACACTCCAGTGGCTCCCCTCTCATTGTGGAATTACGGTAAACGAGAGATCCGATGCACTATCCAAAGTGGCATATAATGAGGCTAAAACCATAATTCACAGCCAGTATAACATAAAATTGGAGAAAGAAATTGGAGACGGTAACAGTCCAGATCCAATCCACCAGCTACAAAAACACCAGCAAACTGTAATCTTCCGCTTGAAGACAGCAGACTACTGGGCCACCTATATCGGCTCAAAATCTCCCAAACAAATGAATGTCCATGGGGGACAGGAGTCCAGACGCCTGATACTTCTTCTTCGTACGCTGTCAGACGTCAACTTGAATTTGTTCGAAGAAAGCAGCTGTCTTCCTGAGGCTGTTGACACTGCCATAGAGCTTGTCTAGTGTTGCCACTGGTGATGGCCACATGTGCTTTCTCTGATCTTCGTATGTCGAGCAATTTTGCAGCAGATGTTCAGCGGTCATTTTCCCTGTACCACAGGTGCATTCGTCAGTGCCACCTATCTTCAGTTTATTGAATAGATGGTACCTCAGTCTGTTGTGTCCTGTGTGGAGTCTGAAGACCACGACCTGCTCTCTTCTGTTCAGCTGGTAGTAGGCATCATTTTTTGTGTAGCCAGTATGTTCTGTTTCCCATTTAGACCCCTGAATACGAACCTCAAGAATGCCCGGCCTACGAAGAACTAAGATGCCAGACCTGGCCAGATGGAGCAGAACTGAGACAAAAACTATGGGGTCACTGCTCAAACCTGGAAAGGACTGTGGACTTCATCCTGGCGATAGGACTATGGACTTCATCCTGGCGATAGGACTGTGGACTTCATCCTGGCGATAGGACTGTGGACTTCATCCTGGCGATAGGACTCTGGACTTCATCCTGGCGATAGGTCTGTGGACTTCATCCTGGTGATAGGACTGTGGACTTCATCCTGACGATAGGTCTGTGGACTTCATCCTGGTGATAGGACTGTGGACTTCATCCTGGCGATAGGACTCTGGACTTCATCCTGACGATAGGACTGAAGATAATTAGCAAAAAAAAACAAACCTGAGTGCAGAAGAAGAAGAAGAAGAAGAAGATATTGGTTTGTCATATGTACAACATCAGAGTTTCAGATTAATCGCAAATCTAAATTTCATATTGTGGATCGTGTAGCCTAGTCGACAGTGAGCTGGCTTGCTAAGACTGGGATTACAGCATGCCAGGGTTCGAAATCACGGACGGACAGAAAAACAACCTGGCGTTGTTCGTTCTTGGTACAATTGCTCCTCCAGTCAACCCAGCTGTAAATGGGTACCTGATATATGAGTTGGGGAAGGTCTAAACAGCAAGGAAGGGAACTGGCCACCCCACCTCACATAGACTGCGGTTTAGTTAATGAAGAGCTATCTTCATCCCCGACAGCACTTGTTGCCAGGGAACCCACCTTTTCCTTTTTTATATTTCATATTACTTTGTCATATCAACATCAGGTGCGCTGATAAGCGACTTCCCAGTTACAGACGATATACTGAAAGATGAAACTCCCAAGACATCAGTAGAACCTGCCGAGTCCATCATTGGAAGTCAGGGAGAGTTCACTGATGAAGGGGGTAATACTGTTCTCCAGCGTGCATCAGTAGAGACTGACCCTCTATCAACATCAGTCCACTCGCTGAGCGATACTGAATGTAAGTATTGTTTTATTGTTGTTTTAAAATGTATGTACATACTCAATCTGGCAATATAAACGGTAAGCCATATGCATGAAAATCAGATTAATACATACATTGGTCTTGTCAATATTCTTCTATGTTTGTGAGGCATGGACAGTTACAGCTGACCTCCAGCGAAGGATACAGACCTTGGAGATAAAATGTTTCTGAAGACTTCTAAACGTATAAAGATCGAGTTACAAATGAGGAAATACGAGAAAGAATTACAACCGCAATAGGGCCTTTTGAAGACCTCTTGGCAACTGTCAAAAGATTGAAACTCGCTTGGTACGATCACATATCGAGATCAAATGGTCTTGCAAATACGATCCTGCACGGGAAGGTGCAAGGCAGATGATGAAGAGGCCATCCGAAAAAGAGATTGGAGGACAGCATAATAGAATGGACCAATCTCCGACCAGAAGAGGCACAGACAGCGGCCGCTGAGAAGAGTGACGTGGGGTTGTGGGGGTGTCCAAAAATCTTCTTTGTGGCGAAAATGTACTGTTACTACTATAGATGTTTACCATAATGGCTACGCCTGTCACTTCGACTATAAACGTAATTATTGTGTCTGCATAAACAAACTAAATAGATCTAACTTAGAAAAATCTGTTGCAGAAAGTTAACTCCCCCATCCTCCAATCCAAGCGAAAAACAGAAGAAATCCTTTTAAAAAAAATCTAAAATAAATTTGAAAATCGCCATTGTTTTTGTCTAACCGTCATCATGTAGTATGTCCTTTATAGAATGTTGATCCCATCACAGTCTGTCTGAAAGAAACTCATTCCCTTGCCAAAACTCCAGCCTCCAGCACAGTCATACCCAGGTGGGATCAAGATGCCGAGCAGCGCATGAGCTGCAGCGGTCAGCGACCCATAGCTGACTGCTTGCGTCAAGGCCAGCGAACCAGAGCTGCCAAGACCCTTCTACACCTCTACGTGATGATCCTGGATAACAGGCTGCAGCAGGGCAGACTGGCTAAAGAGAAGGGATCAAAGAGGAAATGCTAACCCGGTACTAAAAAAATGCTTGCTGAAGTCGGATGTGTTGGACCGAAAGGTGTAAATATCGCAGTCAAGCTGTAAACTACAACAACGCATTCCGTTCTCTGGACTACATTCTGCTACTTAGGCCTGTGCCATCGTTTGGTAGTGGGAGATTGAGAACGAACGAAGCCAAGTCAAGCCATACCCAGGCATACCTGAATATCTTGGTGCCGCTTTGGGGATTAGAGAAATAAGGTGAACACAACGAAAAAAACCACCAAAAGAAACGGATTCGCTTGGGGAGGAACACTAACATCTGGTCAGGTAAAACATACTGATCAGACATGTTAGTCAGGGACAGGTAAAACATACTTACCAGACATGTTAGTCAGGGTCAGACAAAATATACTGATCAGACATGTTAGTCAGGGTCAGGTAAAACATACTGATCAGACATGTTAGTCAGGGTCAGGTGAAACATACTGATCAGACTATATTATTCAGGGTCAGGTAAATATACTGATCAGACTATGTTAGTCAGGGGTAGGTAAAACATACTGATCAGACCATATTAGTCATGGTCAGGTAAAGAGAGTGGATATAAATAAGGAGTACTCTGAGTGGTGTGAAGTAAAAAGTGGAGTGCCACAGGGCTCAGTTTTGGGACCAATTTTGTTCTTGATATATTTAAATGATTTGGACATTGATATCGGATCTATGATTGCAAAATTCGCCGATGACACAAAACTATGCAGTAGTGTCTCATCTAAAATAAGTGGATACATTGAGGTCGGATTTAGATAAAATTCGAGAATGTTCTGTAATCTGGCAAATGGAATTTAATGTAGATAAACGTACAGTCTTCCACATGGGTAAATCCAATATGTAACATAATTACAGAATGAGCAAGGGGGTGAGAAAGTCCAAGTAGCAGTGATAGTCCAACTGTATACAGCATTAGTTAGACCTAGATTGGAGTACTGTGTACAGGTGTGGGTGGAGTCCTTATCATAGAGGGGATATAAACATGCTGGAAAGGATACAAAGAAGAGCGACAAAGCTGATAGTGGGATCAAAGAATTACAGTTATGAGGAAAGACTCAGAAAAACCGGCCGACAGTGTCTAGAAGAGAGAAGAATTCGAGGTGACCTAATACAGGTTTATAAGATGATCAGAGGAATGGATAAATTAGACTATAACATATTTTTTTTTAAAACCACATACAAGAACAAGAGAGCAAAGTTACAAATTAACTAAAGAAAGGTCCAGATTAGATTTTAGGAAGATTTATTAAGTCAGAGAGTGGTGAATGCTTGGAATGTATTGCCAGGGGAGGTAGTGGAGGCAGGCACAGTTCATGGATTTAAGAATAGATTGTATATGCGCATAGCTTTTAGAGCAACGTAATGTAAATGAAACTGGTTGTATATAGATTCTGTAGTCTTCTAGACCAGTATAAAGACGTTAAGTGAAGATGAAGATAATGATATCACCTTTACTTTTATTCCATATTTTTTTCTTGTAGCCGAGACCAGTGTGAAGATAGTAGATGATCATTTCAAGGAGAAGGAAAATGCTGTTGATAATTTAGAGGAACAGTCTGAAGAAGGTAAGAGAGAAGTACCTTATCTCCTGTTTTGACTTCTGCAGAAAAGATAGGCGGGGAATCGCTTGAGATGAGAGGTAGGGTGCTTAGTATTCAAGAAACAGAGGTGTGAAAAGAGGAGTGTTCGAATCTGATCAAACTATGAGGATCCACAATTTCACGCCTTTGCTCTTTCGTTTCTGGAGTGGCGAGTACCTTATATTTCAGCTGTGACAACCGATATTACATATGAGGCGTATTTAAATTAAATCGGACCAAACTGCACCAAGTGAACATACGTACGATGCGCATGATGACATCACTTCTGGTATGGTATAAACAGCACATACCAACCGTCAAGTTTGCAAAATCTCATTATTCTCCGACTGATAGTTTCCTCAGCACCTGTTGAAAACATAGTGGGTGTGATACGGAATCCATCCAGAGTTGATCAGTGAGCGGTGATTCGGTTTCTAACAGCTGAAGGATATCGACCAGTTGATATTCATCGCAGAATGCAGCCAATGTACGGTGCCAAAAGTGTGTAGAAGACAAGAGTGAAGAACTGGACAACGATGTTTAAAGAAGGACGTGAGTTAACGCAACAATATGCACCTGACCTGGTCTCGGACGTGAGTTAACGCAACAATATGCACCTGACCTGGTCTCGGAAGATCTTTCGTTAACTCACGTCCTTCTATAACATTGTGGATCTGATTTTGTGCCCTTTTTGAGCACCTGCATCTTTCCAATCCCTTGGAATAATCCCCTTCTCAAAAGTTTGAGGATAAAATTCGGACAATGGTTGTTCCAGCAAGTATCTGAGATCAAATAGCAATTTTGGATGAATACCGTCATAACCAGGACCTTTATCCACTTTCAAACTGTCCAATTTTTAAAAACCATTTCCTCAGTAATGTAGATTGAGTCTAATCCCTCTGTGTATATGTCCCTTTGGAAGATATCTAAGGGCTCTGGGATCTTGGAGCAGTCTTCTTTAGTGAAGACTGAGCTGAAGTAACGATTAAGTAGATTTCTCTTATTATATTTCCTGTACTATCTTGGACTGTGTCTACGGTGTCTTTTGTTCTCTGTTTATGTCTAACATAGGAACAAAAATTCTTGCTGTTAGTTTTGATATTTTCAACAAGTTTTTTTTTCTATTTACTTTATAAGATTTTTGTTTGTATTTCCAAATATGTTTAGTTTCATTAGACTTTCCATCATCTATATATTTTTCTCCAAGCTTTATTCTTAACTCTTCTACACTTAACCATTGATGGAGTTATCCATTTTTTCCTTTTGGGATTCAATCTCCCACTTGGAACAAATTTATTTTTCAGGTGATCAAGTATAGACTTGAATTTATCCCAATCTTTAAAGGTTAAAGGCAATGGTTCGATTTCCTCGCCGCTGGTTTCCCAAAATGGCTCAAACTCTCTCAGCAGAAAGGTATCCCCATACCAGAGCTGGGACCTACGTAGAGGCATCTGCCCCTGTAGAAGTACAGGTCGACTAAGACCTAAGAACCAGCTGTTGCCCATGCAGCAGGTCCCCCCTCTCCACGTAACTAATTGATCCAGGGGACCAGCATTACCCGATACAGCCTGGAATCAGTGACGTCGCAGGAGTTGCCAGAATAGCAATGGAACCACCATTAGACTACCTTAGGGACACCCCCTCTAGATCTTCTCTCAGGGTTTACTCCCAAAGCCTTTCCTGTAAACAGGTACTCCACAAGGTAGTGTCAGTTCCTGGATGGAAAAAAACAAAATAACGAGGTCCTGGTACAATTCAAGGGGGAGAAGACGTTTCTGAAGGAAATAGAAAACAGAAAAACCAAATAATGAGGTCCTGGTACAATTCAAGGGGGAGAAGACGTTTCTGAAGGAAATAGAAAACAGAAAAACCAAATATATTGGGCTGCTGAAAGTTATTTTGGATAGAAAAGTGGAGGGTAAGAGAGCCAGAGGAGGCAAAAACTCTGATGGATAGACGACATCAAGATGTGGTCAGGACACAGAGTGGGCCAACCTGGCATGGGAGAGAGACAGATGTAGATCCGTTACCGTCAACCCCAGATGTGGAGACAACACATGATGATGATGTGGTGGTTATCTGTTTTCTTTGCTGTTTTGTCTGTGACTTTTTTGTCTTCGACGTTGGTTAAGTTAGTTGATTCTCACTTGTCCAACAGGGGGTACAACAATCTCCGATGACAGGTCCCAGCCACGGTTAATCAGGGTCCAGGGTTCACCAGTTCCTTCAGGTTATGCAGCCACAACCCGCACAGCCGGTCCTGGGGTCAAAGAGTCGGCCACAGATGTCAGTACTGATGAGGGTTTGTCATCCCTGGCAGAGAGCGAGGATGCAAAGCGGATGAGCAGTGTACTGCCAACCATGTGGATGGGAACTCAGAATGGAAGGTAAAATAACATAACATGTGTGACAGTCGTCGTGGTTACAGATCTAACAGCATCCGGGCTCTCACCCTTTCACCCAGTGCCATGTAGTGGTATCTGCACAAGCTTGTCAGTTATTGTCTATTGCTATACAAAGTGTTTCATTTATGTGGCCTCGGAGGAAGAAGCATTTTCCTAAAATCGTTGAGCGATGAGGACTCTAAAGAGATGATGATCAACGGTTTCATATGGGTGTGTACACAGCTGGCACTCAGGAGTGTGTTGTGGTTGGATTCTGTTCAGGTGTTTGTTTAGTGGGATGTGTTGGATTCTGTTCAGGTGTTTGTTTAGTGGGATGTGTTGGATTCTGTTCAGGTGTTTGTTTAGTGGGATGTGTTGGATTCTGTTCAGTTGTTTGTTTAGTGGGATGTGTTGGATTCTGTTCAGGTGTTTGTTTAGTGGGATGTGTTGGATTCTGTTCAGGTGTTTGTTTAGTGGGATGTGTTGGATTCTGTTCAGGTGTTTGTTTAGTGGGATGTGTTGGATTCTGTTCAGGTGTTTGTTTAGTGGGATGTGTTGGATTCTGTTCAGGTGTTTGTTTAGTGGGATGTGTTGGATTCTGTTCAGGTGTTTGTTTAGTGGGATGTGTTGGATTCTGTTCAGGTGTTTGTTTAGTGGGATGTGTTGGATTCTGTTCAGGTGTTTGTTTAGTGGGATGTGTTGGATTCTGTTCAGGTGTTTGTTTAGTGGGATGTGTTGGATTCTGTTCAGGTGTTTGTTTAGTGGGATGTGTTGGATTCTGTTCAGGTGTTTGTTTAGTGGGATGTGTTGGATTCTGTTCAGGTGTTTGTTTAGTGGGATGTGTTGGACTCTGTTCAGGTGTTTGTTTAGTGGGATGTGTTGGATTCTGTTCAGGTGTTTGTTTAGTGGGATGTGTTGGATTCTGTTCAGGTGTTTGTTTAGTGGGATGTGTTGGACTCTGTTCAGGTGTTTGTTTAGTGGGATGTGTTGGGTTCTGTTCAAGTGTTTGTTTAGTGGGATGTGTTGGATTCTGTTCAGGTGTTTGTTTAGTGGGATGTGTTGGGTTCTCAGTCGGAAAATGGTGCTCTGATCCTTCCTTGTGAGTTGATTTACACTGTCATTTGGACTGGGGCTTGCCATATGTCTGTAGATTTCCCTTCCTGTGTTTCCCATGGCCCATCTGGGGCTTGCCATATGTCTGTAGATCTCCCTTCCTGTGTTTCCCATGGCCCATCTGGGGCTTGCCATATGTCTGTAGACCTCCCTTCCTGTGTTTCCTATGGCCCATCTTAACCTAACGTCTTTAAACTGGTTTAGAATACTCTACAGTCTGTATACAACCAGTTTCATGGAGGGTGGTTTTTACCGAAGTGTGAGTCCATCTTAATAAACTCAACACGAGCTAACTAGACCCGCAGCCAGTTAGGTGCCATCTATAGCTGCTCTTAACAAAAAACCTGGGGAAAGGTACAAATAACTTGGGTGATTTTTAACTTGAATTTTGTCCGGACATCGGCCATTAAGTCTACTATTTTAGATTTCCAATTGCCAAGGGATTTTAAACGTGCTCAATACTGAACACAGGAGTCTGATCTCACTACCCTGATCTCACTACCCAGAGATGGGGACGACGTGGCCTAGTGGTTAAGTGGCACGGCTCACAACCGGAAGGTGCTGGGTTCGATCCCCACCACAGCACTGGCCGTTACCCCGGGGAAGCAAACCCTTAGAAAATGCAGGAGGAAGCAGACCCTTACATAAAATGCATGCTGAAGTCAGATGTACTGGGCCGACAGGCGCAAAATAAAAAAACCAAAAAAAAACCAAAACAAACTACCCAGCGATCAGGGGAATTTTTACCAGAAGATCCATATGAAAAAAATGTCGGCCTCCACCTGTGATTCGAACCTGCGACCTCCGGCACCCGAGGCGTACTCCTTACCTCGAGATCACTGAGTCCCCCGATCTGTTCAGTCAAGTTTCTTTGTTTGCTCTTCTAATGAGCTGTTTGTAAAGTTGTTGTTGTGTGGGTCTGTTCTTGTCTTGATCCCTCCTTTGCTAGTCTGTCTGTCTTGTCATTGTCAGGTGTGCTTGAGTGTCCAGAGATCCACTGCAGAATTATTTTGAGAACATGGGAAGTGATATTGAGGTCAATGTCTAGAGTTATTTGGATAAGGTCAGGTCCACAATGACCAGAAACTTCTAATGCTTGAAGAGCTGACATTGAATCTGTGAAAATAACAATGGTTTGGGCCTTTGAAGGAACGACATGAAAAACTATCCTCAGATGGTACAAAGCGGTTTCAAGTGCAGTGATCTCGGCTTCATAGTTGGAGCAAACCTCCCCGCAAGTATTAGAGAGTTCATCAGAAGATGCGTCCGAGTATTCTATATAAATGTCGTAACTTGCTTTGATGGTGGATTTAAATGCAGATCCATCGGTATATATATGTATCCATTCATTGGGATAGGCATCAATAGTTCTTTGAGCTGCTCGAATGAGAGTACTTGGATCTGAACTTTTGGTTGTATCATCTATTAATTTTGCCTGTATTTCTGGTGTTTTAAGGAATGCTTGTGGAGGTATGTCTTTTACTACTCTCTCTGTAACTTTTGTCTTTTTTCTGGTGGATGGTATCTGTCTTTGATGTCACTAACATGGTGAAGTGCAGACTTTTGTTTAATTGTGCCTTTTGGCTGCCAGTTTTCCACAAGGAGTCTGTTGGGATGATCCTATTTCATTCTGCTACTTCGCTCATAAACTTCCATAACTGTTTTATCCCTTCGCATCTCAAGGGGTTCCACTTGTATGTGGATTTAGCAAGCTGTAGTTGGTGTTGTCCTCATTGCTCCGCCAATGAGGCGTAGAGAAATAATGGTCTTTTAAAAAAAAAATTCAGAATGTCTCCAGAGTCAAGACCTCTTATTGGCACATTGAAATATATTTGGCCTTTGATTCCTTGGTCTTGCCCCAGTCAACTGTGCTGAGTTTTGGTAGTAGCTTTTCCCCGTCAACTGTACCGTGTTTGAGTAGTAGCTTGTCCCTGTCAGCTGTACCATGTTTGGGTGGTACCTTGTCTCTGTGAACATTACCATGTTTGGGTAGTAGCTTGTCCCTGTCAACTGTACCATGTTTGGGTAGTAGCTTGTCCCTGTCAACTGTACTATGTTTTGGTAGTAGCTTGTCCCCGTCAACTGTACCGAATTTGGGTAGTGGCTTGTCCCTGTACTGTGTTTGGGTAGTGTTTGTCCCTGTCAACTGTACCGTGTTTGGGTAGTAGCTTGTCCCTGTCAACTGTACCGTGTTTGGGTAGTAGCTTGTCCCTGTCAACTGTACCATGTTTGGGTAGTAGCTTGTCCCTGTCAACTGTACCATGTTTGGGCAGTAGCTTGTCCCTGTCAACTGTACCGTGTTTGGGTAGTAGCTTGTCCCTGTCAACTGCTCCATGTTTGGGTAGTAGCTTGTCCCCGTCAAACTGTACCGTGTTTGGGTAGTAGCTTGTCCCTGTCAACTGTGTTTGGGTAGCAGCTTGTCCCTGTACTGTGTTTGGGTAGTAGCTTGTCCCCATCAACTGTACCATGTTTTGGTAGTAGCTTGTCCCCGTCAACTGTACCATGTTTTGGTAGTAGCTTGTCCCCATCAACTGTACCGTGTTTGGGTAGTAGCTTGTCCCTGTCAACTGTACTGTATTTGGGTAGTAGCTTGTCCCCATCAACTGTACCATGTTTGGGTAGTAGCTTGTCCCTGTCAACTGTACCATATTTGGGTAGTAGCTTGTCCCCATCAACTGTACCATGTTTGGGTAGTAGCTTGTCCCCATCAACTGTACCGTGTTTGGGTAGTAGCTTGTCCCCATCAACTGTACCGTGTTTGGGTAGTAGCTTGTCCCCGTCAACTGTACTGTATTTGGTTAGTAGGTTGCCTTATCCAGCTGTACTGTGTTTTGGTAGTAAGTTGCTCCTGTCAACTGTTCCATGTTTTGGTAGTAAGTTGCTCCTGTCAACTGTTCCATGTTTTGGTAGTAAAGTTGCTCCTGTCAACTGTTCCATGTTTTGGTAGTAAGTTGCTCCTGTCAACTGTTCCATGTTTTGGTAGTAAGTTGCTCCTGTCAACTGTTCCATGTTTTGGTAGTAAGTTGCTCCTGTCAACTGTTCCATGTTTTGGTAGTAAGTTGCTCCTGTCAACTGTTCCATGTTTTGGTAGTAAGTTGCTCCTGTCAACTGTTCCATGTTTTGGTAGTAAGTTGCTCCTGTCAACTGTTCCATGTTTTGGTAGTAAGTTGCTCCTGTCAACTGTTCCATGTTTTGGTAGTAAGTTGCTCCTGTCAACTGTTCCATGTTTGGGTAGTAAGTTGCTCCTGTCAACTGAGTTGTAAATGGGAGTAATAGTCAAATTTGGAGGGGGGTACAGCTAAATATGTATTGAGGAATCATTGCTTGACTATGCTTAGGACACCAGTACAATGAATCCAGCCATGCATGCTATGCTATGAGTTGGAGAGTCTTCAACCCTAGAGATGTTAAACTGCAATTAGTCGTCACTTGCGGCTTGCTCTCAATGGGCAGCGAACCCATTGTTTATCACATTGAATGATCCTGGAAACCAACCACGTATATAACATTACGACCATAACATCATTATTAATATTCATGTACTTCAGACCATCTTATCATTTCAGCTTGTATGTGCATTCGTCAGTGTCCAGCTGGAGGGGTTGCCTTCACTCGGTCAGGCTCAGAGATTCTATTCTGGGAATTGTGTAAGTAACTACTTCATACTTATTGTATTGTTTGGCACGTAGACTCCCCATCCACAGAGCTATAAAAAAGCAAAGAGACTCATCAAACAATCCACAAGGACAGAATGGAGGAGACCAGCATAAAGAATACAAGCCAGAAGGGATCAAGATGCTGAGCAGCGCATGAGCTGCAGTGGTCAGCGACCCATAGCTGCCAAGACCCTTCTACACCTCCACGTGGTGATCCTGCAGCTGGGCAGACTGGCTAAGGAGAAGGGATCGAAGAGGGAATGCTAACTCGGTTCTAAAAAAAATGCTTGCTGAAGTCGGATGTGTTGGACTGAAAGGTGCAAATATCGCAGTCAAGCTGTAAACTATGACACAACGCATTCCGTTCTCTGGACTACATTCTGCTACTTAAGCCCTTTCAGGGTTTGGTGGCGAGAGATTGAAAACGAACGAAGCCAAGCCAGAAAATGACAGCATAGACAAACTTGGCAGAGATGGGCAGACAGAGATCTTCAGACTCAGAACGGGACATTACAGACTCAAGGTCCACCTCCACAGAATGGATCTCAGAGACACTGCCACGTGCGATTGTGGAGCATCCAAGCAAACACTAGAACATATCTTGCAGGACTGCCCTACTTATACAGATCAAAGGGTGACCATCTGACCCGGGGAAGCGACAACGCTTGAAAAGCTGTGGGGGACTGGCGAAGAGTTGAAACTCATTCTCCTTTGTGAACCTCACCGAGCTAAAAACACGTCATCAGTTGATAGAAGAAGAAGAAGAAGAAGACTGCATCGTTTTATTTATTATCACATCTTTCCAGTCTACATATTGCATTTGAACCATACTCTCTCTGGCAATACTCTAGACAAGAATTACTCATCATCATGTTGTTTGGAGAACGTTGCTCTCATGACGGCCAATCTTAACTTAACGTATCATCTTTATACTGGTTTAGAAGGCTCTGCAGAGTCCGTATACAACCAGTTTCAGTTACATTACCTTGCTCTAAAAGCTATGCGCATCCAATTTATTCTTAAATGCATTAATCGTCCCTGCCTCTACTACTTCCTGTAGTAATGCATTCCAAACATTCACCACTCTCTGACTAAAAAAAATTTCCTAATATCTAATCTGGACCTTTCTTTAGTTAATTTGTAGCTATGCCCTCTTGTTCTTGTAGGTGGTTGCATTTTGAAAAACTTGATATAGTCTAATTTATCCGTTCCTCTGATCATCTTATGAACTTGTATTAAGTCACCTCGAATTCTTCTCTTTTCTAGACACTGTAGGCCGCTTTTTCTGAGTCTTTCCTCATAACTGTAATTCTGGAATCCCACTATCAGCTTTGTCGCTCCTTTTTGTATTCTTTCCAGCATGTTTATATCCCCTCTATGATAAAGACTCCACACCTGAACACAGTACTCCAATCTAGGTTTAACTAATGCTTTATACAGGTGAGTTTTTGAGTCGGCTTCTAACCAAGTCACGCACGTTTCCGTGATGTCTGTATGCCACCAGAGGAGGGTCAGGAAATAACCCGAGGAGACATTATGTGAAGCCCATTGAGAAATCTCGCATTAGTTCATTTTTAATTTATCCTGCTCATATTTTATGTTGTTACAGAAAAAGGTACAGAAATTAATGCAAAACAATAAATGTGAGAGAGAGAGAGAGAGAGAGAGAGAGAGAGAGAGAGAGAGAGAGAGAGAGAGAGAGAGAGAGAGAGAGAGAGAGAGACCTATGTTGTTGTTATCCCATAGCTGCTGAGCCTGCCTGCTCTTGGCAGCCCAATGTCATTCTTATATAGACACAGGCCTTATTAACCCTACCAGACCTAAGGCCCTGAACCCAACTGTCCCCCATTCCTGGGTTCCAGAGCATTAAAGAGAAAAAACCAACATGATATAGAAAAATGTTAATTACATGCAAACAAGTGGTTAGAATAAGATGTAATTTGGAGACATTGTAGAAAATAGGTTTACCTTTCATCTAGCGTCAATATTCCACCTTTGTGTTCCAATCCACCCAGCAAAAGGCAAAGAATCTGTCTCGAGTCATAAAACATTTCGAAATCCAGGAGTAAACACAACAAAGAGCCCTCATTTGTCCAATAATCCTGATAGCTGGGCTTTATACATGAGTATTCCATATAGATCCTCAGTCCAAGAAAAGCCTTCATCTCATCACTCGAGCTCTCACTGTCTGTTTCACTTGAACAGAGTCTGAATCAACCAAATTATTGATCACCTGTTGGACTGTCATAAGCCTAGACTTACTTTGCTTTCCTGTTGAAGTGCTTGGTTCATCAGCCGTTCGTTTCATTGTCAATTTTCCGAATTTGTTCACGTTAAACCCCACAAAATCAATTCAAACATGGGGGCAGCCATTTGCAATGACTAATCACGAGGATTGACCACGATTGGTTGGTTATTTTTAGATTCTGACGCATTTTATGACGTACTATCCAAAGTACCGAAAATTAGGTCCAGCGGTTTAGCGGCAGTTAAGGAAATTACCGAAAAATGGGTACAGCGGTCTGGTAGGGTTAAGATGTTTCACTGCTCCGTACAGCGTAGTGGCAATTGTCGGCAGTGCTTGTGAGAATCTTTTCCTCATGTCCGCAAGCGACTTGCACTCAATAAGTAGATGTCGAACTGTTTCATCAGGATGAGAGCAATGTCTGCACAAGGGCAGGTGCTGGGGATTGATGCGGTTCAAGTGGCTATGATGTGTCTTGTTCATAACTGAAAAACGAGACTTTGATCTCGTCTATGTAGTTTATTTATGTCATCATTACTTTTTGGGTTTATGTTTTATATAATCTATATTTCGAGTCAAACATTTTACGATGTTCCTCGACACATGAACACCTGAGTCCCGAAGATCATAGATATAGACTGTGAAACTGACATTAAAATTGTTGATTTTCTTTCCTTCAGCCATTTGAAAGGCAGAGTTCTAGTATCACTGGCTGATGGAACTGTAGCTGTTTTCCACAGATCTACAGGTTTGTTTGTCTTGTTGTATTATTTTTAAAACCCAGTTTTGTTACTCGAGAAACCCAGTTTTTAATGTCAAAAAAAAGCTGCCTTAAAACAAACCCGGGTTGTAACATTCCAGAAACTTTGTTTTAATACTTCTGAAATCCCTTTTTAATGCATCATCATCATGTAGCATGTCCTTTGTAGAACGTCGCTCCCATCACATTCTGTCTGAAAGAAACTCATTCCCTTGCCAAAACACCAGCTTCCGCCACTGTCATACTCACGCACTCCTGGATATCTTGGTGCCATCGTCTTCTTGGTCTACCCCTTCCTCTTTTGCCTGGCACCATACCTTCCATCACCGTCCTCTCAAGACCGTTGTGTCTCTTGATGTGACCAAAGTATTTGCATTTTCTAGCCAAAATGGAATTGATAAACCAGTTCTCCTCTATGCTCAACTCTTGCCGAATGTCTACATTTGTTTTTTTCTTTGTCCAGTGTATTCTGAGGATCTTTCTGTAACATTTTGACTCGAAGGATTCGATTCTTTGTCTAGAAGTTTTGGTAATCGTCCATGATTCGCAGCCATAAGATGCCACAGGAAAAACACAGGCACTCAAGACTTTCACTTTTGTCGTTTTGTTGGTGCCCTGCCATAATTTCTTCAGGCTGTTCAGTCTCTGCATTGCCATAGCTAGTCTTCTTCTGACTTCTTTCGAGCAGTCGCCATTTTTGTCAATTCTGGAGCCCAGATATTCAAAATGTGTGACCTGATCTATTTCCTCACCACCCACTGTAAATTTATGCTGACATTGTGTTTTATCGGTGGTCATTATCTTTGTTTATATTTATGAACAGGTTTTGATCTTTACTATGTCCATTAACGGCCAAAATTAGCTGCTCTAGCCCTTCCGCACTTCTTGATAGTATCACTGTCAATAAAATAATGAGGAAATAGCACTCTCCAAGAACATATATCAGGATAAAAGGTACACAGTACAAAAGGGAGTACGGCGTGTGCACTAGACGTGGAAATACTAAAATATGACACAGGGTAACCAAAATACTATTGCGTACAGCTGATGACCAGGATAATCGAAGGGAAAACACACCATAAAATGAACGAACTAACTAATCCAAATGATAAAAACACAACACGTTTCCGTGAACACAAGTGCAAGTTGTTGACTAGTGTGAATTCCAGTCAAATCCATAATGGTGACATCCATAATGGACTAAAACACGAGATCAAAGTTAAACCCATGGCCTGTTAGACACAATCTTTACTGTCCCGTGTGAGAGCTGCAGAGTTCCATGCTTTGCCATCAACACGTTCAGAAATTAAAGGGACTAAGTACAAATGGAGGAGCCATGGTGCAACGAAACTGGCTCTATTTGAACCTTTTGAAGACGACACATGACGATCAGCCCAAATTACGTTAGCAAAAAAGACGAGTGGGCCGATCCATCAGCCCTGAGAAAGAACGCTTCTGTATGACTAACTAAAAATAGTATCAGCCAATCAAATGATCTCTTTCATTTCTGGTGCATTCTAACATTAAAATGGCGGCCTCCTTGAAAGTTTTCATGTGCGTTTGAGAATTATATTGAATTTTTTGGTGTGTTGTTGTCATTTTGTGCTCCTTTGAAAAATGTCTTCCGCGGATTATGTAAATGAGATATCGAGTGATTAAGATTTAAATGATGTTTCTGGGTCGGTTGTTACTGACAGTGAAAATAGTGAGGAAATAGCACTCTCCAAGAACATATATCAGGTCAGGTCAGGTCATCCCGTAACTGGTGAGGTCGTTGGGGCACACATAAAGACATCCTCACAACACCACGCCACCCTTCTCTGTCAGCAGCCGCTGCCTGTGCCTCTTCTGGTCGAAGATTGGTCCATTCTTTTATGTTGTCCTCCCACCTTTTTTTGGGATGGACTCTTCGTTGTCTGCCTTGCACCTTCCCGGGGAGGGATCGTATTTGCAAGACCATTTGATCTCGATATGAAACCGTACATATATATTTTTCTATATTTATTCCTAGTTATATTTTTTCCTTTTTTTTCTAAAACATCACCATTGTTCTCTTTTTTTTCTCCTAGAAATGGCTCCGTCTTTTAGGCAGTAAAACCATCATTATGTTCCGTCTTTTAGGCAGTAAAACCATTATTATGCTCCGTCTTTTAGGCAGTAAAACCATTATTATGTTCCGTCTTTTAGGCAGTAAAACCATCATTATGTTCCGTCTTTTAGGCAGTAAAACCATTATTATGCTCCGTCTTTTAGGCAGTAAAACCATCATTATGCTCCGTCTTTTAGGCAGTAAAACCATCATTATGCTCCGTCTTTTAGGCAGTAAAACCATTATTATGTTCCGTCTTTTAGGCAGTAAAACCATTATTATGTTCCGTCTTTTAGGCAGTAAAACCATAATTAAGCTCCGTCTTTTAGGCAGTAAAACCATTATTAAGCTCCGTCTTTTAGGCAGTAAAACCATTATTAAGCTCCATCTTTTAGACAGTAAAACCATTATTATGTTTCGTCTTTTAGGCAGTAAAACCATTATTATGCTCCGTCTTTTAGACAGTAAAACCATTATTATGTTCCGTCTTTTAGGCAGTAAAACCATTATTATGCTCCATCTTTTAGGCAGTAAAACCATTATTAAGCTCCGTCTTTTAGGCAGTAAAACCATTATTAAGCTCCATCTTTTAGACAGTAAAACCATTATTATGTTTAGTCTTTTAGGCAGTAAAACCATTATTTTGCTCCGTCTTTTAGGCAGTAAAACCATTATTATGTTCCGTCTTTTAGGCAGTAAAACCATTATTAAGCTCCGTCTTTTAGGCAGTAAAACCATTATTAAGCTCCGTCTTTTAGGCAGTAAAACCATTATTAAGTTCCATCTATTAGGCAGTAAAACCATTATTAAGCTCCGTCTTTTAGGCAGTAAAACGATTATTATGCTCCGTCTTTTAGACAGTAAAACCATTATTAAGCTCCGTCTTTTAGGCAGTAAAACCGGTATTATGCTCCGTCTTTTAGGCAGTAAAACCATTATTATGCTCCGTCTTTTAGGCAGTAAAACCATTATTTAGCTTCATCTTCAAAGGGTTAAGCTATGCTGTAATGAAATTAGATTTAACATTGGTTTATTTGTTTCCCATTTATGCCACTTTCCTCCAGATCGTCAATGGGATTTGCTGAACTACCACCTGATTGATCTTGGCCAACCGAAGCAGTCCATTCGCTGCATGACAGTTGTAGGGAATAAACATGTTTGGTGTGGTTACAAGAACAGAATCCACATCATCTGTCCGCGGACCATGTCCGTTGAGGTTAGATATGTTCATTGTCTACTTCTTGTCCCCTGTTCGAACCTCACGAAGCATAAGGTCACCCTTGCAGCTATTTTTATTACATGTTTCTTGGGGGCTCAGTACTTTCGAGGTAATGTGTCCGCCTCGGGTGCCAGAGGTCACGTGTTCAAATCACGGTGGAGACTGGGATTTTTTTCACGTGGATCTTCTGGTAAAAATTCCCCTGGTCTCTGGGTAGTGAGATCAGACTCCCGTGTTCAGTGTTGAGCACGTTAAAAATCCCTTGGCAGTGAAATTGAAAAGAGTAGGCTCAACGGCCGCTGCTCGGACAAAAATTCTAGTTAAAAATCTACACAAATTATGTGTATCTTCCCTCAGGCCTAGTAAGCTGCAGGAAATTGTAAAACACTTACTATGCATAGCAGAGCCTTCGGCTACCTGGCAACAGACATTAACATGCCTGTTTGAATACCAGGATTCCAAGTTCCAAGTTGATGTCTGTATTAAAGTACTTTACTTATTTAGATCTTCATGAACCTATCACACCAGATAGCAAGGCTTCAGGGTAAGAGGATGGCCGAGAAACTGATGTTTAAGAAACAATATAGAGGCATGGATAGAAAATGACAATGTTGCACAGGATAGATAAAAATGGCAACAGAGAAGATGATTGGATATCTCTATGACATTATGGACCAGTCCATCCATACAAGCTGCCCCCGTAGATTGTTCAAAATACAGTGGCAGGATAGGGTATCAGACTCCGAGAATCTCATGAAGGCAAAAATGCCGGGCATCCACACACTGTTATAGAAGACCCAGATTAGGTGGACCGGCCACGTCATGAGCATGCCAGACAACCGCATCCCAAAATAACTAATGTATGATGAGCTGAAAGAGGACCTACTTCTAGTCAGTGGCCAAAAGACACGCTTCAAAAACTCCCTCAAAATATCTCATCTCTGACACGCTTCAACACCGATGCAAACCCATGGGAATGTCTCGCACAGGACCGCAAGGCATGGCGGAGAACCACCATCAGAGACACCTCCATTGCTGAAGAACGCCGGACCTCCGAAGCACAGAAAGAACGCACTTTGCAGAAAGACAAAACAACTGATACTCTCGTGTCCAATCCTGACCTTAAATGCCACATATTTGCAATGGATTTCCGTGCCAGGATTTGACTGTACCGCCACCGCCTGACTCACCAGTGAGATGCAACACAACATGTCTGACCGCTGTTGTCATCATCTCTTGCGATGGACGGCTACTATTATAATAGTTGTCCATCACAAGTGACGAAGACCACTCTCTTTGCTCAGCCGTGTGGACAGTCGTATCTCTTGCTGTGTCCGCTGAAATGGGTGACTTGCGCGGTGATTTGGATTAAAGTGAGGAAGAAACTGCGCCTTTTGTCAACCTCGCTCACAGAGCCTAAGCTACCTTTTGCCAGTGGCAAGACATTCATCGAGACGACTGGAGATAGCATAGGAAGCAGATTTTGCCTCAGGGTTACCACCGAAGCCTTTCCGTAAACATGTAACCCGCAGGGTAGAAAGGTGGGATGGCATCTAACGCAGTTTGTCGTGCCTTTTCGATAACCACAAGAGGTCGTATGGACAACACTCAGCATGTGAGTGAGTCTGGCATCTCTCCCCAGCTGTATTCAGCTCATCATAGTAGCATCTAAAATTCCCACACGCCAAATTCGTGAAGGTGAACCGGCAGAACTAACCCGTGAAATACGACACAGGCATAAGCGTAGTGCCATTTAGCCGGCGTCCAGACCACGATAAACGGATGGAAGATATCACAAAAAAATAACGAAATAACAAGTCCAGACGGAAAAAAACACCACGTTTCCGTGAACACAAGTGTAAATCGTCGACTAGTGTGAATTCCAGACAAATCCGGGGTCTGGCGGCATCCATAATGATCCAAAACAGTAGAGAAATGTAGACTCGCAGCCAGTTATGGCGCCATCTTTGCCAGATTTTAAACTATTATAGACCATTCATAAAAGATGTTAAAAACATTCAGACATCTGTTGGCACTCCCCTCCCCCCGTGGGCACTTTTTATTTGGGACTCCCCCTCCCTCCCTTCTAGATACTCACTACACATTGCCTTAAATAAACACATCAGCTTAAGTGCAGTTATCAACTATCTATGCTTCAACAGGACACACATCATTTGATCTGACCTTGAACTCTGGGCTTGCTTCCTTAACTTAACATCTTTATACTGGTTTAGAAGACTCTGCAGAGTCTGTATACAACCAACTTCTTCTACTCCACTTGATCTCTTCTTCTATTCTTCTTTGCGTTCAGGATCTTTTGGTCATGCTATATCTGCAGGCCAGTCACCATGATGAAGTCTGTAGTCTTCACCAGGTCGGAGCGGCTGCCCCACAGCTTTTGTCTCAGCTCCGCGCCCTCTGACCAGGTCTGGTATCTCATTTCCCTTTAGATTGGGCATTCCTGTAGAATGTGTTCAGGGTTCTGGCCTCCTGTTCCACATGAGCACTCATCGGTGTGTGAGATCTTCAGTCGGTATAGATGTTCTAGTAGTCTGCAGTGTCGAGTTCTCAGACGAAATAAGGTAGTTTGTTGATTTCTTTTGAGTTGGTGAATTGGGTCTGTTGTACTGGTTATGTTTCTGTCTTCTCTCCATTGGTGTATATACTGATTTCTGATATGTTCTTGATTTCTCTGTATGGTAATCGATGATTGAATTGTGCCTTTTTACTGACATTTTTTTCTTGATCCAGTTGATCTAAAAATAACTATGTGCATCCAATTTATATTTGGATGCATTAATTGTCCCTGCCTCCACTACTTCCTGTGGTAATACATTCCAAGCATTCACCACTCTCTGTGACTAAAATAATATTTCCTAATATCTATTCTGGACCTTTCTTTAGTTAATTTGTAGCTATGCCCTCTTGTAGGCGGCTGTATTTTGAAAAAAACTTGTTATAGTCTAATTTATCCATTCCTCTGATCATCTTATAAACCTGAATTAAGTCACCTCGAATTCTTATCTCTTCTAGACACTGTAGGCCGGTTTTTCTGAGTCTTTCCTCAGAACTGTAATTCTAAAATCCCAATTTCCGTTTTGTCGCTCATCTTTGTATCATTTCCATAATATTTATATCTCCTCTACGATAAGGACTCCACACCTGTACACAGTACTCCAATCTATAAGTTTTTCTGAGTCTTTCCTCATAGCTAAAATTCTGGAGTCCCACTGTCAGTAGTAGATTCTTCATTTTTGTGAACAGGAAGAAGTCACTAGGTGCCAACCCTGGTGTGTGGAGTGGATGGGGCATGATTTCATACCCACACGTTCTTCTGACGTGTTATTTTATTACTGAACTGGAGATGTAGGTTCCGGGCCCTGACGGAGAAGTTCTTAAGTTAGCGCATCAGGAAGGTAAAGAACAGACGAGAGAAATGTTTCACTTTGCAGGATGAATACGAGAAGGAATAAAGTTCAAAACCAATTTCCAAGTGTCTTGACTTCTTCATACTAAATTGCAAAACTTTTCGACCATCTCGTGTTTAATCCAAATATTGGATAAGTAACATTGTCTGATGATGTTACCATCATCACGTGCGATGGGAAACTTACCTAATTTAAAAATGGTTTCTGTTACTTACACGGTTCGACTGGACCGGGATGTTCTGGCTCACCAGATAATGTCAAAGTCTGCTATGTGTAACTACGGTCTCCCACGGACCGGCTGGACCAGGAAGTACCAGCTCACTAGATAATGTCAAAGTCTGCTATGTGTAACTACGGTCTCCCACGGACCGGCTGGACCAGGAAGTACCAGCTCACTAGATAATGTCAAAGTCTGCTATGTGTAACTACGGTCTCCCACGGACCGGCTGGACCAGGAAGTACCAGCTCACTAGATAATGTCAAAGTCTGCTATGTGTAACTACGGTCTCCCACGGACCGGCTGGACCAGGAAGTACCAGCTCACTAGATAATGTCAAAGTCTGCTATGTGTAACTACGGTCTCCCACGGACCGGCTGGACCAGGAAGTACCAGTTCACTAGATAATGTCAAAGTCTGCTATGTGTAACTACGGTCTCCTACGGACCAGCTGAACCAGGAAGTACCAGCTCACTAGATAATGTCAAAGTCTTCTATGTGTAACTACGGTCTCCCACCGACCGGCTGAACCAGGAAGTACCAGCTCACTAGATAATGTCAAAGTCTGCTATGTGTAACTACGGTCTCCCACCGACCGGCTGAAGGCGTGAGAGGGGCCGCCCCTGTTCTACATGGCTCAGACAGATAGCAGTCTCTCCTTCGGTAGGGAATGAGGTTTGGCTACAAGCCTCAGCAGTTGGACATGGTAGTGGTCGATCGACACAACGGAACCTAGATATCTAGGCGAACATGATTATTATTATTACTTACACGCAAATCTGCTATCTCTCATCCCTAGAAAAGCTTTGACGCTCACCCTCGTAAGGAGAGCCAGGTGAGGCAGCTGTGCTGGGTTGGAGATGGTGTGTGGGTGTCTATTCGTCTGGACAGCACACTACGGCTGTACCATGCTTACACGCACCAGCACTTGCAGGATGTAGATGTGGAGCCATACGTGTCAAAGATGTTGGGTATGTTCATTGCTTATGTCAGGCAGGCTTATATCAGGCTAATGATAGGCTTCTCCCCATGTGTATGTCAGGCTAATCGGATTTAGATTAAATTCGAGGTCAAGATGCTGAGCAACGCATGAGCTGCAGTCGTCAGCGACCCATAGCTGACTGCTAGTGTCAGGGCCAGCGAATCAGAGCTGCCAAGACCCTTCTACACCTCCACGCGGTGATCTTAGATAACAGGCTGCAGCAGGGCAGACTGGCTAAGGAGAAGGGATCAAAGAGGGAATGCTAACCCGGTACTAAAAAAATGGTTGCTGAAGTCGGATGTGTTGGACCGAAAGGTGCAGATATCGCAGCCAAGCTGTAAACTATGACACAACACATTCCGTTCTCTGTACTACATTCTGCTACTTAAGCCCTTTCAGGGTTTGGTAGTGGGAGATTGAGAACGAACGAAGAAGAAGAAGATTAAATTCGGGACTGGTCTGAGAACTGAGAAATGGAGTTTAATGTAGATAAATGTACAGTCATCCACATGGGTAGATCCAATATGGAACATAATTATAGAATGGGAGAGAACAATATTAGAATGATTGAAAAGGAAAGGCGCCTAGGGGTTATAATAGATCATACAGGTAAGGTGAGTGAGCAAGTCCAGGTAGCAGTGAAAAAGGCAAATGCAATGTTAGGTATGATAAAAAGAAATATTAAACATAGGAGCAAGGAAGTGATCGTCAAACTGTTTAAAATATTAGTTAGACCTAGATTGGAGTACTGTGTACAGGTGTGGAGTCCTTATCATAGAGGAGATATAAACATGAGGGAGGGATACATAGAAGAGCGACAAAACTGATAATGGGATTCCAGAATTACAGTTATGAGGAAAGACTCAGAAAAACCAGCCTACAGTGTCTAGAAAAGAGAAGAATTCGTGGTGACAATACAGGTTTATAAGATGGTCAAATGAACCGATAAATTAGACTATAACAAGTTTTTCAAAATACAACCACACACAAGAACAAGAGGGCATAGCTACAAATTAATTAGGGAAAAGTCAAGGTTAAATACCAGAAATGGGGATAGCCTGGACTTGTGGTTAAGTGACACGGCTCACAAGTGAAGGTGCCAGGTTCGCGAATGACAGCACTGGCGTGACCTTAGGGAAGCAAACCCTTAAAAAATGCAGGAGGAAGCAGACCTATACATAAAATGCATGCCGAAATCGTATGCACTGGACTGATAGGCGCAAAATAAAACATAGTGCAACGCACACCGCCTTGGAGAATAGAGAAATGAGGTGAACGCCAAAAGAAAAAGAAAAAATATAAATCTTGGAATTTATTATTACCATATTATTAACATTTATATTGACGAATTCGTTTTTTTATATTGTTAAAATTAAATTTATGAATTTGTTATTTTTATATTGTTAAAATTTAAATTTATGAATTTGTTATTTCTAAAGTCTGGCTTGGCTTGGCTTCGTTCGTTCTCAATCTCCTGCTACCAAACCCTGAAAGGGCCTAAGTAGCAGAATGTAGTCCAGAGAACGGAATGCGTTGTGTCATAGTTTACAGCTTGACTGCGATATTTGCACCTTTCGGTCCAACACATCCGACTTCAGCAAGCATTTTTTGAGTACCGGGTTAGCATTCCCCCTTCGATCCCTTCTCCTTAGCCAGTCTGCCCTGCTGCAGCCGGTTATCCAAGATAACCGCGTAGAGGTGTAGAAAGGTCTTGGCAGCTCTGGTTCGCTGGTCCTGACGCTAGCAATCAGCTATGGGTCGCTGACCGCTGCAGCTTATGCGCTGCTCAGCATCTTGATCCCCCATATTTTAAACATTTATATTTATGAATTTGTTATTTCCATAGTTTAAACATTTATTTTTATGAATTTGTTATTTCCATAGTTTAAACATTTAAATTTATGAATGTGTTATTTCAATAGTTTAAACATTTATATTTATGAATGTGTTATTTCAAAAGTTTAAACATTTATATTTATGAATGTGTTATTTCAATGGTTTAAACATTTATATTTATGAATGTGTTATTTCAATAGTTTAAACATTTATATTTATGAATGTGTTATTTCAATAGTTTAAACATTTATATTTATGAATTTGTTATTTCCATAGTTTAAACATTTATATTTATGAATGTGTTATTTCAATAGTTTAAACATTTATATTTATGAATTTGTTATTTCCATATTTTAAACATTTATTTTTATGAATGTGTTATTTCCATAGTTTAAACATTTATATTTATGAATGTGTTATTTCCATAGGCACAGGCAAACTTGGTTTTTCCTTTGTGAGAATCACTGCCATGCTGATTTCTTGTAACCGACTTTGGATTGGCACCAGCAATGGAGTCATTATATCTGTCCCACTCTCCGAGAGTAAGTATGAGGCTCGCGCAAATAGAAGGCTTGTGCAAATAGAAAGGTCGCACAAATAGAAGGCTTGTGCAAATAGAAGACTTGTGCAAATAGAAAGGTCGCACAAATAGAAGGCTTGTGCAAATAGAAAGGTCGCACAAATAGAAGGCTTGTGCAAATAGAAGGCTTGTGCAAATAGAAGGCTTGTGCAAATAGAAGGGTCGCACAAATAGAAGGCTTGTGCAAATAGAAGGGTCGCACAAATAGAAGGCTTGTGCAAATAGAAGGGTCGCACAAATAGAAGGCTTGTGCAAATAGAAGGGTCGCACAAATAGAAGGCTTGTGCAAATAGAAGGGTCGCACAAATAGAAGGCTTGTGCAAATAGAAGGGTCGCACAAATAGAAGGCTTGTGCAAATAGAAGGCTTGTGCAAATAGAAAGGTCGCACAAATAGAAGACTTGTGCAAATAGAAGGGTCACACAAATAGAAGGGTCGCACAAATAGAAGGGTCGCACAAATAGAAGGGTCGCACAAATAGAAGGGTCGCACAAATAGAATGCTTGTGCAAATAGAAGGGTCGCACAAATAGAAGGGTCGCACAAATAGAAGGGTCGCACAAATAGAAGGGTCGCACAAATAGAAGGGTCGCACAAATAGAAGTCTTGTGCAAATAGAAGGGTCGCACAAATAGAAGGGTCGCACAAATAGAAGGGTCGCATAAATAGAAGGCTTGTGCAAATAGAAGGGTCGCACAAATAGAAGGGTCGCACAAATAGAAGGCTTGTGCAAATAGAAGGGTCGCACAAATAGAAGGCTTGTGCAAATAGAAGGCTTGTGCAAATAGAAGGCTTGTGCAAATAGAAGGCTTGTGCAAATAGAAGGGTCACACAAATAGAAGGCTTGTGCAAATAGAAGGCTTGTGCAAATATTAGAGTAAATATACACGTGTCTGACAAAAATGGATGTCTCGAACCGAAAGGTGCAAATATCGCAGTGAAGCTGTAAACTAGCGACACAATGCATTCCGTTCTCTGGACTACATCCTGCTATTGCAAAATCCTGTTCAGGGCTTGGTAATGGGAGATTGAGAATGAACGCAGAAGAAGAAGAAAAATAGATGTGTCAGTAGTGACTGTCTTTTAATGCTATCAGACGGTCACTTTAACATCAGTGCTATCCAGCATCAGAATCTTCTCTTTATGTCATAGTGGTGAATGCTTGGAATGCATTGCCACAAGATGTAGTGGAGGCAGGGACAAATAATGCATTCAAGAATAGATTGGATGCGCATAGCTTTTAGAGCAAGGAAATGTAAACGAAAGTGGTTGTATACAGACTATGCTGAGTCTTCTAAACCAGTATAAAGAAGTTAAGTTGGGTTACTATATCTATCTGGTCCTTCCACAGTTAGACAAAACTGCCCAGACAAAATTCAAATCAAAATCTACCCAAGTTATTTGTACCTTTCCCCAGGTAGTTTGTTAAGAGTAGCTATAGATGGCACCTAACTGGCTGCGGGCTTACTTAGCTGTAGTGTTTGAGTCTATTAAGATGGACTTGCACATCGGTTAAACCACCCTCCAAAAAACTTGTTGTATACAGACTCGGTAGAGTCTTCTAAACCAGTATGAAGACGTTAAGTTAAGTTAAGTTACAGCACAGTAGACCCGCAGCTTGTTAGGCGCCATCTATGCTGCTTTTAACAAACCATCTAACCATGGTCGGTGTTATGCCACGTCACACAGTCGCCTTTTATTTTTATTTAAAAAATTTTTTTTTCCATTCGCCTTATTTCTCTAATCCCCAAGGCGGTGTGCGTTGCACTGTGGTTTTTATTATGTGCCTGTCGGCCCAGTGCATCCGACTTCAGCATGCATTTTATGAAAGGGTCTGCTTCCTCCTGCATTTTCTAAGGGTTTGCTTCCCCGGGGTAACGGCCGGTGCTGTGATGGGGATCGAACCCAGCATCTTCTGGTTGTGAGCCGTGTCACTTAACCACTAGGCCACGCCATCCCCCAGTCGCCTTTTATGACATGCTCTCTGTGAGGCAGGGGTGCTATTCTTGCCCTCGTCATACACAAAGACCCCGACGGACCACTACAGTTGATCTCATAAATGAGTTCAGGGGATGGCTTCAGCTAGGGGTTAAGTGACACGGCTCATAATCTGAAGGTACTGGGTTCGCTCCTCAATCACAGCACCGGCCATTACCCCGCAGAAGCAAACCCTTAGAAAATGCAGGAGGAAGTAGACCCTTACATAAAATTCATGCCGAAGTCGGATGCCCTGGGCTGACAGGCGCAAAATAAAAACATAGTGCGATGCACACCGCTTTGTGGAATGGAAAAATAAGGCGAACGAAGAAACAATTTCTAAAAATTAATGAGGTCAACTGTATTGATGGCCCTGTACTCCGGCTGGAGTGATTAAAAAAAAAAGGACAAGACAAAAATAAGGTTTGTTTTTCAAATTCGGTAGCTCATGTGTTAAAGCCAACATGTTTCATCCCACATCCAGACAACAAACAACCAATGATAGCAACTTCGGCCAGCCTCGACGGCCCATCTGGAAGTCGGCCTGGTGGGGTTGTACGTGTATACAGCGAAACAAGTACTGGCAGCTCTGTTCCGAGCACTTTTATCCCGTATTGCTCTATGGCCCAAGCCCAGTTGTCTTTCCATGGACACAAGGATGCAGTTAAGTTTTTCGTCTCAGTACCAGGTCAGTTTTAGAGTTAATGCCCCTAACTAAATGTTCCTGTTTGCGTGTTGATTTTATTATTTCTTCCTCGTTTGAATTGTTTCCTAATTCAGAGTGTTGTACCGTGCTTAACCTTTTTAACTTGAACCACTGATCTTTCTGTATGTGTGGCAATAGCCCATTCCCTGAGCCATTTATCTTTCAGTGCTGCGCATGTACCTTTATTTTACTGCTTATATTCGATATTCGGCTAGACCGCTTGAATTTTGACCAAAATATAACGACGTCGGAAAGTGTACACATTTCCGAAGTTGCCTTAAAATGATGACTCCAATATTGAAGACAATTTGCAAAGTTTTTAATTGTTTTCACAATGAAAAGGAATGTTGAAAACTTGGAAAATTACCATTTTAAAAGGTAGCAAAACAAGCTTATTCTCAAGGATTCTTAAGCTGCTAAAATTAGATTTAAATGGCGATTATTCTGAAATGTCAAGTGGAATACGGTGATATTTTTTTTTTGGTCACCTTATTTCTCTAATTCCCCAAGGCAGTGTGAGTTGCACTATGTTTTTATTTTGCGCCTGTCGGCCCAGTGCATCCGAATTTGGCATGCATTTTATGTAAAGTCAGCTTCCTTCTCCATTATCTAAGGGTTGGCTTCCCCCGGGTAACGGCCGGTGCAGTGATGGGGAGCGAACCCATCACCTTCGGATTATGATTCGTGTCACTTAACCACTAGCCCACACCATCCCCTATTTTTGTGGAGATTCGTCTCCGTGGGCCAGTGCTCAGTATGCAATTAGCTAAGCATTTAACAGTCTTGCAGGATATGTTCGAATGTCTGCCCTGCCTGCCCGCACATACGCATTTGCGATGGAGCCATTTTCAGTCGGTGTAAGTGGCTACTCAATCTGTTATGTCCCGTTCTCAAGCGGAACAGGATCACAGCAATAGCTATCTTCCGTTTGGTCAACTTTCCTCATGGCTTGCATAAGTGTCTTCTTTTCTTGGATGGTGATTGTTTGTTCGTTTTGTTCTTGTGTTGCATCCTCCTTTGCCAACCTGTCTGTGGTCTCATTTCCCACAGAACAGATGCTGAAGGCAGAGGTACCAGACCAGGAGGTCCACTAGCAACCATGGTACCATGCAACCAGCCCGAGCGTGCGGCCCCCCCCCCCCATTTATTTTGGTATGAATTATGTGAATCATTATGATCAGGTTATATCTGTTCTGCGGAGCGCGTGGCCAAATGGGTTCGAGGCCTGCCTGCCAACAAGGAGGGCTGCGGTTCGAATCCCCGGTATGGCAAGTGTTGGTTTTCTGTTTGGGGTGAAATAAACAAACATAGCCAGCACACAACGTGGCGACAGCAGTGGTGAAGCGGCCTATAGTCCTCAGCCTTCAAAACCCCTCGACTACCTCAGCAAAAGGAAAAATGTCGTATTTTTTAAATATCTGTTCTTGTTCTTTGGGATCATACTATTGTCCAGTTTGTGGCACCAGCGTCAAGACCAAACTCAAAGTCTACCGTGCCACCATCATTCCAACCCTACTATACGCTTGCGAAAGCTGGACTGTATACTCTGGACATGCAAGGAGGTTAAACCACTTCCACACAGGTTGCCTGAGGCGAATATTCCACATCCGATGGCAAGATCGTGTCACTGACATCGAGGTTCTCTCGAGGGCTAACATGCCCAGCATCCATGCACTGCTAGAAAAAGCACGACTAGGATGGGCAGGACACCTCGTCCGTATCTCAGACGAGCGGCTCCCAAAGAAGCTTCTCACGGCGACCTGAGAGAGGGATGGCGCGAGAGAGGGCGCCCAAAGAAACGTTTTAAAGACGGTCTGAAGGACTCACTAAAAAGTTGCCAGATAAACATCGACACCTGGGAATGTCTTGCGCAAAACAGATCTGACTGGAGAAGCGCAGTCAAATCGTGTGTAGCTGCCGGTGAAGACGACTGTGTTGTGAAAGCCCAGAACAAACGCGAGACGCGGAAATCCTGAGCAGCGGGAACACCATCCCCTTCTACAAACCTCATGTGCCCGATATGTAGCAGATGTTTTCGTGCTCGCATTGGCCTGTTCAGCCACATGCGCACCCACACCCAACAGGGAAATCTGTGACAAGGATGATGTCGGCGGTCCTCATCGACAACGATGGACAGCTATTATGGTCCAGGAGATATCCCACGTAATGTATTCAGTAAATTTGATACAGAAAGAATCAAGAAAATTATAGATGATCAAGTCAATCGATTTTAGCTATTGTTGTTGTTTAATGTCTACAATGAGTAGGATTACTCTTTTATGCACCATGAAAAGGACGTTAAGTGGTGGGTTGTTGTAGCTTTCCTCACATTCCGAGCGTGCTGATGAAGGTAGACAGTGGTCCTCCAGGGAGTTGTGCTATGCTTGGCTTCATCTGCGTGTCGCTCACTACTACAATCCCCTACCTTGTTAGCCAGGCTGCCATGAAAACAGCCCGTTTGCAGGGAGGACTACAGGGAAGTTGAAGTGGGGTCTCGGCCAGTATGTTTTGTCTGACCCCGACTAACAAAGTCTGATCAGTATGTTTTGCCGACCCTGACTAACAAAGTCTGATCAGTATGTTTTGCCTGACCCTGACTAACAAAGTCTGATCAGTATGTTTTGCCTGACCCAGACTAACAAAGTCTGATCAGTATGTTTTGCCTGACCCTGACTAACAAAGTCTGATCAGTATGTTTTGCCGACCCTGACTAACAAAGTCTGATCAGTATGTTTTGCCTGACCCAGACTAACAAAGTGTGATCAGTATGTTTTGCCTGACCCTGACTAACAAAGTCTGATCAGTATGTTTTGCCTGACCCTGACTAACAAAGTCTAATCAGTATGTTTTGCCTGACCCTGACTAACAAAGTCTGACCAGTATGTTTTGCCTGACCCAGACTAACAAAGTCTGATTAGTATGCTTTGCCTGACCCTGACTAACAAAGTCTGATCAGTATGTTTTGCCTGACCCAGACTAACAAAGTCTGATCAGTATGTTTTGCCTGACCCTGACTAACAAAGTCTGATCAGTATGTTTTGCCGACCCTGACTAACAAAGTCTGATCAGTATGTTTTGCCTGACCCAGACTAACAAAGTCTGATCAGTATGTTTTGCCTGACCCTGACTAACAAAGTCTGATCAGTATGTTTTGCCTGACCCTGACTAACAAAGTCTGATCAGTATGTTTTGCCTGACCCTGACTAACAAAGTCTGATCAGTATGTTTTGCCGACCCTGACTAACAAAGTCTGATCAGTATGTTTTGCCTGACCCTGACTAACAAAGTCTGATCAGTATGTTTTGCCTGACCCAGACTAACAAAGTCTGATCAGTATGTTTTGCCTGACCCTGACTAACAAAGTCTGATCAGTATGTTTTGCCGACCCTGACTAACAAAGTCTGATCAGTATGTTTTGCCTGACCCAGACTAACAAAGTGTGATCAGTATGTTTTGCCTGACCCTGACTAACAAAGTCTGATCAGTATGTTTTGCCTGACCCTGACTAACAAAGTCTAATCAGTATGTTTTGCCTGACCCTGACTAACAAAGTCTGATCAGTATGTTTTGCCTGACCCAGACTAACAAAGTCTGATCAGTATGCTTTGCCTGACCCTGACTAACAAAGTCTGATCAGTATGTTTTGCCTGACCCAGACTAACAAAGTCTGATCAGTATGTTTTGCCTGACCCTGACTAACAAAGTCTGATCAGTATGTTTTGCCGACCCTGACTAACAAAGTCTGATCAGTATGTTTTGCCTGACCCAGACTAACAAAGTCTGATCAGTATGTTTTGCCTGACCCTGACTAACAAAGTCTGATCAGTATGTTTTGCCTGACCCTGACTAACAAAGTCTGATCAGTATGTTTTGCCTGACCTGACTAACAAAGTCTGATCAGTATGTTTTGCCGACCCTGACTAACAAAGTCTGATCAGTATGTTTTGCCTGACCCTGACTAACAAAGTCTGATCAGTATGTTTTGCCTGACCCTGACTAACAAAGTCTGATCAGTATGCTTTGCCTGACCCTGACTAACAAAGTCTAATCAGTATGTTTTGCCTGACCCTGACTAACAAAGTCTGATCAGTATGTTTTGCCGACCCTGACTAACAAAGTCTGATCAGTATGCTTTGCCTGACCCTGACTAACAAAGTCTAATCAGTATGTTTTGCCTGACCCTGACTAACAAAGTCTGATCAGTATGTTTTGCCTGACCCTGACTAACAAAGTCTGATCAGTATGTTTTGCCTGACCCAGACTAACAAAGTCTGATCAGAATGTTTTGCCTGACCAGACGTCAGTCTTCCCCCCCCTCCCGTATGGCTTATATGTGTGGCTGGATTTTCGGTTGTTGGTGTACAATATTATTGTTTCTTTTTTTGCTGTTGTTTTGTTTTGCACTGCAAAGTTTTATAATTTTTTTGTTAATATATTGGACAGCTGGTCTGGTGCACTTAATCAATGGAAACGATAAATTAGACTATAACAAGTTTTTCAAAGTATGGCCACCTACAAGAACAAGAGGGCATAGCTACAAATTAACTACAAAGAAAGGTTCTGATTATATAATAAGAAATATTTTTTAGTCAGAGAGTGGTAAATGCTTGGAATGCATTACCACAGGAAATAGTGGAGGCAGGGTCAATTAATGCATTCAAGAATAAATTGGACGCGCATAGTTATTTTTAGATCAAGTGAAGGAAAAGGAACTGATTTTGCAGAAATTTATAAACCAGTATGAAGACATTAAGTTATGATTTCTGGCTTTATTTTCAACAGAGAGAAAATGCATTGGAGTACTGCACGCTGTAAGATATATGGAAATGAGGAGGCAGATGGACTGAAAAATGAGGGGGGAGGAAAACCCCAAATTGACAGTCGGACATGCATATGAAAACTTCAATGACAAATGGCATAGGGAACACCCAGGATCTGATTCATCGGAAGCATACTACTCCTTGCCGAGAAGAGATCACATGACAATATTCAGACTGCGAATGGGTCACAGCAGACTGAAAAATCATCCGTTCAACAAATTAAAAATTGGGCATCAAGATGCTGAGCAACGCATGAGCTGCAGCAGTCAGCGAACCATAGCTGACTGCTTGTGTCAGGGCCAGTGAACCAGAGCTGCCAAGACCCTTCTACACCTCCACGAGGTGATCCTGGATAACAGGCTGCAACAGGGCAGACTGGCTAAGGAGAAGGGATCGAAGAGGGAATGCTAACCCGGTACACAAAAAATGGTTGCTGAAGTCGGATGTGTTGGACCGAAAGGTGCAAATATCGCAGTCAAGCTGTAAACTACGACACAACGCATTCCGTTCTCTGCACTACATTCTGTTACTTTAGCCCTTTTAGGGTTTGGTAGTAGGAGATTACTTAAGCCTATTTTAGGGTTTGGTAGCGGGAGATTGAGAACGAACGAAGCCAAGCCAAATAAAAAATTGTACACACAGACATGTTCCCACGTGGGGTAAACAAACAAACAGTGGAACAGGTTTTACAGGTCGTCTGCCGATGCCGCGAGAAGAGCAGGAGGACGACATGGCCCTCCCAAACCAAATTACAAGATGAACGTATGATGATGAAAGCAGCCTAAGAAGGACCGCCAGGTTTAGGAGAGAGATAGATGCAGTTATTTGAGAGTGAACAACGAAGAAGAAGATGAAAAAAAAAGAAAACTTTGATTTGGGTGGCTTGGCTTCGTTCGTTCTCAATCTCCCACTACCAAACCCTGAAAGGGCTTAAGTAGCAGAATGTAGTCTAGAGAACGGAATGCGTTGTGTCGTAGTTTACAGCTTGACTGTGACATTTGCACCTTTCGGTCCAACACATCCAACTTCAGCAAGCATTTTTTGAGTATCGGGTTAGCATTCCCTCTTAGATCCCTTCTCCTTAGCCAGTCTGCCCTGCTGCAGCCTGTTATCCAAGATCACCACGTGGAGGTGTAGAAGGGTCTTGGCAGCTCTGGTTCACTGACCCTGACGCTAGCAGTCAGCTATGGGTCGCTGACCACTGCAGCTCATGCGCTGCTCAGCATCTTGATCTCTGTATGACGACGATATGTAAGATAAACTGTATGACGACAAAAGAAGTCTCAGAAGGGTCGCCAGGTTTATGAGAGAGATATATGCAGTTATTTGAGAGTGAACAACGAAGAAGACGATACCAAAAAAAAAAAAGATTTAATTAAAATTATAATTTTTTTTAAATTTAAAAATCAAACCTTGATTGTTTAGTCTAACTTTTTTTACTACTCGCTTGAGTCTCATGGCTTTCTTTGATTTCATTTTGCCTTTATTTGAAGCACTATTATTAACTCATTCAATTTGCTGAGCTAACACGTCTGCTTGTGAGAATAATGTCACTGTTCCAACTGATGATTGTTGTAAAATGCGCAACTATGTCCATTCCAAATTTGTTTTTTAACGGATAAATCCAGAAGTAACTCTCCACTAACAAAGATTGCATAATTTGAGGTTTGTGTTATTTGTTAAAATGTGTTTATGTGGGACGACGTGGGCTAGTGGTTAAGTGGCACGGCTCACAACCGGAAGAGCTGGGTTCGATCCCCATTACAGTACCAGCCGTTACCCCGGGGAAGCAAACCCTTAGAAAATGCAGGAGGAAGCAGACTTTTACATAAAATGAATGCCAAAGTTGGATGCACTGGGCCAACAGGCGCAAAATAAAAACATTGTGCAATGCACATGTTCTTGGAAAATAGAGAAATAAGGCGACGCAAAACAAAGAACACATTAAAAAATAACCCCAAAAATGGAATTTTTAAATGAGAAAATTGAGGTTTTCAACTTCACGTGCTTACAGTAAAATGTGAATACATTAAAAACCAGAGTTATGTAACCTGCGACTTAACCTTACCAGACCTAAGGCCCTGAACCCAACTGTCCCCCATTCCTGGGTTCCAGAGCATTAAAGAGAAAAAACCAACATGATATAGAAAAATGCTAGTTACATGCAAACAAGTGGTTAGAATAAGATGTAACTTGGAGACATTGTAGAAAATAGGTTTACCTTTCATCTAGCGTCAATATTCCACCTTTGCGTGCCAATCCACCCAGCAATAGGCAAAGAATCTGTCTCGAGTCATAAAACATTTAGACATCCGGGAGTAAACACAACAAAGAGCCCTCATTTGTCCAATAATCCTGATAGCTGGGCTTTATACATGAGTATTCCATATAGATCCTCAGTCCAAGAAAAGCCTTCATCTCATCACTCGAGCTGTCACCGTCTGTTTCACTTGAATTAACCAAATTATTGATCATCTGTTGGACTGTCATAAGCCTAGACTTACTTTGCTTTCCAGTTGAAGTGCTTGGTTCATCAGCCGTTCGTTTCATTGTCAATTTTCCGAATTTGTTCACGTTAAACTCCACAAAATCAATTCAAACATGGGGGCAGCCATTTGCAATGACTAATCACGAGGATTGACCACGATTGGTTGGTTATTTTTAGATTCTGACGCATTTTATGACATACCATCCAAATTACCGAAAATTAGGTCCAGCGGTTTAGCGGCAGTTAAGGAAATTACCGAACAATGGGGACAGTGGTCTGGTAGGGTTAAGTTAATTTGCAGTTATATAGATTGCTAAAATAAATCAATTCTGAGAACTGAACATCTTTATGCTGGTTTAGAAGACTCTGCAGAGTCTGTATACAACCAATTTCTTTTACATTCACTTGATCTAAAAACTATGTGCATCCAATCTATTCTTAAATGCACAAACTGACCCCGCCTTCTCTACATCCTGTGGCAATGCATTCCAAGCATTTACCACGTTCTAACTAAAAAAATATTTCCTAGTATCTGATCAGGATCTTACTTGGAATATTTGGAATACTGGTATTCAAACAGGCATGTTAATGTCTGCTGCCAGGTAGCTGAAGGTTATCGGCTATCCGTATTAGGTATTTTAAACTTCCCGCGGCTTACTAGGCCTGGGGAAAGGTACAAATAATTTGGGTAGATTTTTAACTAGAATTTTGACGGGTCTGCGGCCGTTAAGCCTACTCTTTTCTAACTGCCAAAGGATTTTTAAAGTGCTTGACACTGAACACAGGAGTCCGATCTCACTAGCCAGAGATCAGGAGAATTTTTACCAGAAGAATCGCATGAAAAAATCGCGGCCTACACCGTCATTCGAATACCCGACCTCCATCACCCGAGGCGGACACCTTACTTCGAGACAACTGAATTAAATTATGGCTGTAGCCGGTTGTATTTGGAAACATTTTAAATAGTCTAATTTATCCGTTCCGTTGATTATCTTATAAGCCTGTATTGTCACCTCGAATTCTTCTCTTTTCTAGACACTGTAGGCCGGTTTTTCTTTCCTTATAATTATATTTCCTGAATCCCATTATCCGTTTTGTCACTTTTCTTTGTATCTACAATTGATTCTAACCCTGATCGGTTCGAGAATGTTGGCCATCATGTCTATTCTGAAATGTCTAGTTATGAGGTAATTTACGATGACAGGAAGTGGGTGACCCAACAATCTACTCTAGACATGTTTACGAGATTCCGCTCACAACAAAGTCAAGATGGCGATCCCAATGACTGTGACGACTCGCAGCCTTTAATACTCACAACAAAGTCAGGATAATTCAGACGACCCTCAGACTTTAACATTGGGGGGGGGAACAGCATTCCTCCCTACCACCATCTCCGTTCAGCACGGGCTGTTCTCCTACAGAGCCAACTTAATCGCATGGACTGTTGATATGAGCACCAACAGAGACAAATACATTATGTCACATGACGGGATCAAGATGCTAAGCCATGCATGAGCTGTAGCGATCAGCGACCCAAAGCTGACTGCTAGCATTAGGGCTGGCGAACCAGAGCTACCAAGACCATTCTCCACCTTCATGTGGTAATCCTGGATAACAGGTTGCTACAGGGAAGACTGAATACAGAGAAGGGGTCGAAGAGGGAAGGCTAACCCGGTACTAAAACTTGTTTGCTGAAGATGGATGTTTCAGATCTAAAGGTGTAAATATTGCAGTCAAGCTGCACACTATGACACAACACAATCCATTCTCTGGACTACATCCTGTTACTTGTAGAGTCCTTTCCAGGACTTGGTAGCGGGAGTTTGAGAACGAGTGGCAAAGATGAACTATTGTGAAAATTATTTAATGTAAAAGGGAAAGCACTTTTTCTACAGGGTAAATCTTTAATCTCGTTTGAGGGGACGGCGTGGCCTAGTGGTTAAGTGATACGGCTCACAACCCAATGTTGCTGGGTTCGATTCCCATCACAGCACCGACCGTTACCCCAGAGAAGCAAACCCTTAGAAAATGCAGGAGGAAGCGGACTCTTACATAAAAATGCATGCTGAAGTCAGATCCACTGGGCCGACAGGCGCAAAATAAAAACCGTAGTTCAATGCACACGGCCTCGGAGAATAGAGAAATAAGGCGAATTCAAGAAAAAAAAAATATCAATATCTACTATTTATTTATTGCCAGAATAGAATGGAATGTATTGATCAAATTTTTTTTAATAGAAAGGAACAAATATTAGGGTTCATCCGGGGTTTGAATCCTGGACTTCTCGCACCATAACCGAGAATTCCATGATTCAATCAGGCAATCAAATTACTGTAGATTAACAAGTGACACACAGAAATTAATAATATGATTTTGTAGTTTTTGTGTACAAGCAATGATCGAGAAGAAATATAATACCAAGGAATGGACACATGTGTACACAGATGGTTCAGCAGAGGAGGCATATTCATAAGACACAAAAGTGGAAATATAACAGAAGAGGCCCCCCGAACAGGAAGTTTGTCCGCAAACCTCAGAGGGTGGCGGAGCTGAGACAAAAGCTGTGGGGCAGCCGCTCCGACCTGGTGAAGACTACATACTTCATCATGGCGACTGGCCTGCAGATATAACATGACCAAATATCCTGAACACAAAGAAGAAAAGCAAACTCTATTTGTGTGTTATTTTTGTGTGTGTGCAATTAATCGAGTTATCAGCCCTGCAAATGATCCCTCCTTGTTATTTCCCATCCTCACCATATTTTATATTATTTCCCATTTTTCAGAAATCGTTTTACCAGAAAACTGTAAATATATTTCCCCCTTGGGACAAAAGAGAAGTGACTATCCCTATTGTATTTCTCAGCCTATATATTCATTTATATATCTATTCATCGCTATCCACATTTGCTCATATTCAGTGCTTTATCACTTTTCACATAATTGCCAGTTTGTAAATTAAATTACCGTCTGACCTACTTTAAAAGATTTTTATCTTGGCCTCTAAGACAGAGGAAGAAAATCAGTTTTTTAAAATAATGTTATTTAAAAATTCATTTACTATAAATAGGGGATTCCGTGGCGAAGTGGTTAAGCCGTAGGCCTCATGATCAGGTGGTGTGGGTTCGACTCTGGACTCCGCCATCTTTTTCACGGGTGCTTGATGCGGAATCCCCTGCATCTCGTAGTCGCCCCCTAGTCGTCTTGTCCTTGACTTGCCACTGGGGTCGGGCGGCTCGAAACGAGAGAGTGAGAATAAAAAGTAGTGCAGTTAATCCTTACTAAAAATAGCGCTAGCAAAATTAATTATGGCGGTCTTTGCATACTAGAAATAATTTAAGGTAAAAGTATGATTATTAGATTAAAATACACACAAAAATAGTTTTAGCTGGCATGAAGTATCTATGATAAACATATATGAGGGCAAGTCAGTAAATAGGTCACATGTTAAAAAAAGCTAAGATATGTTCCTAGTCAACCTGTACTTCTACATGGGGCAGATGAGCTGGGTGTAGCCGGGAGAAGGGTTTCCTGCTTAGCGGGCTAGGCTCGAGCAGCTTAATTCTCCGCTGTGTTGGGACAAGTGCTTGCGGAGGGTGGTTAACAGATGTACGAGTCCATCTTAATAGTCTCAAACACTAGAGTGAAGTAGACCTGCAGCCTGTTAGGCGCCATCTATGCTGTTCTAAACAAACCACTTAACCATGGCCGGTGTTATGCCGTGTCACACAGTTAGTCAGCTCTTACGACATGCTCTCTGTGGGACAGTGGTCCTATTCTTGTTCTTGTCATACACAAAGAACCCAGCAAACCACTCGGGCGATGAAATATTCATTATGAATATATACAAGGGTTTTTATATGTCAGTATATATGTATCAATTTTTTTTTTTAATGTGATGAGATTCGAACTTGAAAACCATTTATTATTGCACTGACACTGTCCGTTATTTATCAACATAATTTCCTCCAACATTGATGTACTTATCCCATCACTTTATCAGCCCACAAAAATTTGTAATTCTTCACATCCAACCTATTCATCATAGACGAGCGTCTCCCTCTAAGGTGGCATCAGGCATTATGCTGTAGGCTAAACCATGGGATCACCTTATTGCAGTTGCAGCATCGTCTATCATTACTCACCTGTCAGCTCAAATAATCTCCACCACTCACCATACAGAAACTTCTGTTGTAATCTGAACAGGACGACTAGCTCGGACTTCATCAGTAATTTTTTAGCACCTTTGAAAAAATTGATTGACCCAGTTAGCACCACTTTGCGCTACAAACACCACTCACCATAAACAGGAAGCATTTCCTCATTAATATCCATTGCCTAAAGCCGCTTTGCCCAACCAAAAAATGCACAATAGCTCGCTGTTCTTTGATTGTACACTCGGTGAGCACAGACGCCATTTTGTATCTGAGCTGCGCATGTGCATGCGACACATAGCATCTGCTACCTACAATAACCACAAACTGGATGTTGCCACAACCTAATGACACCTTTAGAAACTACCAACCACATTTGTACGCTGTCCCGTATCAGTTTTTACCTACATACAGACTTGCCCTCGTATATTTGTACAATGCATAACACTTTCATGATTGTTGAACACAATAAAAATGTATAAATTGTTATTAAAATGATCATGTTGCTTTTCAAATTTTGTGTAAATGTAAGACAAAAATTAACATAAGCCAATCAAATTAACTTGGTCTATAAAGTTAACATAAGCCTATAACAATTATAAAATTAACGTCGAGGGGACAGCGTGGGCTAGTGGTTAAGTGACAAGGCTCACAACCAAAGGTGCTGAGTTCGATCCCCAACACATCACCGGCCGTTACCCCGGGGAAGCAAACCCTTAGAAAATGCAGGAGGAAGCAGACCCATACATAAAATGCATACTGAAGTCGGATGCACTGGGCTGACAGGCGCAAAATAAAAATCACAGTGCAACGCACACCGCCTTGGGGAATAGATAAATAAGGTCGACACACCAAAAAAAAAAAAAAAAAAAAAAAAAAAAAAAATTACGTTAGCCAATCAAATTAATTTAAAGTCTATAAAATTAACATTAGCCTATAACAATTATAAAATTAATATTGGCCTATAACAATTATAAAATTAACATTAGCCTATAACAATTATAAAATTAACTTAATCCTACAAAATTAACATAAGCCTATAACAATTATAAAATTAACCTAATCCTATAAAATTTACATAAGCCTATACAATTTACATAAGCCTATGAAAGGTCATGCTTAGATTAATCCTCGACCAATTGAAACCCCAAGCAGAGAACATCATTGCCGAGGAGCAAGCAGGGTTCAGACAGGGAAGAAGCACTACAGAACATATATTTAATTTAAGGCGGTTGAGCGAGAAATATCTAGAACAGCAGCAAAAACTGTATCATGTGTTTGTTGATTTTAAGAAGGTGTTTGATAGGGTATGGCATAAAGCACTATGGGCAACCATGAGTATGCATAAAATCAACGGAAATACTTTAAAGGTCTTTGAATACCTGTATGACAAGGCGTCCAGCGCAGTTCTTGTGAATGGGAGGCGAGGGGACTGGTTTTGCACATCAGTCGGTGTGAGAGGGTTGTACACTCTCTCCAACTCTTTTCAATATATTCCTTGAGGGAATTATGAGTGAGGCACTTGGTACTGTCAAGATAGGGAGTCAAACGAAATACCAACCTTCGTTTTGCAGATGACATCGACGGGTTTGTGGGGTCAGAAGCCGAACTCCAGGAATCGGTCAGAAGGCTTGATGAAACAGCTATTGACTTTTGTATGGAGATAAACGCTGGAAAGACAAAAGTAATGACCAACAACGCCGAGTGCTTCAACAGCAGGATAAAAGCTAATGACCAGGAACCCGAAGTGGTTGACCGTTTTAAATATCTGGGTTCAATTGTCAGTGATGAAGGATCAAAATGTGAGGTGTTTGCCAAAATAGCACAGACAATAGCGGCGCTTACACGGCTTAACAAAATCTGGCAAGATAAACGGTTAGCACTATGCACGAAAATCAGATTAATGCGTACATTGGTCCTGTCAATATTCCTCTATGCTTGTGAGACATGGACAGTTACACCTGACCTTCAGCGAAAGATATAGGCCTTGGAGATGAGATGTTTCCGAGGACTTCTAAACGTCACATTACAAAGGTCGAGTTACAGATGAGGAAATACGAGATAGAATTACAACAGCAATAGAGCCTTTTGAAGACCTCTTGGCAACTGTCAAAAGAAAGAAACTCACTTGGTACGGTCACATATCGATACCAAATGGTCTTGCAAATACGATCCTGCACGGAAAATGATAGGCAGACGACGAAGAGGCTGTCCCAAAAATAGAGGTGGGAGGACAACATAAAAGAATGGACCAATCTCCGACCAGAAGAGGCACAGGCAGCAGCCACTGACAGAGAAGGGTGGCGTGGGGTTTTGAGGATGTCTTCATGTGTGCCTCAACAACTTCACACTGGTTGCGCGATGACCTGACCTGACCCGATAAAATTTACATAAGCCTATACAATTTACACAAGTCTAGAAAATTAATGAATTCCTATAAAATTTACATAAGCTTATACAAATTATAAAATTAACATAATCCTATAAAATTTACATAACCCTATCAAATTTACATAAGCCTATATAATATTAACCTAAGTCTTATCAAATTAATAAAAGTCTATAAAATTTACTTAAGCCCATAAAATTTACATAAGCCAATCTCTGATTTGATTTTTGTTTAAAAACTAGACAAGAAAATAAAACGGTCGTCTCAGTTATCCTGTTAGCACAGTAGCAATCTTCCTTTTTTAGCATGTACTGTCAGTCGCTAGGTAGGTGATGTCACCGCTGCATTTGAACGAAAACATATATTCACATAATTTACACAAAATATCCCAACAGCTTTTCTAATTATTGATATTGGGAATTCATTTTTCAGTATGAAATAATGGAATAATTTTCCCTTATTGGATATTGAGAAATGAATAAGTTCGAAAAGCATCCTCCGTGGCATATATAGACAGGCAGATAAATAAGTGGTTTAGCCATATGACAAGAATGTCTCCGAACCTACTGGTCAAGCTAGCCTGTAAAGACAGGCAAGTAGGACTTCAGGGCAGAAGAAAGACCAAGAAATGGATTGATAGTCTTAAAGAAACACTGCAGAGACATGGATTGAAAATCTCAGCGGCCATATAGATGAAACATTGAAACAGGTTGCACATCCTCACAATGTCTAACGATGTAAATGGACAAATATGATGAGATAATGTGTTTTTGATGGTTTTTAAAAACATATTTTCAGTTCAATTTAAGTGTCATCTCCGCAGCGAAGGTTGGCTGCAATGGTCTTCTAATATCCTGCACTTCTTGTCTTGATGGTACACTACCAGACTGACATTAGTCCATCTTTTGATGTTGCTGGCCCACTTACATCGCTGCCTACCTCTTGTCTTGATGGTACACTCTACCAGACTGACATTAGTCCATCTTTTGATGTTGCTCTGTCACTTACATCGCTGCCTACCTCTTGTCTTCATGGTACACTCTACCAGACTGACATTAGTCCATCTTTTGATGTTGCTCTGTCACTTACATCGCTGCCTACCTCTTGTCTTCATGGTACACTCTACCAGACTGACATTATTCCATCTTTTGATGTTGCTCTGTCACTTACACCGCTGCCTACCTCTTGTCTTCATGGTACACTCTACCAGACTGACATTAGTCCATCTTTTGATGTTGCTCTGTCACTTACACCGCTGCCTACCTCTTGTCTTCATGGTACACTCTACCAGACTGACATTAGTCCATCTTTTGATGTTGCTCTGTCACTTACATCGCTGCCTACCTCTTGTCTTCATGGTACACTCTACCAGACTGACATTATTCCATCTTTTGATGTTGCTCTGTCACTTACACCGCTGCCTACCTCTTGTCTTCATGGTACACTCTACCAGACTGACATTAGTCCATCTTTTGATGTTGCTCTGTCACTTACACCGCTGCCTACCTCTTGTCTTCATGGTACACTCTACCAGACTGACATTAGTCCATCTTTTGATGTTGCTCTGTCACTTACATCGCTGCCTACCTCTTGTCTTGACAGTACACTCTACCAGACTGACATTAGTCCATCTTTTGATGTTGCTCTGTCACTTACATCGCTGCCTACCTCTTGTCTAGACGGTACACTCTACCAGACTGACATTAGTCCATCTTTTGATGTTGCTCTGTCACTTACATCGCTGCCTACCTCTTGTCTAGACGGTACACTCTACCAGACTGACATTAGTCCATCTTTTGATGTTGCTCTGTCACTTACATCACTGCCTACCTCTTGTCTTCATGGTACACTCTACCAGACTGACATTATTCCATCTTTTGATGTTGCTCTGTCACTTACATCGCTGCCTACCTCTTGTCTAGACGGTACACTCTACCAGACTGACATTAGTCCATCTTTTGATGTTGCTCTGTCACTTACATCGTTGCCTACTTCTTGTCTTCATGATACACTCTACCAGACTGACATTAGTCCATCTTTTGATGTTGCTCTGTCACTTACATCGCTGCCTACCTCTTGTCTTGACGGTACACTCTACCAGACTGACATTAGTCCATCTTTTGATGTTGCTCTGTCACTTACATCGCTGCCTACCTCTTGTCTTGACGGTACACTCTACCAGACTGACATTAGTCCATCTTTTGATGTTGCTCTGTCACTTACATTGCTGCCTACCTCTTGTCTTCATGGTACACTCTATCAGACTGACATTAGTCCATCTTTTGATGTTGCTCTGTCACTTACATCGCTGCCTACCTCTTGTCTTCATGGTACACTCTACCAGACTGACATTAGTCCATCTTTTGATGTTGCTCTGTCACTTACATCGCTGCCTACCTCTTGTCTAGACGGTACACTCTACCAGACTGACATTAGTCCATCTTTTGATGTTGCTCTGTCACTTACATCGCTGCCTACCTCTTGTCTAGACGGTACACTCTACCAGACTGACATTAGTCCATCTTTTGATGTTGCTCTGTCACTTACATCGCTGCCTACCTCTTGTCCGCCAACCTTCACCCTTTCCCTCCAGTATCATTTTCAATAAAGTATCGTGTCTTTTTATAGGACCAAAATATTTGACTTGCCTAATTTGAATGTCTGTCAAAAGCTCTCTACCCTTGCCTACTCTCGTCAGGAGGTTGCCGTCTGTCTGTTTCACTTTCCACGAGATTTGAGACATCCTTCTGTATAACCACATCTGGAGAGCCTCTATTTTGTTGTCCAACCGTTTGTTCATTGTCCATGTTTCTGCACCGTTTAATAATGTTGAATATATATATAACACCTGATAAGTCTCATTTTTAATGTACTGGTTATTTGCGATGCCAATATATTCCTCATCAAATGAAATACACTTTTGGCCATCTCTATTCTCTTGGCTACTTCCCTCTCACACCTACAATCACTTGTAGTTAGTTATCTACCCCAGTTTTACAGTATTTTTATGATAGGAATTATTAGATAAAATATTGTAAACCTTTTATTTTCAGAGCAACCTCGTAACACATTGTGTATGTACATATTTCATCTTCCTGCTATTTATTTCTTTGCCTAGGACAACCTTTTAAGCATTTTTTATTTTGCTTTAGGATAAAGAAAATGGGAGAGAATGCAGTTGTTTTATTATGCAAAAGGGAGGTTATTTATGAACTTGTTTTGCTTTGAGTGCAAAATTGGAAATGGTAACTTCCCTTTACTTATTTACCTATTAGTTCTTGCTAACGGAGAAGGCTCTTCGAGTGGATCCCAGAGGTAAGAATAGCACCACTGCAACTCCATTCATGTAATAAAAGGAGACTAAATAGAGATATGCATGGAGCTAGCAGCCTCATCATGTAATTCAAATTGCTACAGATACCACCAGTGCAAAAGCTTGCAGTGTGCTTTGGGTCAGGCTTTCTAAAGGAGGCAAAATATAGGTGGGAGCCTATACTCCAGCTGGAGTGAGAGAGGGACAAGGCAAGACAAAAGAGAAGATTGCCCAATAGTTAGAAATACCTTTCCCAACGTCTGATTGGGGTGATATAATGGTTGGTTGGTTGCTAATACCCACAATTGGTTGGTAACCCTTTTTGTGCAACCTGAAAAGGACGGAACTTGTGGTAGAATGTAGTAGCTTTCCTGACATCCCGAGCGTGCTGATGAAGTGGGGTCTTCCAGGCAGTTGTGCAATGATTGGCTTCATCTGCGTGTCACTCACTACAGGGATCACGTGGAACCTTACCTTGTTAGCCAGACTGTTGTCCTCGACAACAGCCCGTTTTTAGGACAACCAGCGAGGAAGATCAGGTGAGGGTCTTGGCCAGTATATTTCTCCTGACCCTGGCTAACATTCTCTGATCAGTGTGTTTTGCCTGACCAGACGTTAGCCTCATCGTCCCGTCAGGTGAGGGTCTTGGCCAGTATATTTCTCCTGACCCTGGCTAACATTCTCTGATCAGTGTGTTTTGCCTGACCAGACGTTAGCCTCATCGTCCCGTCAGGTGAGGGTCTTGGCCAGTATATTTCTCCTGGCCCTGGCTAACATTCTCTGATCAGTGTGTTTTGTCTGACCAGACGTTAGCCTCATCGTCCCGTCAGGTGAGGGTCTTGGCCAGTATATTTCTCCTGACCCTGGCTAACATTGTCTGATCAGGGTGTTTTGCCTGACCAGACGTTAGCCTCATCGTCCCGTCAGGTGAGGGTCTTGGCCAGTATATTTCTCCTGACCCTGGCTAACATTGTCTGATCGGTGTGTTTTGTCTGACAAGACGTTAGCCTCATTGTCCCGTCAGGTGACATAATAAGTGGAGCACCTCAGAGATTGGGTACTTGGAATCCTGGTATGCAAACAGGGATGTTAATGTTTGTTGCCAGGTAGCCGAATGCTTCAGCTATCAGTAGTAGGTATTTTACAACTTCCTGTGGCTTACTAGACCTGGGGGAAGATCAAATAATTTGGGTAGATTTTTAACTTGAATTTTTGAATTTCTGTATGGGCAGTGGCTGTCAAGCCTACTCTTTTTTTAATTTCTAACTGCCAAAGGATTTTTCACATGCTTGACACTGACCGATCTCACTACCCAAAGATCAGGGGAAGTTTAGGGATCGGTATTGGGACCAATTTTGTTCTTGATATAAATAAATGATTTGGATAATGATATCAGATCCATGATTGACACAAAATTATACGTCAGGTTCTCTTCTCCGGCATAGGTGGATCTATTGAGATCAGATTTAGTTGTGATTCATAAATGGTCTATGAGCTGACAGATGGAGTTTAATGTAGACACATGTACAGCCATTCACATGGGTAGATCCAATAAGGAATATAATTACAGAATGGGAGTCAACAATATTAGGAAGATAGGAAAGGGACCTAATAGATCATACGTATAAGGTGCAGGAGCAAGTCCAGGTAGGTGTGAAAAAGCAAATTTCCCTTTGGGTATGATTAACAGAAACATTACACATAAGAGCAAGGAAGTGTTAGTCAAACTATATAAATCATTAGTGAGACCTATATTGGAGTACTGTATTCAGGTGTGGAGTCCTTATCACAGAGTGAATATAGGCATGATAGAAAGGATACAAAGAAGAGCTACAAAAATTATCGTGAGATTCAAGAATTATAGTTATGAGGAGAGACTTAGAAAAACTGGTCTGCATTGCCTAGAACAAAGAAGAATTCGAGGTTACTAAATACAAGTTTATAAATTAATCAATGGAAAAGATAAAATAGACTATTACAAGTTTTTCAAAGTTTAAGCTACAAGAACAAGAGGACACAAATTAACTAAAGAGAGGTCCAGATTAGATATTAGGAAATATTTGTTTAGTCAGAGAATGGTGAATGCTTGGAATGCATTGTCTCAGGAAGTGGTGGAGGCAGGGCCAGTTAACGCATTCAAGAATAGATTGGATGATCAGTCATTTTTAGTATCTGTGGAGTAGAATAAACTGGTTGTATATAGACTCTGGAGAGCCTTCTAGACTAGTACAATGAAGTTAAGTTCTCTGCTAAGTCCTAGGTTTTTTTTATAGCTGGAATAAAGTTTGAAAAAACTTGCTGGCACACTGCGCTGCAAGGACAAACAGTTTTTATATTTCAGTTTTATAAATTCTGTGATATTTTCCTGGTAGACTTGCATTTGAACAAAAACGATTTTATATTATTTGTATTAGTCAGGAGGCCGTAATATCCAAGAGGTAAGGTCAAGAAACGAACGAAAGCACATACAAGGTGGTGTTCGATACCTGCAAGTATGAAGCGACTCCTGGCCTCAAGGGAGGTGAAATCGAGTGCCTAGTCCTTTTGACCAGAGACCACATATTCAATATGAGGAATATCTACGAAACATGTAGAGAGTTTAATGTATACCTGTACCCGTATTTCATTGATTACACCAAGGCCTTCGATACGGTAAAACATCAAAGTCAGTGGAACATCATGAAGGAAATGGGGTTTCCTATGTACATTATACATCTCATTGAAACATAACAAGATCAACGATCCGCTGTCCGAGTATCTGGGCAAACATCAGATTGGTTCGCAGTACAAAAGGGAGTCCGACAGGTATATATCCTCTCACCTTATCTGTACAACATATATGTGGAATGTATAATGAGAAATGTTCAAGAAGACGTGAACATTGAAAGTTTCGACCCATTTACGATTGGGGGGGGTACGAGATTCCAGAGTAACGATACGCATATGACACAGTGATACTATCAAGAAGTGCAGAAGGGCTAGAGCAGCTACTTTCAGCCATAAATGGACATAGTAAAGATCAAAATCTGTTCATAAACAAAACAAAAGATAATGACCACCGATAAAACACAATGTCAGCATACATTTACAGTGGGTGGTGAGGAAATAGATCAGGTCACACATTTTGAATATCTGGGTTCCAGAATTGACAAAAATGGTGACTGCTCAAAAGAAATCAGAAGAAGACTAGCTATGGCAATGCAGAGACTGAACAGCCTGAAGAAATTATGGCAGGGCACCAACAAAACGACAAAAGTGAAAGTCTTGAGTGCCTGTGTTTTTCCTGTGGGATCTTATGGCTGCGAATCGTGGACGATTACCAAAACTTCTAGACAAAGAATCGAATCCTTCGAGTCAAAATGTTACAGAAAGATCCTCAGAATACACTGGACAAAGAAAAAAACAAATGTAGACATTCAGCAAGAGTTGAGCATAGAGGAGAACTGGTTTATCAATTCCATTTTGGCTAGAAAATGTAAATACTTTGGTCACATCAAGAGACACAGCGGTCTTGAGAGAACGGTGATGGAAGGTATGGTGCCAGGCAAAAGAGGAAGGGGTAGACCAAGAAGACGATGGCACCAAGATATCCATGAATGCCTGAGTATGACTGTGCCAGAGGCTGGAGTTTTGGCAAAGGGAACGAGTTTCCTTCAGACAGACTATGATGGGAGCGACGTTCTGTAAAGGAGATGCTACATGATGTTCTATTGGAGATGAACGATAAACTCAGAGGTCCCATGTATACACTGTGCATGCGAAAGAACTTTTGGCTGTTGAAAATGAAAAAAGATCAGGCTGTTATCCACTGTCTAGACAAAAAATGTAACGGAAGTCTTACCCAATAGTGGTTGGGATCAAGGTCAAGATGGAGACATCCACTCCAGCATACAAAGACACAACTGGTATTGTGTGCTGACTCAATTACAAGTATATACAAAAAAGGTCCCTATTTTGTATATACTTGTATCTTACCCCCCAAAAGGTAGGAAAGAAACCACTCCGAGAAGGGAGTAAACTAGAGCAAGGCAAGACCAGGAATTGAACCCAGCCATTTTGCAGGCAGAGCTGATCAGAGGGTGATGGAGCATAGAACAGTGTCAGTCTTAGGGGACTGAGTTGTCTCGAGGTAAGATGTCGGCCTCTGGATTTTAGATCACGAGTTGAAATCACAGGATATTTTCACGTGAACTTTCTGCTCGGGCAAAATTCTAAATTATGTTAAAAATCTAGCCAATCTATTACGGGATCCTCGCTGGTGCTGCGGAGTTCATGCATGGTGCTGGTATTCTCCACAATATGGAGAAGAACAGAACACTATTGTGTTAAACTGCGTGTAATGATGTTGATTCTTCGACTAAACTAAACTAAACTGTGTGACCACATCCGCAAAACTGCCATCAGGAGTCAAACTTGCTTCAATGACGTCGCAGATACAGCATTGCTACGAAAATACAAGTGAACAGGTCACATGGTACGCCCGCCTGACGATCGATAAACACATAAAATGTCTTTGTAGCGGACCTACACCTTTAATCGTCGCTCCTGATGTCTACCAAGGAGATGACCTGAGACAAAACCTTAGTCCGGAATGTTACTTTAAGGCAAAGGACAGAGGTGAGTTTAGACGACATTTGGCAACCTGGCATAGGGCACATGCTGTGCCTGAATGAACGCCTGGATTACATTCTTACAGTGGGAGAAGCAGTCACGAGAGACGAGTACTCAGTCACGAGAGACGAGTACTCAGTCACAGCTGCCTTACACCTCTGCTCTTCAACTTAACACGAGCGAGCTTCAAATGAAAACCTTAAAAGTGGGATAGGAATTAGAAAACCCTTGACTTTATATTGTGACTTATTAGTATGGTTGCTAAGGATGTCAAGAGTATCCTGCATGTGCTATCACAGTTGGAGACGAACAACATGACGTCATAATTGCAGTTAAAAGATGGCTGCCCCACTATTGACATAGTGTTCTGTTATTCTTTTTTTTTAGCAGCGAAGATGTGAAAATTATAGAAATTCATTGGCGAATGAAGGTTTGGGAAGGTACTGCGTGCCTTTCACTACAGCAAGTGTATGAGCGGAGTAGGAAGTTCCGAAACAGCATAAGTTCTGTGATAGACTGTTCACGAGCACGCCACGCGCACCGAGAAGTGACCTTAGTATCAACTGTGGATCAAATCGCAGCACATCTGGAGATCAGTCAAGGTTCAGCACACCACATCATCTATGATGTGCTACAGTACTACAAAGTGTCAGCAAGGTGGGTGCCACAGCAGCTTACTCCAGAACTGAAACGACGAGTTGCCGTTTGTCTGGAACTTTTGTGCCACTTTGAAGCAGAAGGCAATAGTTTCCTGGCAAGGATTGTTACTGGAGATGGGTTTACTACCACGAGTCTGAAACGAAGAGAGAGAGCAAGGAATGTTACTGGAGATGGGTTTACTACCACGAGTCTGAAACGAAGAGAGAGAGCAAGGATTGTTACTGGAGATGGGTTTACTACCACGAGTCTGAAACGAAGAGAGAGAGCAAGGAATGTTAACCGAGATGGGTTTACTACCACGAGTCTGAAACTACGAGAGAGAGCAAGGATTGTCGCCATCCCTCCTCACCGAAACCGAAGAAGTTTTGCACGCAGCAATCTACAGGGGAGTTTATGCTGACTCTCTTTTGGGATGAACGAGGCATTATTTTAAATCACTACATACCGAGGGGGGAAAACTGTCAACAGTGCCAGATACAGATCTTCTCGGGAATCATCTTTGACCCGCAATCAAATCCAAACAACGTGGACTTTCGAGTAAAGGTATCCTTTTGCAACATGACAATGCTTGACCCTCATACTGTTCCTGCAACGGCTGCAACCATCGAGGACCTCCACTTTCAGTGTCTACCACATCCGCCATACTCACGAGACCTAACCCCAAGTGATGTCCATGTCTTTGGACGATTAAAAGAGGCATTGGGAGGAAAGCCTTTCAGGCCGATGGAGCTCCAGGGGTGATGCATAAGTGGTTACACACGCGACCAAGATAACTTTTTTCTACAAAATCCTTGCACTAATAGGCGCTGGGGGACTTGTATCGGACGCAACGGTGACTACGTCTAAAAATGATACAGTTGTTTCACTTTTTCAGAATAAATTTACCAGAAAAATATATTTCAGGATTTCATACGAAGCCTCTTCATATAATGAACGAATCTCTTTACCAACCAATTATGTATGCTTTGCATCGTTGACAAAAATAGATTTAAATCTCTTGCAAATGTTTGCCTTGCTTAACTCTTCAGTTCACACTTATTTGCATTTGGTGATAGCTTTGCACTGCTGACTTGATTTTATACTGTTCATATCATGCAGCTGATTTGATTGCAAGTGATAAATGTATGAGCATTGAAATTCCATTAATTTTACCAAAACAAAAAACAGCTGAGTAAACAAATGTATTGATAATTGTTTTGTTGATGTTTTCTAACAAAATTGATTATTCTCATTTCTATAAGCTATGTTTGCAGTGTAAATAATATTGTTTGTCAGTTAAGTTGGTTGTTCTTAGTTCTCGTAGTCCTTAGCCGACCTGTACTTCTATATGAACACATACCCCTGTGCAGGTCCCAGCTCTGGTATGAGCTGGATGTAGCCGTTAGAAGGGCTTCCTGCTTAGCTGGCTAGGCTCGAGCAGCTTAATACTCCGCTACGTATGGACAAGCGCTTACGGAGGGTGGTTAACCGTTGTGCAAGTCCATCTTAATAGACTCAAACACTAGAGGAAAGTAGACCAGCAGCCTGTTAGGCGCCATCTATGCTGATCTAAACAAACCACCTAACCATGGCCTGTGTTATGCCATGTCACACAGTTAGTCGCCTCTTACGACATACTCTCTGTGAGGCAGTGGTACTATTCTTGGCCTTGTCATACACAAAGACCCTGGCAGACCACGCGGGGTGGTTATTATTGTAGTAAATTAAATTTGTCTTGTACAACTATTTAAAAAAATACTCGGTGATGTTAATATTTTCAAGTAGTCAGGATCAGGGTGCTGAGCAGTGCATGATCTGCGGCGGTCAGCGACCCGTAGCTGACTGCTAGCGTCAGGGTCAGCACACAGAGCTGCCAAGACCCTTCTACACCTCCACTAGGACCAAGATGGCACCAAATTGGCCATGGTCTAGTCTTGTTCTCGTGTTTTAGTCCATTATGGATGCGGCCAGGCCACGGATTTGACTGGCATTCCCACTAGTCAACGACTTACACTTGTGTCCATGGAAATGTTTTCGGGTTTTCTATTTGGATTAGTTTGTTCGTTCAATTTGCTGGTTTTTTTTGGCCTTGATTATCTTAGCATTGTCTTCGGCTATTTGCAATAGTATTTTGGTTACCCTGCGTCGTATTTCCACGGTCCAGTGCACATGGCTGAACTTCACGAGGTTTTCGTCTTTCGGACTGTTTAATGAGAGCTCCAGTTTTGGTAATGTATACATTAGCCAATAATAATGGACTAACTGATCCCTTTGGAGAGATTGGACCTTGCCTGGTTAGCAAGATGGCCAAGACACATCGCTCACATGTTGAATGATGTTGTCGAAAGTTAAGGCACTCGCCTCACAAAGTGATGAACGAAAATGGTGGATGATCAAATCCCGCAAGTTTCAAGCGACATCTGGTCTCAAGAGAGGTGGGATAAATCCTGAAGCTACCTCCAGTCATCTTGACTGGACAATTGCTGAAGAAGATCTTTGACTGGTGTTCAGAAGCACTGCTATTTCATTCCGTCACTCACCATGTGGTCCGTCACGATGCACTCAACTGCTGCAGTCAACTCTGGTGTCACCACTCGGTGTGCATCCCCTAGCCGAGACCAGTCTGTCACAAAACTCAAACTTTTAGAACTTCCTGTTCCACTCTTACGTTTGCTGGAGTGAAAAGCACACCTCACCGTACTGAACCGTCATTTGGCGATGAATTTCGTACGGTTTCTATCCTTGGCACATATATAACATCAGATAGAAGATGCAATTACGAAATAAAATGCAGAATAGCCCAAGGAAAATCGGTTTAGACCATGAAACAAAACTTTGTCGCTGAAACTGAGAAAGAGAGTCCTTGGATGCTACGGGGAACCAGTACTGACATATGGCAGTGAATCATGGACAATTAGCAAACAAGTGCTTAGATCTTTCGAAGCAACGGAGATGGGGTTTTACAGAAGAATGCTGCGGATCCCATGGGCTGCCAGGAAGACTAATGATACAGCACTCGAGGAGGTGCAAACACAAAGACAACTTAATGCAAGGATCAGGACAAGGCAATCGTCCTTTTTTGGGCATGTTATGAGAAGAGGCGATTCGGAGCACGTTGTGACAACGGGAAAGATAGACAGAGGAAGACAGAGAGAGAGAAGATGCTGGAAAGCCTGAGGGAATGGCATGGACGACAATCAACAACAGAGCTGGTAAGCGACACACGTGATAGAAGCGGATGAAGGTCCATGATCACCAATACTAACTGGCAGGGCACATGATGATGATGGTGATTCTCTCTGTCACTGCTAAAATAACAGAATACTGCTCCTCTCTCCGTCACTGCTAAAAAAAACAGATAACAGAATACTGCTCCTCTTTGCTGCATGTCACTAGTCTTACGGCCATCTTTAATTGGTGATCTAATGTCACGTGGTTCGTCTACGGCGTAAAACCACCAGCAGGACTTGTGAAAGACATTAACAATGATACTACCAATTTACAAGACAATGGCACAGTTTTTCTAATTTATATCGCAATGTTAAGGTTTTCATTTGAATCCACCTCGTATTCTGCAGATTTAACCGATAATCTCTACCATTTTTCCCTCTCGGACAGGCGACCAAAGACAGGGCATACGAGCGCAGTCTGAACTCCCACCATTAATCTCAACACCTCCAGCAAAAGAGGAAGCGGTGGCTGCTCCACCATCCAACTCTAGGCTCATTCTTTCCGGAGGAGAAGGCTACGTTGACTTTAGGCTAGGTATGTTACCAGGGGACTCAGTAGTCTTGAGGTAAGGTGTCCGCCTCGGGTGCCGGAGGTCATGGGTTCGAATCACGGTGGAATCGTGGATTTTTTTTCACGTGGATTTTCTGGTAAAAATTTCCCTGATCTCTGTGTAGTGAAATTGGACTCCCATGTTCAGTGTCGAGAACGTTAAAAATCCCTTAGCAGTTGGAAATAAAAAAGAGTAGGCTTATCTGTCGCTGCTTGGACAAAAATTCAAATTTCTAGTTTAAAATCTCATCATCATCATGTAGCATGTCCTTTGCAGAACATCGCTCTCACAACAGCCGATCTGTAAGGCTCACGATCTCTGGCCAGAACGTCGCTCTCACAACAACTGATCTGTAAGACTCTCGATCTCTGGCCAGAACGTCGCTCTCACAACAGCTGATCTGTAAGACTCGATCTCTGGCCAGAACGTCACTCTCACAACAGCCGATCTGTAAGACTCTCGATCTCTGGCCAGAACGTCGCTCTCACAACAGCCGATCTGTAAGACTCTCGATCTCTGGCCAGAACGTCGCTCTCACAACAGCTGATCTGTAAGACTCGATCTCTGGCCAGAATGTCGGTCTCAGAACAGCTGATCTGTAAGACTCGATCTCTGGCCAGAACGTCGGCTTCACAACAGTCGATCTGTAAGACTCTCGATCTCTAGCCATAACTCCCGTCTCTGTCACTGCCATCTTCAGGACCTCCGTGATGTCTTGTGTCCATCTTCTCCTTGGTCTGCCTCTGCCCCACTTTCCAGACACCATACCCTCCAGTTTCGTTCTCTCCATTATGACGTTTGATGTGGCCAAAATATTTTAGCTTTCTTTACATAATATTGTTTACTAACCAACTTTCTCCGATATCCAGTTCTTGTAGGATATCTGCATTTTTTAATTTTTGCTATCCATATTGCTAAAAATCTGCCCAAATTATTTATACCTTCCCCTAGGCCTAGTAAGCCGCAGGAAGTTTAAAATACATAAAACGGATAGTCTTCGGTTATCTGGCAACAGCCATTAACAACATGCCTTTTTGAATACCAGGATTTCTAGTATCCAAGTAATTTTGTACAATTTTATGTACAAGTTACTGTATATATTTTTATTTAAAGGTTAAAGGCGATGGCTCGACCCCATCACCGCGGGTTTCCCCATATGGTTCTGTCTCTCTTCGCAAAAGGGTATGCCGCCTGCCGGGAGTATCACACAAGGCAAGCACTCCGTAGCTCCAGCGATGAACCCACGTATCTCCTGAAAAAAATTGCCTTCATGAACCGACCGTCGGAGTTGAACCAACACCGCCTGAACACGAAGCAAACGGCTTCGCCACTGAGACATTTTTATTTATGGATAATTATGTACACTTTATGTACGGATAATTCTGTAAGATTTCATGTACAGATCATGTTGTAAGATTCCATGTACAGATCATTATGTAAGATTTCATGTACAGATCATGCTGTAAGATTTCATGTACAGATCATTATGTAAAATTTCATGTACAGATCATGCTGTAAGATTTCATGTACAGATCATGTTGTAAGATTCCATGTACAGATCATTATGTAAGATTTCATGTACAGATCATTATGTAAAATTTCATGTACAGATCATGCTGTAAGATTTCATGTACAGATCATGCTGTAAGATTTCATGTACAGATCATGTTGTAAGATTTCATGTACAGATCATTATGTAAGATTTCATGTACAGATCATTATGTAAAATTTCATGTACAGATCATGCTGTAAGATTTCATGTACAGATCATGCTGTAAGATTTCATGTACAGATCATGTTGTAAGATTTCATGTACAGATCATTATGTAAGATTTCATGTACAGATCATTATGTAAAATTTCATGTACAGATCATGCTGTAAGATTTCATGTACAGATCATGTTGTAAGATTCCATGTACAGATCATTATGTAAGATTTCATGTACAGATCATTATGTAAGATTTCATGTACAGATCATTATGTAAAATTTCATGTACAGATCATGCTGTAAGATTTCATGTACAGATCATGTTGTAAGATTCCATGTACAGATCATTATGTAAGATTCCATGTACAGATCATTATGTAAAATTTCATGTACAGATCATGCTGTAAGATTTCATGTACAGATCATGCTGTAAGATTTCATGTACAGATCATGCTGTAAGATTTCATGTACAGATCATGCTGTAAGATTTCATGTACAGATCATTATGTAAAATTTCATGTGCAGATCATGCTGTAAGATTTCATGTACAGATCATGTTGTAAGATTCCATGTACAGATCATTATGTAAGATTCCATGTACAGATCATTATGTAAAATTTCATGTACAGATCATGCTGTAAGATTTCATGTACAGATCATGCTGTAAGATTTCATGTACAGATCATGTTGTAAGATTTCATGTACAGATCATTATGTAAGATTTCATGTACAGATCATTATGTAAAATTTCATGTACAGATCATGCTGTAAGATTTCATGTACAGATCATGTTGTAAGATTCCATGTACAGATCATTATGTAAGATTTCATGTACAGATCATTATGTAAGATTTCATGTACAGATCATTATGTAAAATTTCATGTACAGATCATGCTGTAAGATTTCATGTACAGATCATGTTGTAAGATTCCATGTACAGATCATTATGTAAGATTCCATGTACAGATCATTATGTAAAATTTCATGTACAGATCATGCTGTAAGATTTCATGTACAGATCATGCTGTAAGATTTCATGTACAGATCATGCTGTAAGATTTCATGTACAGATCATGTTGTAAGATTCCATGTACAGATCATTATGTAAGATTTCATGTACAGATCATTATGTAAAATTTCATGTACAGATCATGCTGTAAGATTTCATGTACAGATCATGTTGTAAGATTCCATGTACAGATCATTATGTAAGATTTCATGTACAGATCATTATGTAAGATTTCATGTACAGATCATTATGTAAAATTTCATGTACAGATCATGCTGTAAGATTTCATGTACAGATCATGTTGTAAGATTCCATGTACAGATCATGTTGTAAGATTCCATGTACAGATCATTATGTAAGATTTCATGTACAGATCATTATGTAAGATTTCATGTACAGATCATTATGTAAAATTTCATGTACAGATCATGCTGTAAGATTTCATGTACAGATTATGTTGTAAGATTCCATGTACAGATCATGTTGTAAGATTCCATGTACAGATCATTATGTAAGATTTCATGTACAGATCATTATGTAAGATTTCATGTACAGATCATTATGTAAAATTTCATGTATAGATCATGCTGTAAGATTTCATGTACAGATCATGCTGTAAGATTTCATGTACAGATCATGTTGTAAGATTTCATGTACAGATCATTATGTAAGATTTCATGTACAGATCATTATGTAAAATTTCATGTACAGATCATGCTGTAAGATTTCATGTACAGATCATGTTGTAAGATTCCATGTACAGATCATTATGTAAGATTTCATGTACAGATCATTATGTAAGATTTCATGTACAGATCATTATGTAAAATTTCATGTACAGATCATGCTGTAAGATTTCATGTACAGATCATGTTGTAAGATTCCATGTACAGATCATTATGTAAGATTCCATGTACAGATCATTATGTAAAATTTCATGTACAGATAATGCTGTAAGATTTCATGTACAGATCATGCTGTAAGATTTCATGTACAGATCATGCTGTAAGATTTCATGTACAGATCATGTTGTAAGATTCCATGTACAGATCATTATGTAAGATTTCATGTACAGATCATTATGTAAGATTTCATGTACAGATCATTATGTAAAATTTCATGTACAGATCATGCTGTAAGATTTCATGTACAGATCATGTTGTAAGATTCCATGTACAGATCATTATGTAAGATTCCATGTACAGATCATTATGTAAAATTTCATGTACAGATCATGCTGTAAGATTTCATGTACAGATCATGTTGTAAGATTCCATGTACAGATCATTATGTAAGATTGCATGTACAGATCATGTTGTAAGATTTCATGTACAGATCATTATGTAAGATTCCATGTACAGATCATTATGTACAAGTTTGTCACTAGAAAGAACTTTGGGAATGCAAATTATTTCAATATTTAAAAAATGGAAGCTGCGATGGAAATGAAGGTCAAAAGTTGAAAATAACATACACAGGTTTGGCTCGGCTTTCGCACTCTGGGAGAAACAAAATAAAACCTATGTTGCGGTCAAGTCTGTCCTGTTAGTTAGTTGCCCACCGCAAGCAATGAAGGCCACATCAATAGACGGTTTTGTCTTGATGACGTAACTTGCGCTGTATTTGGATTATAGTGAGGGAGGAACTGCGCTGGTCATCAACTTCACTCTCTATTCCTGAGCTGCCTTGGATTAGTGATACGACTTAAGTCAATATGACTGGAGGTGACTCAGGATGCATGCACTCTGGACCCACCTCTTTGAGACCAGGGTCACTTGAAACCTATGGGGCTCGAACCCACGCCGTTTTCATTCATCGCTTTAAGAGGCGAGTGCCTTACCTCTCGACCACAGCGACCCTCAGTTTAGTGTATAACACGCGAGCAGTGAATGAGCTGACAGCAATGATTGACTCATAACTGGCTGCTTGCGTCAGGGTCAGCGAACCATAACTGACTGAAACTCTATTCCGCCTCCTTGTGGCGATCCTGACACGCCCATCCCAGGATTATCTCATTTAATCCGTTTCCATGGACACAAGTGTAAGTCGTCAACTAGTGTCAAACCTGTGGCCTGGCTGCATCCAGAAAACAACCAAAGATAAATTGATAGCATAGACGATTGTCCTTGGTGTGGGATGCGGTAATCTATGCAGACATGGCAAAACATAGATGGGTAGGTCACATGTTGCGACGAAACGATGGTCGATGGAGCATGGCGACAGCAATCTGGTACCCCCAAGGCAAAAAGAGACAGACGGGAAAACCTCCATTGTGTTGGCCAGACTTCCTTGCTGTACACAACAACATCCGAGACGGCTCTGGTGGAGGGCTTACCACCCACTGGACTTACGGGATCTTATATCTGGCTGCCTGCGTCAGGGTCAGCCAACCAGAGCTTACAGCAGCCAGCGACTCGTATCTGGCTGCCTGTGTCAGGGTCAGCCAACCAGAGCTTACAGCAGCCAGCGACTCGTATCTGGCTGCCTGTGTCAGGGTCTGCCAACCAGAGCTTACAGCAGCCAGCGACTCGTATCTGGCTGCCTGCATCAGGGTCAGCCAACCAGAGCTTACAGCAGCCAGCGACTCGTATCTGGCTGCCTGCGTCAGGGTCAGCCAACCAGAGCTTACAGCAGCCAGCGACTCGTATCTGGCTGCCTGCGTCAGGGTCAGCCAACCAGAGCTAACAGCAGCCAGCGACTCGTATCTGGCTGCCTGCGTCAGGGTCAGACAACCAGAACTGACCAAGACCCTATTCCGCTTCCAAGTTGCGACCTTGAAAACAGGCTGCATTAGTGTAGTCTGGCAAAGGGAATTGGGATCACAGTGGGAAGGCAAACCTGTCCACCAAAAATGCCAAATGACACCGGATGTGTCTTGCCGAAAGGTGCAGATATCGCAGCTTCGCTGTAAACTACAACACAGCCGGAGACGAAGTTGAGAAGTGTCTAGAAGAGAGAAGAATTCGAGATGACTTAATACAGGTTTATAAAATGATCAGAGGAACGGATAAATTAGACTATAACAAGTTTTTTTCAAAATACAACCGCCTACAAGAACAAGAGGGCATAGCTACAAATTAACCAAAGAAAGATCCAGATTGGATATTAGGAAATATTTGTTTAGTCAGAGAGTGGTCACTGCTTGAAATGTATTGCCACAGGAGGTAGTGGGACAGTAAATACAAATAAGAATAGATTGGATGCGTATAGCTTTTAGAGCAAGGTGATGTAAATGAAACTGGTTGTATACAGACTCTGGGATCAAGATGCTGAGCAGCGCATGAGCTGCAGTGGTCAGCGACCCATAGCTGACTGCTAGCGTCAGGGCCAGCGAACCATAACTGCCAAGACCCTTCTACACCTCCACGTGGTGATCCTGGATAACAGACTGCAGCAGGGCATACTGGCTAAGGAGAAGGGATTGAAGAGGGAATGCTAACCCGGTACTCAAAAAATGCTTGTTGAAGTCGGATGTGTTGGACCGAAAGGTGCAAATATCGCAGTCAAGCTGTAAACTACGACACAACGCTTTCCATTCTCTGGACTACATTCAGCTACTTAAGTCCTTTCAGGGTTTGGTAGTGGGAGATTGAGAACGAACGAAGAAGTATACAGACTCTGCAGAGTCTTCTAAACCAGTATAAAGACGTTACGTTAGGTTAAGAGATCAAGAAGAGACTGATCACCTATAGATCTGCCTTAAATGCTGTGATGTCTATTCTCAATGGGAGAGTTTACAGATATTGGTTTAACTACAGTTGATTGGTCGAGTAACTTAAGTCATGTGATATTCTCATTATATTCTCAGGTGATGGTGACGATGCAGACCCTGATGCTGTAGCAGCCGGAGATAATGATGAAGATGCCAACAAAGCTGCGTCTGTGACTCGCGTGGACACAAGCCACATCATCATGTGGCAGGTTATCACCCAAAACTGATTGCAGACGAGAACCACTTACCTTCATCTTTATCTTCGTTCTCACAAATAACCACATCAATTTCCCTCATAAGCACGATAGTCTGCCTCATTCCTCTCTCGTAACCATAAAGTCTATTCCTCACATAACTTTATCTATTTGCCCCGTAAAACTATCTTGTCTCTTGCTTCTGTTGTCATAGTAAATTAAAGTCTCAGATCAGGTCCGGTCATCCCGTAACCGGTGAGGTCGTTGGGGCACACATGAAGACATCCTCACAACTCCATGCCATCCCTCTCTGTCAGATGCCGCTGCCTGTGACTCTTCTGGTCGGAGACTGGTCCATTCTTTTATGTTGTCCTCCCATCTCTTTTTTGGCCGGCCTCTTCGTCGTCTGCCATGCACCTTCCCCTGGAGGATTGTGTTTGCAAGACCACTTGGTCTCGATATGTGACCGTACTAAGTGAGTTTCCTTCTTTTGACAGTTGCCAAGAGATCTTCGAAAGGCCATATTGCTGTTGTAATTCTATCTTGTATTTCTGCGTTTGTAACTCGATCTTTGTACGTGACGTTTAAAAGTTTTCGGAAACATCTCATCTCCAAGGCCTGTATCCTTCGTTGAAGGTCAGCTGTAACTGTCCATGTCTCACACGCATAGAGGAATATTGACAGGACCAGTGTACGCATTAATCTGATTTTCGTGCTTAGTGCTAACCGTTTATCTTGCCAGATTTTGTTAAGCCGTGCAAGCGCCGCTATTGTCTGTGCTATTCTGGCCAACACTTCACATTTTGATCCTTCATCACTGACAATCGACCCAAGATATTTAAAACGGTCAACCACTTCGAGTTCCTGACCGTTAACTGTTATCGTGCTTTTGAAGCCCGTGGCGTTGTTGATCATTAATTTTGTCTTTCCAGCGTTTATCTCCATACCATAGTCAAGAGCTCTTTCATCAAGCCTTCTGACCCATTCCTGGAGTTCTGCCCCCGAACCCGCCAACCCGTCGACACCATCCGCAAAACGAAGGTTGGCAATCGCTCGCCCCCCCCCCCCCCCAATCCCGACAGTACCAACACAACCTCCAAGTGCCCCACTCACAATTCCCCCAAGGAATATATTGAAAAGAGCCGGAGAGAGTGCAGACCCCCGTCCCACACCAACCGATGCGCGAAACCAATCTCTCCGCCTCCCATTCACAAGAACTGCGCCAGACGCCCCGCCATACAGGTGCTCAAGGACCGCTATAATATTTCCGTTTATATCACACATTAAATAATTAAAGTCTATCCCTCACATAACTTCATCTATTTGTCCCAAACAACTATCTTGTCTCATGCTTCTGTTGTCATGGTAAATTAAAGTCTATCCCTCACAGAACTTTATCTATTTGTCCCAAACAACTATCTTGTCTCATGCTTCTGTTGTCATGGTAAATTAAAGTCTATCCCTCACATAACTTCATCTATTTGTCCCGTACAACTATCCTGTCTCATGCTTCTGTTGTTATAGTATATTAAGGTCTGTCCCTCACAGAACTGTATCTTCTTCTTCTTCTTCTTCTTCGATCAACTGATGCATGCTTCTAGCCCTCTGAGGTTCTCGAAGGAGACTATGTTTCAGGTCTTTGCCTGTCCTCTATAGCTTCTCGAGCATGGTCGCTCTCTCTCCCCTGGACCAGACTGCTTCTCTTTAGTCTGCATAAGTAAGACAGTCCTGCAAGATATTTTCTGGTGTTTGCTTGGAGCTCAGCATTCGCACGTGGCCGTGTCTCTAAGACCCATTTTGGGGAGGTGGGCCTTGAGTCTGCAATGTCCCGTTCAGAGCCTGAAGATCTTTGTCTGAATAACCACATCAATTTCCAACATCTTGTTCTTCTATTGTTACCATATTCATCTTTTTCCGCCTTCGTACTGAAAAGGGCATCATGATGTTTTGCATAGTTTACTAAGAAGCTGCAATGGATGCGCCTTTCGGTTGGCCAGACACATTCAGTTTCAGCTGGTTTTTAAAAAATATAGAGTTTGCCTTTCCACTGCTATCTCTTAGCCAGTCTACACTGGTACATCCTGTGTCCAGGGCCACCACTTGGAGGCGGAGTCTTCGTCAGCTCTGATTTGCTGACTATTATGTGAGTAGCCAGGTACAAGTCGCAGGCTGCTGTCAGCTCGTTCACTGTACTGCCTCTTTGGCACCTTGTCACCATGTTATTAACTTAACGTCTTTATACTGGTTTAGAAGACCCTGCAGAGTCTGTATACAACCAGTTACATTTACATCACCTTGCTCTAAAATCTATGCGCATCCAGTTTATTCTTAAACGCATTAACTGTCCCTGCCTCCACCACCTCCCCTGGCAATGCATTCCAAGCAGACACCACTCTCTGACTAAAAAAATATTTCCTAATATCTAACCTGGACCTCTCTTTAGTCAGCTTGTAGCTATGCCCTCGTGTTATTGTAGGTGGCTGTATTGTAAAAAACTTGTTATAGTCTAATTTATCGATTCCTCTGATCATCTTATAAACCTGTATTAAGTCACCACGAATTCTTCTCTCTTCGAGACACTGTAGGCCGGTTTTTCTGAGTCGTTCCTCATAACTGGAATCCCACTATCATCTTTGTCGCTCTTTTCTGTATTCTTTCTAGCATGTTTATGTCCCCTCTACGATAAGGACTCCACACCTGTACACAGTACTCCAATCTAGGTCTAACTAAAGCTATATACAGTTTGACGATCACTTCCTTGCTCTTATGTTTAATATTTCTTTTTATCATACCTAACATTGCATTTGCCTTTTTCACTGCTACCTGAACTTGCTCACTCACCTTACCTGTATGATCTTTTATAACCCCTGGGTCCCTATTCTTCTTCTTCTTCTTTTGTTCTCAAACTCCCGCTACCACGGCTGGAAAATTACTTTGTAAGTTGCAGGATGTAGTCCAGAGAACGGAATGTGTTGTGTCATAGTTTACAGCTTGACTGCGATATTTTCACATTTCGGTCCGATGCATCCGACTTTAGCGAGTATTTTTGGGTACCCTGTTAGCCTTCCCTCTTTGATCCCTTCTCCTTCGCCAGTCTGCTCTGTTGCAGCCTGCTATCCAGGAACACCACGTGGAGGTGTAGAAGGGGGGGTCTTGGCAGCTCCGATTCGCTGGCTCTGACGCCAGCAGTCAGCTTTGGGTCGCTGACCGCTACAGCTCATGCGCTGCTCGGCCCTCATTCGCTGGCTCTGACGCCAGCAGTCAGCTTTGGGTCGCTGACCGCTACAGCTCATGCACTGCTCGGCATCTTGATTCCTTGTTGCCGTGTAATATAATTTATCCCCCAATTAATATCACCTATTTCCATCTTACAACTTGCGGCCCATCTGGCAACTCTCGTCACCATACAATTGATCCCTCCCATGTACAAGAGAGGCGGAACCATATCCTACTTTATCTGTTTTAGTGCAGTGGTTCACAAACAGTTTCAGCCGACGACACCCTCAGTGTACCAGAATTTTTCTACGGCACACTCCAAGTCATAAAATAAGCCTACTTAACAGTTGCAGTGCAGTGTGCAGTTGATGAAAATATTGGAATGCTTTGCTGCACCCCTTTAAACCAACAATGGCATCCTCGGGTGCTCATACATTTATCGCTTGCAATCAAATCAGCTGTTTGATATGAACAGTATAAAATCAAGTCAGCAGTGCAGAGCTATCAGCTCAGTTCAAGTGCCATCTTCGCATCGAAGGTCGGCTGGTCCAGTGTACTCTATCTCTTACCGTAATGCTTCAATCTGAGAGGCTATTTTTAGTCCATCTCCTGATGTTATCCACCCACTTAAAACCTTCCAACCCTACCCTCCAGGAGGGAGTTTCACATGAAAACCTGAAATATATTATTTTGGAAACCTCTGTGTTAGTGAAGTGACATACATAGAAACACATTTGTTCCACTATCTGTCTGTCCTCAGCAGAGCGTTAGCCTATTAAATTATAGAACTACATTGTTTATTATGTATAATAATAATAATATTGATATTCTATTACTAATGTAACTGATATATCATATTGTGTTTTTTATTTGTGGAAAATTAAATAAATACAATAAAGCAGAATAGTTCTGTAAATAGCCTCACATGTTGCGAACATGCGAGGCGTTTTCAAATGAAACTTGACCTAGCTGCACCAAGTGAACATACATACAATGCGCATGATGATGTCACTTCTGATGTAAACAGCACATACCAACCGTCAAGTTTGCAAAATTTCATTATCCTCTGGCTCATAGTTTCCACAGCAGACCGTTGAAAACATGGCGGGTGTGATACGGAATCCGTCCAAAGTTGATCAGCGAGCGGTGATTTGGTTTCTAACAGCTGAAGGATGTCGACCAGTTGACATTCATCGCAAAATGCTGGCAGTGTATGGTGACAAAGGTGTGTCAAAGACAATAGTGAAGAACTGGACAACGATGTTTAAAGAAGGATGTGAGTTAACGAAAGATCTTCCGAGACCAGGTCAGGAGGTGCATATTGTTGCGTCAGAAGATGACATCGCCAAAATTTATGCAGCAATTTGAGTCACTATACACTGCCTGCATTCTGCAATAAATGTCAACTAGTCGACATCCGTCAGCTGTTAGGAACAAAATCACTGCTCGTTGATCAGCCCTGGACGGATTCCATATCACACCCACCATGTTTTCAATGGTATGCCGAGGATACTATGAGTCGGAGGATAATGAAATTTTGTGGACTTGATGGTTGGTATGTGCTGTTTACACCTGAAGTGACATCATCATGCACATCGTACGTATGATCACTTGGTGCAGCTAGGTCCGGTTTCATTTGAACACACCTGGTATATACACGTATCACTATGGCCTTTGTGTCACATATCATTGCGTATTATAAGTATCCATGCTGAAGTTTTCATTCTTTGATCTTCCGTAGAGTTGAACATTCTTTTGGTGAAGGTACGGCACTTTCATCCACAGACAGTCATTTTGGGTATATCAGGGCGTGTGAGCTTTACAAAGAATAGTCTGCTTCTAGGATTAAAATCTTGCTCATTGCTGATAAACGGTACTCCCTGAAAGGGAGTACACTCTCAGCTAGAGAATAATATGGCTTCTTTCACACCGTCATCAAGTTCCGTCTCTGTATCGGAGGTTTGCGGTAATGAATTTCCAGCTGTCTCTGTCTTGCGCCAGGCTGGTACACACTCAAACTGTGTCCTGACCACATCCTGATGTTGTCTGCCCATCTGTACCGCTGCCGTCCTCTGGCTCTCTTGCCATCTACCCCTCCCTCCAAAATGACCTTTAGCAGACTGTGATTGCGCTTGACATGACAAAAAAATTTTCATTTTTCTATCTTTTTATTTCCTTCAGAAGTATCCGTTCCATCTGGACTCTTTAATAGTGCAGCTGTGGCATCTCCTTGTACAATCTGATGGATTTACTTCCCCTGTCCTGACATCACTCTTATTTACTTCCCCTGTCATGGACACCATCCTTACTTACTTCCCCTGTCCTGGTCATCACTCTTATTTACTTCCCCTATCAGGGACACCACTCTACTTACTTCCCCTATCATGGACACCACCCTATTTACATCCCTTGTCCTGGGCATCACTCTTACTTACTTCCCCTGTCCTGGGCATCACTCTTACTTACTTCCCCTGTCCCGGGTATCAGTCTTACTTACTTCCCCTGTCCTGGGCATCACTCTTACTTACTTCCCCTGTCCCGGGTATCAGTCTTACTTACTTCCCCTGCCCTGGGTATCACTCTTACTTACTTCCCCTGTCCTGGGTATCACTCTTACATACTTCCCCTGTCCTGGGTATCACTCGTACTTACTTCCACTGTCCTGGGCATCACTCTTACATACTTCCCCTGTCCTGGGCACGTCGTCATACATCATGTTTCAGATGTTCACCCATGTGTACTGCCTTGTCATTCCCTCTCAACATATGATGAATTCATGGAATGCATTGCGGCAGGATGTAGTGGAGGCAGAGTCAGTTAATGCATTCAAAGATAAATTGGATGCTCACAGTATTTCTGAAATTGATGGAGTGAAATACACTGGTTGTATACAGACTCTGAAGAGCCTTCTAAACCAGTATGATAAAGTTAAGTTAAGTTAACATGTTTCCAGAAGGTTTGGACAGATCATCAAATGGTCTGGATCTTATGTTGGAGTCCATCGATGTTGATTGAAATCAACGGGAGAGCCATTTTATAATCCAAGATGCTTCAGTAGTGGAAGAATTGGCCGACTGGAAAGTCTTTTCCAAGGGACGCATGATGGCTGTATTAATTACAATCTACTTGGAGACTCCTGTGTCCTTCTCTGTGTTCTGTTATTTTTGTTGTCGTTATTGTTTCGGGTATGGTAGGTCGTCATCAGAATGCCATGATGGCAGCAGAGGGTTTGAAGTCAGAGTTTTATTTCTCCTACGCTAATTAGGGAGCCTCGTAGCGCAGTGGTTAGCGTGCTGGCTTCACATCTGAGTGGTCCTGGGTTCATTCCCCAGCTGAGGCGGAAATGTTTTTTCAGACCACAATGGCTCCCTGGTTGACCCAGCCTTAAATGGGTACCGTTTCAGTCCTGGAAGTAAAAGCGGCGAGGGATAGGAGATGGCTACCACCCTCATATAGCCGAGCCTTTGAAATGTGACACCTCACACACCTACGGCAGTAATGCTATGGGTTACTTTACTTTACTATGTTAATTACCAGCTGTAGATTATACGTTTAATCTGCTCAGAATATTCCCTCTTCCATCCGTCATCACCAGGTTATCTTTGATGTTGTGTGTCCATCGTTTCGTTGGTCTGTCAATCACATTGTCTAATCACAGTTCTCTCCGATACGCTTTTTGTTTTTCTTGAAAACCACTGTAGTGTTTGATCTGGTAAAAGTATGTGTCCTAAACATAATTATGTTTACGAGTAAATTGAGGACATCCTGTGTTTTGTTTTTTCACTGTCCATAGTACTCTGAGAACTTTGGCTCCAAATAATCAATTTTCATCTTTAGCGTTTGTGTAACGGCCCATGCTTTGCATCTGTACGTTGCCGAGAAACAGATGTATGTCCTCAAGATTTGTATTTTGTGTAGTTGTTAGATTTCTGCCGTACATTTCTCATTTTATATAACCTCTTCGCTGTCATAGACATTCTTCTTTCTGGCTGTCTCCATTTTTGCCGAGCATGGAGCAGATGGACTCAAAGCTCGTGACGTTTTCCATTTCTTCCTTTCCTAGTATAACTTTGTTTCTGTTTTTTTTTCTTTTGTTTTATCGGTGATTATTAGATATTGACCACTGATAAAAATTGTGATATTCTCAGTTCTACTTTTGGATATTTGGGACCAAATAACAACATTCAGTCAAATTGCACGCCCCGTGAATAATATTTAATAGTGTAAGATACATGTTGCCTGGTGGCCAGATATGTCTGCATGCATTTTAATGTGACCTCAAGAAATGGGTCGCGATATGTCTTGCTCTCTATATTTTGTTCTGTGATATTATTTGAGACCTTACATACGACAATGGCTAGCATTTTCCATTTCCCCTATTGTAATAACTTCATGCAGTGAGACTGGTTTAATATTGTTCACCATTTATTATCATTTCCTTTTGAGCTCCAGCCAAAGCATAGAGTTACCACTAGAACTGGCTCCTATGCTGGAAGCCTGTATTCTTCTTCGTACACTATCAGACATCAACTTGGATTTATTTGAAGAAAGCATTGGTCATCCTGAGGCTGTCAACACTGCCATAGAGCTTGTCTAGTGTTGGCACTGGTGACAGCCACATGTGCTTTCTCTGGTCCTCATATGTCAGGCAATTTTGCAGCAGATGTTCAGGGGTCATTTTCCCTGTACCGCATTCGTCAGTAGCACCTATCTTCAGTTTATTGAATAGATGGTACCTCAGTCTGTTGTGGCCTGTGCGGAGTCTGAAGACCACGACCTGCTCTCTTCTGTTCAACTGGTTGTTGTTTGCGAATGCCCACAATGAGTAGGTTAAAAGGACGTTAAGTGGTAGATTGTCCTAGCTTTTCTCACATCCTGAGCGTGCTGATGAAGGTGAACTGGGTTCTGCAAGCGGTTGCGCTATGCTTGGCTTCATCTGTGTCGCTCACTAATGCGGGGATCACGTTGATCCCTCACCTCATTAGCCAGGCTGCCATGAAAGCGGCACGTTTCTAGGGAGGACTACTAGGAAGCCGAGGTGAGGGTCTTGGCCAATATATTTTGCCTGTCCCTGACTAACATGTCTGATCAGAATATTTTGCATGACCCTGACTAACATGTCTGATCAGTATATTTTGTCCAACCCTGACTAACATGTCTGATCAGTATATTTTGTCTGACCTTGACTAACATGTCTGATCAGTATATTTTGCCTGACCCTCACTAACACTCTGATCAGTATGTTTTGCCTGACCAGACGTTAGTCTTCTTCCCTGTTCAACAGGTAATAAGCATCACTTATTGTGTAGCCAATATGCCCTGTTTCCCATTTGGCCATGTATCTGGCCCTAATAAACCTTTTAGACTAGAATCTGGTTGTGGAAGCCTTCCAACTTCTATTGCCAGTCTGTCTGCCTCCTCGCTGCGTTGAATGTACCTCGACTAGCCTGTGTTCAAGATCTTGTGTTGGTGGTTTCAGTACCGGTTGTTTGACATCATGATGTTGCTAGCCCCACTTACAACCTTCTGTAGTCACTATTAACGACATGTTTTGAAGGTTGAAAAAGTAAATGGAGTCTCATAGAAGAAACTGCTGTCAGAGATGACGCGTTAGAGATTTCGGTGTACGCAGCTTAGGTTAGGACGATTGCGACTTGGTGGTCTTAAGGTGAGGTGTCCATCTTCGGTGCTGGATATTGCGGGTTCGAATCACGGAGGATACCGGGATATTTTCACGTAAATCTTCTTGTAAAAATTCCTCTGATCTCTGGGTAGTGAGGTCGGACTCCCGTGTTCAGTGTCGAGCACGTTAAAAATTCCTTGGCAGTTGGAAATCGAAAAAAAGTAGGCTTAACAACCGCAGCCCAGACAAAATAAACAAAATTATAGTTAAAAATCTACCCATATTATTTGTACCTTCCCCCAGGCCTAATAAGCCGCAGGATGTTTAAAATACCTACTACGGATAACCTTCGGCAACCTGGCAACAAACATGAACAACATGCCTGTTTGAGCATCAGGATTGCTAGTAGTGGTAGGCAGTTCTCTTCCTTGTTGCTTTCCTTTCCTAACAGTAAACCAAGTACTGCTTTACACCTGGGTTGACTGGAGCGTGCCGGTACTTGGAGTTGAACACCCACACATATCCCGTGAAAAGATAGTGTTCTAACCCTATTCTAATCAAGTTGCAGTGGTTTTATTCTTTTTGATTGGTTGCCGTTTGAGCAGCTTAACCTTGCCATCAATCAATCATTCAACCAACCAACCAACCAATCAATCAATCAATCAAAACTTATTCAGCTCCCTGTTGAGCATAGGTCTTCAACAAATGCATGCCAAGTCAACATCTGCGGAAAGTTTTACTAAATTAGGCCCTATGCCCAGCACTTCTTAGTCATCTCTTATGACAAGTTGGGCAGGTTACGGTGTGATTATTCTTTGATCCCATTTTAGGCCTCGGTACCTTTTGGGTGGTTTAGTTGATGCTGATTTTTTTTTTTTTTAAATTTGCGTTCACCTTATTTATCCCCGAAGGCGGTGTGCGTTGCACTGTGGTTTTTATTTTGCGCCAGTCCGCCCAGTGCATCCGACTTCAGCATGAATTTTATGTAAGGGCCTGCTTCCTCCTGCATTTTTTAAGGGTTTGCTTCCCCGAGGTAATGGCCGGTGCTGTGATGGGGATCGAACCCAGCACCTTCCGGTTGTGAGCCGTGTCACTTAACCACTAGCCCACGCTGTCCCCGTTGATGATGATGATATAATAACTTTAGCTGTGAGCTGGAGGCTCTTGACAGCCCAATGCCTCCTGGACAAAAGCACATTTCTTCCTCAGTTGTTGTAGTGATGTGTAGAGCGTATTGTGGGGTGTGGTTGGGAGCAGCAGGTTCCGCAGATCGGCCAGCCCTGCGCACAAAGTCAGGAGGTGCTCAACTGACTCCTCATGGTCGAATCTGCAGTTTGGTTCAAAGAGTGGGTCTAATCTATTCAGATGTTTGATGGAATGTAAGAACAGCCCTGCCAAGCAGAAACCAGAAAACAACTCAACAGTCAAGCCAGAGCTTGGTGGTCTCGAGTGCCGGAGGTCGCGTGTTCGAATCACAGTGGCAGCCAGGATTTCTTTTCATGTGGATCTTCTGGTAAAAATTCCCCCGATCTCTGGGTAGTATCAAGCACATTAAAAATTCCTTGACTGTTGGAAATCGAAAAGAGTGGGCTTAACGAATGCTGCCCAACAAAATTTAAGTTAAAAATCAACCAAAGTTATTTGTACCTTTAGCAGCTATAGATGGTGGCTAACTGGCTGCGGGTCTACTTATCTCTAGTGTTTGAGTCTATTAAGATGGACTTACACATAGGTTAAACCACCCTCCAAGAAACTGGTTGTATACAGACTCTGGAGGGTCTTCTAAACCAGTATAAAGACGTTAAGTTATGAGAGGTGTAGTCTGTTCTCAGCCTGAATGGTGGTTGATTCAGCCTTAATGCTTAGATTTTATATGGTGAGTTGACCTCCGCCATATTTCAAATTTTCATCATTAATATCCTGTTTTGGCTTGCTAGTCATTGTCGCATGGACGGGATTTTTTAAAGTATTTTATTTTTTTCTGCAACTTTAAAAAAAATTAAAAAAACCAACTATTTATGATCTAGTGCCTTGTTTGAGCTGCGATTGTTTTGATGTTATTTTAAATCAATATGTATGTTGTGTTGTTAAACGTTGATACAAGCTCACTACACTCAGTCGCTCATCCCCCACCTCTGTCGAGGTGTATAGGTATTTTTTTGTATATACTTGGAATCGAGTGCGCAGACAAACAAATGATTGATCTTTGGTGTCCGTGCATGATGGAGGGGTTGCCTCGTTTTTGCCTAACGCTGGCCGTTATTGGGTGGTGTGAATTTTGTCACCCTTTAAAATGTTTGCCTGAACAGTAGCTAATAGCCTGTTTATTATTTACAACTGTCAAAGGCTCTTTCTTTTATGTGCACAGAGTGTACAAGGGACCTCCGAGTTTATTGTCCATCTCCAATAGGACTGGGCTCGGATTTTGTCTTCGTTGAATCCAGGAAACATTTACAATTTGTGGAATTTTTTTTCCCGCTCACCCTATTTCTCTATTCCCCAAGGCGGTGTTCGTTGCACTATGTTTTTATTTTGAGCCTGTCGGCTCTGTGCATCCAAGCATCCGACTTTGGCATGCATTCTCTGTAAGGGTCTGCTTACTCCTGCATTTTCTAAGGGTTGACTTCCCCAGTGTAACTACCGGTGCTGTGACAGGGATTGAACCCAGGACCTTCGGATTGTAAGCCGTGTCACTAAACCACTAGCCCACGCCGTCCCCGTTTGCAGAAATGAAACAGCTGAAATCCTGGGCTCAGAGCACCCACAGAGGAGACATTGACAGTGGATAAAGGTGACATTTTGAAGCAGATCAACTGAAAGGATGGAGCAGGAGTGTGTGCAAGCTGCATGAACCATCTTTGGCCTCGCATCAGCCTGTGGTTCAACAACATCCTCTTCCACAATTTTTCCCCACGTCTTCTATAATCTCCTGTCCCCTCTTCCCCTGTGGGTTCCATTTCAGTATACATCTATTGCATTATTGAAATCCATTCTGAAGTGCATCCTATCCATCTCCACTGTGTCTGGCCACATCTCCAGCTGTATTAGTTATAACCGAGATCCACAAATCTGCGTCTCTTATCACATCTGGGACAAGAAAGACATAACAAAGAAATGATGAAAGAAGAGAAAGAAGAGAAAAGTTCGGCTGAGGATCATTTGGGTGGAGATGGGAGATGATTCGGAATATGAACAAAATAATATCCCTTGTAACCTTGCATTCCAATTAAAACTTCTGCGTTCGAGTTTTTCTGATCATGCTAAATCTTCAGTCCACAGTCCTATTGCCAGGATGAAGTCCACAGTCCTTTTCAGGTCTGAGCTGTGACCCCATAATTTTTGTCTCAGTTCTGCTCCATCTGGCCAGGTCTGGCATCTTAGCTGTTCATAGGCCGGGTATTCTTGAGGTTCGTATTCAGGCGTCTGGACTCCTGTCCCACATGGACATTCATTTGTTTTTGCAGATTGAACCGATATAGGTGGCCCAGTAGTCTGCAGTGGCCCATTCTCATGCGGAAGATTGCAGTTTGCTGGTGGCTTTGTAGCTGGTGGATTGGGTCTGGACTGTTACTCTCTCCCATTTCTTTCTCCTATTTTATTTTATACTGGCTGCGAATGATAGTTTTAGTCTCCTAATATAACACTTTATGGGTGTATTGTTCCATTTTTCCCACTTGCTTTGGATAGTGCATCGGCTCTCTCGTTTCCCATAATTCCACAATGAGAATTAAAACTTGACGGATTGATTTGTTATATTTTGTACACGTTAAGCATGCTATGGTTGTTGCTTGTTATTGCCAATTATTTTTTGTTTATTGTTCCTCGACTAGTCAAATGTTTGTTATTTATCTAGTCATTAGTTATTGTCACTTCGACAGTTCAGTGTTTCTCAAACATTTTGTGTGGTCATTGCGCGCTTGGAAATATTTGTCAAAATATGGAACAAACTTACAGAATAGGAGAGAACAATGATAGAAAAGGAAAGGGACCTAGGGGTTATAATAGATCATACAGGTAAAGTAAGTGAATAAGTCCAGGTCGCAGTGAAAAAGGCAAATGCAATGTTAGGTATGATAAAAAGAAATATTAAACATAGGGGCAAGGAAGTGATAGTCAAACTGTATAAAGCTTTAGTTAGACCTAGATTGGGGTACTGTGTACAGGTGTGGAGTCCTCATCGTAGAGGGGATATAAACATGATGGAAAGGATACAAAGAAGAGCAACAAAGCTGATAGTGGGATTCCAGAAATACAGTTATGAGGAAAGAGGAAAAACCAGCCTACAGTGTTTAGAAGAGAGAAGAATTCATGGTGACTTAATACAGGTTTATAAGATAATCAGAGGAATGGATAAATTAGACTATAACAAATTTTTCAAAATACAACCACCTACAAAAACAAGAGGGCATAGCTACAAATTAACTAAAGAAAGGTCCAGGAAATACTTTGTTAGTCAGAGAGTGGTGAATGCTTGGAATGCATTGCCACAGGAATTAGAGGCGGCAGTGTCAAATAATACATTTAAGAATAGATTGGATGCGCATAGCTTTTAGAGCAAGGAAATGTAAATGAAACTGGTTGTTTACAGACTCTGCAGAGTCTTCTAAACCAGTATAAAGACGTTAAGTTAAGTGACGATACACTGTTTGAGAAACACTAGTATGTTAGTCGGAGGTCTAGCCTGGCTGTTGAGTTGTTTTCTGGTTTTTGCTTGTCAGGGCTGTTCTTACATTCCGTTAAATCCGGACAATCACCCCAGTGTTAACCTTTCAAGTATGTCATAAAAGGTAGCTAATGCAAGCTGTGCATGTAAATAGCAGCCTTATCATGTAGAAAATATTATTGTAATCAGACAAACTGTAAACGTTCAAATGTATGATCCGTGGGGAGACAGGGACAGTTAATGCATTTAAGAATAGATTGGATGCACATAGATTTTAGAACAAGGTAATCTAAATTAAAATGGTTGTATACAGGTTCGCTCTGCAGAGTCTTCTAAACCAGTATAAAGAAGTTAAGCTAAGTTGATAAAGAAGGGAAGGTCATTCCAAGATGTGCTGGGCAAATGATATGCGTAAGTGGACGGGCATGACATCTATTGAAGCCGCAACCTGCGCAATGTAGAGTCCGATGGCAACGGACAGTTCACAATGTACTAAAATTTGATGCCCTTGTAACCACCTAGATTACGAGATGAGATTCATAACCAACTGTGGGGAAATGTATCGTCCTAATTTTTGCTTTTAATTTGTTGTCCATTTAATTTCCGCTTTTGTCATAGTTATAATTTTAATGGGCATAATGCAATCATTCGATGTACTGTAATATTTGCTATTTTGTATCACAGATAATATATTATTGTCGTAAAATGATTACTTATATTCGTTTGAAAATGGTGGCCACTTTGAACATCATCTTATATAGAATACTTTGTATTACAGAGAAACACAAATTGACGCTGTGTATATGGCAAGGGTGAGTCTGGCGTGAGTTCAATGACTCATTTGAAGAAAAGTAATCTAATGATTAAGTTCCTTCTCTATCGTGGGTGGTGCAGGAGCCAGAGAGGATTGAACAGGAGTAGTGTACAACCAGTCTTCGTCGCCTTCTAAGATCCTTGGAAAGTGGTCGGCGACAATCATGTCATAGGGTGTCTTTAAGGGCACTAACAAGTTCCCTACACTTCTAAGATGGTTGGTCAGTGACTGGAAAAGTGGTCTGTGTCCATCATGTCTGGGGGTGTCTTTAATGGCACTAACAAGTTCCCTCCACTTCTAAGAACATTGGTCAGTGACTGGAAAAGTGGTCTGTGTCCATCATGTCTGGGTGTGTCTTTAAGGGCACTAACAAGTTCCCTTCACTTCTAAGATCGTTGGTCAGTGACTGGGAAAGTGGTATGTGTCCATCATGTCTGGTGGCGTCTTTAAGAGCAGCGAGAAACTCCCTCCTCTTCACCGTCTTTTGTATGCTGCCCCAGCTATGGTCCATGATTTCCATTTCCTCTTCAACGGTTCTTCTCAGAGCTGTCTTAGCTCTGCCTCTCTTTCCGCTTCCGCCCGGGATCCGTACCTTATCAAATCTGGTGAATTCCTCGTTCTATTCTTAGGAAATGTCCGATTCAGTTACAGCGTCGACCGATTATGACAGTATGCATGTCTCTTCGTGGTAGCTCTGCGAAAGAAATTCTCGGTTGGTGAATCCTGAATCTTTCTTAACACTTTACAATCCGGCCTATTAAAACACAAATGTTATCAATTAGGGCCAACTGTAAAAGGTCAAGACATGATTCTAATCAACTATGCCAGACTGTATAGAGTTAAGCAACAATAACGAATTTAATTAATTAGGCTGGACTGTACAGGGTTAAGTGACGATAACGAATTTAATTAATTAGGCTGGACTGTACAGGGTTAAGTGACGATAACGAATTTAATTAATTAGGCTGGACTGTAAAGGACTATAAAGGGTTAAGTAACGATAATGAATTTAATTAATTAGGCTGGACTGTAAAGGGTTAAGTGACAATAGCAAATTTAATTAATTAGGCTGGACTGTAAAGGGTTAAGTGACGATAACGAATTTAATTAATTAGGCTGTACAGTATAAGGTTAAGTGACGATAACGAATTTAATTAATTAGGCTGTACAGTATAAGGTTAAGCAAATTGTGCGTAAATATGGCATATTTTGATGTTTCCTTTTCTCTGTTGCTCTCCAACATTCCGAACCATACAGAAACAGAGAAAGTACGCAACCCTTGTGTACAACCAGCGGGCTAATAGAACCATCAGTGTGCTGGCTCACCCTTGTGATATGGAAAGCTATCATAATGTCATTGTATTGAAAACGATATGAACACACAAAAATAAACCATTTATCATTTACATACGTTCTGTTTTCTTTGACTTCAGATTTCTGTGTGTTCTGTCTGCGCTTTTTCTGTTAAATTTTCTGTGGGTTTTTTTCTGTCAAGATTTCTGGTTTTTGATGTGAAGTTTTCTTGTGATTTTATTCTGTGAAGATTTCTAGGTTCTATTCTGTAAGTTTTCTGAGTTTTTTCAGGGTTTTGCTTTGAAGTTTTCTTGGTTTTTCTCTTGGTTTTTCTGTGAAGATTTCTGTTTTTTCTATGAAGTTTTCATGATTTTTTTTCTGTGAAGTTTTCTGGTTTTTTTTCCCTCTTCAATTATCTGCCTTTTTTGTCTGTTGAATCTTTATGTTTTTTTTCTGTCATGTTTTTGGGATGTTTTTCTGTACAAAATGTTTTGTTTTTTACCTGTTAAATTTTCTGTGGTTTTGTTCTATTAAATTGTCTGTGGTTTTTTTCATGTTAAATTGTCTGTGAGGTTTTTTCTGTAAGATTATCTGTGGTTTTTAATCTGTTTAATTGTCTGTGGTTTTTTTCTGTGAAGTTTTCTGGTTGAAGCCATGAAAAAAAGAACTTTTACCTTGCTTGTTTTTCAATAATTAAAACACATTAATTTGACACAACCTTTCTTCTTGATTCCAAGTGCTCCGCCAGGATCTTTGTGTTTGACAAGGACAAGAACAGCACCACTGCCCCACAGAGAGCATGTCGCAAGAGGCGACTAACTGTGTGACATGGCATAACACTGACCATGGTTAAGTGGCTTGTTAAGAACAGCATAGATGGTGCCTAACAGGCTGAGGGTCTACTTTGCTCAAGTGTTTGAATCTATTAAGATGGACTCCCACATTGGTTAACCACCGTCTGTGGCACTTGTCACAATGCAGCGGCGTAATAAGCTGCTGGAGTCTAGCCCGCTAAGCAGGAAATCCTCCCCCCGGCTAAATCCAGCTCACGCCAAAGCTGAGACCTGGGCATCCGCCCAAGACTATCTTCTTGCTTGACTATTATTTCCCAAGACTATCTTCTTGCTTGACTATTATTTCCCAAGACTATCTTCTTGCTTGACTATTATTTCCGAAGACTATCTTCTTGCTTGACTATTATTTCCCAAGACTATCTTCTTGCTTGACTATTATTTCCCAAGACTATCTTCTTGCTTGACTATTATTTGTTAGACTCACTATCTCTAATGTAACTAAAATGACTGTGTCTGAATAAGTGTACTCCCAGAGGTATCAGGGCCTACCACTATTTCGGTACGAGGATGCAGGCATTAATTTGGAATCTTGGGAACAGGATGCCATGGATCGTGTTACATGGAGGGGCAGGATTAAGCATGGAATACAGACAAAGGAGAAACTCATTGCTGATAGGCTAAGAACTCAACGTTTGAGAAGACACAGCACACCATGCGATGCCGCAAACAGTCCTGATTTTCCTTGCGCACACTGGGGAAGACACTTTTCGTCTCGGATTGGTATTACTAGTCACATTCGTTATCGTCATGGATTGTTGTTGTTTACGTTGTTTGTGAATGCCCACAATGAGTAGGTTACTCTTTTATGCACCCTGAAAAGGACGATAAGTGGTGGGTTGCAGTAACTTTCCTCACAACCCGAGCGTGATGGTGAAGGTGGACTGTTTTCCTCCAGGCGGTTGTGCTATGCTTGGCTTCATTCACGTGTCACTTACTACTACAGGGATCACGTCGATCCCTCACATCGTTAGCCAGGCTGCCATGAAAACAGCCCGTAGGGAGGGCTACTAGGAAACCAAGGTGAGGGTCTTGGCCACTATGTTTTGCCTGACCCTGACTAACATGTCTGATCTGTATGTTTTGCCTGACCCTGACTAACATGTCTGATCTGTATATTTTGCCTGACCCTGACTAACATGTCTGATCTGTATATTTTGCCTGACCCTGACTAACATGTCTGATCTGTATATTTTGCCTGACCCTGACTAACATGTCTGATCTGTATATTTTGCCTGACCCTGACTAACATGTCTGATCTGTATATTTTGCCTGACCCTGACTAACATGTCTGATCTGTATATTTTGCCTGACCCTGACTAACATGTCTGATCTGTATATTTTGCCTGACCCTGACTAACATGTCTGATCTGTATATTTTGCCTGACCCTGACTAACATGTCTGATCTGTATATATTGCCTGACCCTGACTAACATGTCTGATCTGTATATTTTGCCTGACCCTGACTAACATGTCTGATCTGTATATTTTGCCTGACTCTGACTAACATGTCTGATCAGTATATATTGCCTGACCCTGACTAACATGTCTGATCTGTATATATTGCCTGACCCTGACTAACATGTCTGATCTGTATATTTTGCCTGACCCTGACTAACATGTCTGATCTGTATATATTGCCTGACCCTGACTAACATGTCTGATCTGTATATATTGCCTGACCCTGACTAACATGTCTGATCTGTATATTTTGCCTGATATATTGCCTGATATATTGCCTGTTAGTCTTATGCCCCGTCATGGACTGAAGTTACATTCCTTTTTTTCAAGCATAACTTACTATCGTCTGACAAGACAGAACGAGCCAATGATGACAATGGTGATGAACAAGTGTACTCCGCTGCCGAAGACGGATGTGTCGGACCGAAAGGTGCAAATATCGCAGTCAAGCTGTAAACTAGCGACACAGCATATTCCGTTCTCCGGACTACATCATGCTGCTTGCAAAGCCCTGTTCAGGTCCTGGTAGCGGGAGATTGAGAACGAACGCAGAAGAAGTGTACTCCCACTGAAATAAGATTAAACTCTACAAAAAACAACGGCAATCAAGAAATGTTTGAACTGCTTAAACTGTATTGCCACAAATCGTCTGAAGCTGTGGTCCGATGTCACATGATATCCCTGGCCTTGTAACGGGAACCGTGAATACGAGACCCGACCTACAGACACACATTTTGAAGGTCAGGAAGTTAGGGTTGATGGTGGTAGACGTCGTCACTTTTGGCAATCCGGAAAAGTAAACCCCATGCTTAGCGTCCATAGTGGTTGTCTGAAGAAAGAGAAATGGGCATTAAAGGTCATAATGAGGATATACGAGAGTCAGTCGGTAAGAAGGTCACAAACTGATATGGGATAGCTGGATATTCTAATTGGTGGTTTCTGAAGATGGGCATTGCTTGGCAGCAACAACCAGCTTGATGATTACTTTAGTTAACAGACATTAGGTGCCACATGCACGTGCGCAGGACAGATACAAAATTGTGTTTTAACATAACTTAGCATCTTTATATTTGTTTAGAAGGCTCTGCAGAGTCTGAATACAACCAGTTTTTGTCTACTCAACTTGATATGAAAATAACTCTGCATCCGATCTATTTTTGAATGCATTATCTGATCCTGCACTATTTCCTGTGGCTACATATTCCAAGCATTCACCACTCTCTGTTTAAAAAGATTTTTTCTAATATCTAACCGGGACCTTTCTTTAATTCATTTGTAGCTGTGCCCTCTTATTCTTGTAGATAGTTGTATTTAAAAAAAACTTGTTATAGTTTAATTTATCCATTCCTCTGATCATCCTATGAACCTGTATTGTCACCTCGAATTCTTCTCTTTTCTAGACACTGTAGGCCGGTTTTTCTGAGTCTTTCCTCATAACTGTAATTCTGGAATCCCACTATCAGCTTTGTCGCTCTTCTTTGTATCCTTTCCAGCATGTTTATATCCCCTGTATGATAAGGACTCCACACCTGTACACAGTACTCCAATCTAGGTCTAACTTCCTTGCTCCTATGTTTAATATTTCTTTTTAACATACCTGACATTGCATTTGCCCTTTTCACTGCTACCTGAACTTGCTCACTCACCTTACCTGTATGATCTATTATAACCCCTAGGTCTCTTTCTTTTTCTCGTCCGTGAATTCTGCAATCATGGATCCGAAATCAATGTCAAAATCGTTTATATATATCAAGAACAAAATTGGTCCCAAAACCGAGCCTTGAGGCACTCCCACTTTTTATTTCACATTTATTTCACATCGCTCAGAGTACTCCTCATTTATGGCCCATTCTCTGCCTTCTTCCCTTTAACCAATTTTAAATCCAGTCTTCGCTGGCAGAGTGTTCAAACAAAAAACAGCTTGTTGTGGGCTGTGTTTTGGAAAAAGGACTTTGGCTGTAACGGATATTCATAAGGAAATGCTTTCTTTTATGGTGAAAAGTGTTTTCTGTGAAAGCAGTGCATAACTGGGTCGACGTCCATGTAGGACAGGAGTCCAGACACCTGAACACGTATATTAAAGAATGCTCGGCCCACGAAGAACTAAGATGCCAGATCTGGCTAGACGGAGCAGAAATGAAGCAAAAACTATAGGGTCACAGCTCAGACCTGGAAAGGAGTGTGGACTTTATCCTGGTGATAGGACTGTGGACTTCATCCTGGCGATAGAACTGTGGACTTCATCCTGGTGATAGGACTGAAGATTTAGCATGATCAGAAAAAAAGGAGGGAATATCAATTTTCCCAAGGACACAAAAATTGCTGATGGAGCCTGACCTGGTCGTCTTGTTCAGGTTGCTATAGAAGCATCTGTGAGACAGGTGAGGGAGATGGCTTGGCTTCGTTCGTTCTCAAACTCCCACTACCAAACATTGAAAGGGCTTAAGTAGCAGAATGTAGTCCAGAGAATGGAATGCGTTGTGTTGTAGTTTACAGCTTGACTGTGATATTTGCACCTTTCGGTCCAACACATCCGACTTCAACGAACATTTTTTTAGTACCCGGTTAGCATTCCCTCTTCGATCCCTTCTCCTTAGCCAGTCTTCCCTGCTGCAGCCTGTTATCCAGGATCACCGCGTGGAGGTGTAGAAGGGTCTTGGCAGATCTGGTTCGCTGGCCCTGACGCTAGCAGTCAGCTATGGGTCGCTGACCACTGCAGCTCATTCGCTGCTCAGCATCTTGATCCCAGTGAGGAAGATTTTCCGAGCTGAACGGCGAGTAACAGTAGAAGGTGTAGCAACTGTCACTGGGTACACTAACATCAACCATGGCCGGAAACATCCTGAGAATGATCAAGAGGTTGAATGTGAAATGCAGATGTGGCTGACACATCAGACCAAAGACTTCTATGTTGTAGGTCTTCTTCTTCTTCTTCGTTCTTAAACTCCCTCTAACAAGCCCTAAAAGGGATTTGCAAGTAGCATGCTGTCCGGAGAACAGAATTCGTTGTGTCGTAGTTTACAGATTGACTGCAATATTTGCACCTTTTGATCCGCCACATCTGACTTCAGATGATATTTTTGGGTACCGGGTTAGCCTTCCCGCTTCAATCCCTTCTCTTTAGCCAGTCTGCTCTGTTGCAGCCTGTTATCCAGGATCACGACGTGGAGGTGTAGAAGGGTTGGTAGCTCTGGTTGGCTGGCCCTGATGCTAGCACAACTCATGCATTGCTCAGCATCTTGATCCCTGCGGCAGGTTTTGGTGCACTGATAAAGCGATGGGATAAGTGTATTAATGCTGGTGGAGATTAGGTTCAGAAGTAAGGGATAATGTCAGTGTAATTATAAATGGGTTTCATAATCGCATCTCATTTATTAATTTTTTTTTAGTTTTAAAAAAAAAGTCATTTGTGACCTATTTACTGACTTACCCTCGTAGTCTGAGATATTGCAAATAATCATCATATAATACTGTTGTTCGAAGATGTTCATGCTGAGTTACCTCATGATGATGTTTATTTGGTAGCGGTTTACAGTGGCTCTTCTTACATCCTGAGATGTACTAGAGAAGGTGTACCAGTGACCTCCTGATGGTAGTGCAAAATGAGACTTCTCATTAAGCTGACTATAATGGGGATCACAGTGTCGATCCCCACATTTTTGGTCAGATTGCTGTGACACGGCCAGTTATCAAGGAACATGAACGAGGACGTAAGGTGTGATTATGATCAGTATGTTTCAACTGACCTTGATGTTACTCTTCGCTCCCAAAGTTAATCTGGTTGTATTTCTTACAGATGCGGGGGATGCTGTGGTTGAGAGGTAAGGCACTCGCCTCTCAAAGCATTGAACGGAAACGGCATGGGTTCGAACCATGCAGGATTTGGTCCACGTGCTAGGCTGATAAGCCAACGGCGCGAGGCTACTATAAGATGGACTACGGCCGAACGCCTCTAAGCCGGAATCCCGCCCTAAATCTCAGCACCACTGCGATGGGAGGCTACGATAGGGCTGGGACCTGGGGCTCGTGTCCCAGCCCGACCCGGTCGAGCCGCAGAAAGAGGTCTCTGCCGTCCGCCGATCATAGTGGGCGGGAAGCTGCCCGATATTCACCCCATGTGGCGATGAGGTGTGAAACCACTAGTAGAAGACTTAGTTCTCGGTCGGGGTGTCGTAAGCAGTAGAGCAGCCACCTCACTGCGAACTGTTGAGACGCAACCCTTGATCATGAGATATGTCCGCACACCAGGCGAACAACATCTCCATGCCATTACCAAGCTTGTCCCCTGGTTAAATGCACTCCTTCGAGAGGAATCGCAGGTCGCTGACATTTGGTCCACGTGCTTGGCTGATAAGCCAATGGTGCGAAGCTACCACCTGAGGGACTACGGCCGAACGCCTCTAAGCCAGAATCCCGCCCTAAATCTCAGCACCGCTGTGATGGGTGGTCACGATATGGTTGGGACCTGGGGCTCACGTCTCAGCCCGGCCCGGTCGAGCCGCAGAAATGCACCTGGCCAAATGCACTCCTGCCTCCTCTCTTTACCTCTGTCTGCTATCAGCCATCCCAATGGACGCAGAAGAGATGCAGTCCAGCGGACATTGCACCTCTGCCCTATTGTGACAACGTCTCAGGTGGCGGGGAATGCTAGGCGTGCTATCACTGCAGATGAGCTGAGAAAATAAAGGGAGCAAAGAGATACCTCACTCACATGCATATGCTACGTTTCTGGCAGGACGTTACGATCCTGAGACACAGTCACACTGGACTGCCTCTCTTCCGGGATAGTACAAACTAGTACATAGTCCATCATATCATATCATTGCCAAACCCTATAAGGTGGAGTGGGGAAGACTCGATAGTCCTGCAAGACAACTTCCCTAAGAGAGACAACTCTGACCAAAAACAACTGCTGCTTTGCAGATAGGCTGGGGACAGCCAAAGGCTAAGGAGGGCATCCCTACAGAAACGCCTGTTGAAATCGGATGCACTGATCCACAGGCTTAACAAAATAAAACAGTGCAATGTAAATATCGCTGTAAACAGCGTACGATGAAGAAGAAGAAGAACCACGCAGGTTTCAAGTGACCCCTGCTCTCAAAGAGGTGGGATCAGAGTGCCTGCATCCTGAATTACCTCCAGTCGTCTTGGCTTATGTCTTGCCACTGGTCAAAGGCAGCTCAGGACCAGAGAGTGAGGTTGATGACCAGCGCAGTGGCTCCCTCACTATAATCCATGCTTAGTGCAGTGGTTAGCGAACCGGCTTAGCATCTGATTAGTCCTGGGTTCATTCCCAGTTGAGGCGGAAATATTTTTTCAGACCGCAACGACTCCCAGATTGACCCAGCCTTAAATGGGTACCGGTTCAGTACGGGAAGTTAAAGTGGCGAGGGAGAGGAGATGGCTACCGCTCTCATACAGCCGAGCCTTTGAAATGTGAGATCGCTATCACCTCACACCCCTACGGCAGTAATGCTATGGGTTACTTTACTTTAATCCAAAATACAGCGCAAATTACATCATCAAGACATAACAGTCTGATGATGTCGTCATCATCGCTTGCGCTGGGCAACTAATTATAACCGAACTTAAATTTGTCCAAGCGGTGTGCTCGACCTTTTCGCACTGAAGACCTCATCTGATATTTTTTTGCTTGTAGGAGTATAAAAGTAAAACATTACTGTACCGTTGCATTCACGAAGACATTTAAAGCATAAATGTCTATAATCTTCTTTGTTGTGATGTTCAAACCCTCGAATGATGTAATTGCAATATTCTGATTGGACTCCAAATATAGGTCACTGAAATCTTTAATTCCATGTACCTGGAAGAAAAAGTAAAAATAGTTTTTCCGATATACGAAAGAATATGTTGACTTGAATATGTTGAAATGGAGTTTTTGAAGACTCTATTGTACTAAGCTGCAGCCTGTGAAACGTGGGCTGGCCAGTGCCCTTCTTTGCTGCTTTTACTTCCCTAACTCATGCGTCATACCCATTTACAGCTGGGTTGACTGGAGAAGCAGTCTCCGATTAAAATCACGATCCGGATTTATTTATTTTAGTCTCCCCCGACGAGATTCGAACCGAGGCACGCTGTTATCACAGAAAAGCTAACAATCTGCTCGGTTTTCTTTATGATCCTTATTAACCAAACAATAACCACGACAGTTGTCCCCCTTATGCTTTCTTTCTTAAGTCTTTTTTTTTCAGTATAACTTTTTTCTTTTTTGGTGCTCGTCTTGAAATTGGCGCTTGTGATGGTGTGTCATAGTTAACAGCAAGGCTACGATATCTGTGCCTTTCAACCCGACACATCCGATTTCAGCACTGTATTTTTTGCACTGGGTTTGCCTTTACTTTTCAATCCCTAATCTACAACCTTTCTTCTTCTTCTGCGTTCGCTCTCAATCTCCCGCTACCAGGCACTGAACAGTAGCAGGATGTAGTCCGGAGAACGGAATGCGTTTTGTCGCTAGTTTACAATTTGATTACGATATTTGTACCTTTTGGTCCGACACATCCATCTTCGGCATATCTACAACCATGATCTGTTCCTCGGAGGATCAGACTACGGTCCTGGGGGGTATCCCACATAATGTACCAAGTAAATTTCATGAATATATTCCCCTCTCTACTGAAGTCGGAACATTAGAGATTAGCAGGTCAGTCAATTTGAGATAGGATAACTCAATTAGAGCACATGGTTTTGTCATAATAAATAGCTTTACTCAAATGTCAAAAGGCAAAAGATAGCTTGGTATGGACACGTCACGAGTTCCTGCGGAATTACAAATTTGATACTGCATGGTTCCGTACCAGGAAGGAGAGGGCGGGGACATCCAAGGAAAAGATGGGCTGACAACATCACTGAGTGGCCAAGCCTTCGTCCAAGTGAGGCACGACTGGCGGCAGCGGACAGAGAGTGATGGCGTGGGATTGTGGGAGTGTCTTCAAGTGTCCCCCAACGACCTGATGTGTTATGAAATGAACTGAACTGAAATGTCAACATTGTGCGTCAACATTTTCTCCGGAGCACAAGGGAATAGGATTTTACGTATTGGGTAACCAGGGTTCAAAGAGTTAACTTCCAAGTCATTTTTAGTACTTTATCTATACTTTCTCCTTGCATTCGAAATCAAACCAGAAGGCAACAATAGACATAGTAACCGACAAACAAGCGCAATGAAAACAAGCGGTTTTCAGTGGTATAGAATTTTAGGCTGTAGGCGGTTAGGATCTTTACGGTTAATATCAATTAATTTGATTTTTTTAAAACTATTTGACAGACAGATTTGCGGCACCTGCCGTGGAATTTAAGACACAAATATGCAAATTTAGGCTGAACTGGGACAGTTAATTACTCAATTATTAATAAAAATCTTTGTAGACTTGATGAATATAAATGATTCATTCACTATTTGAATTTCAGCGATTAGTTATATGCTTCTATTTACATTATGCTGAATATAAAAATGCCCTCTTCAGTGATGTTCATCCAGCGTAATCGATGAGAACCACTCTGTTAACATTCACTATTCGCATGAGCTGAAAGATGGTTAAATAAGCCAATCAGATTCCTGATTTGTCTGCTGTGCTTAGTACAAGGAAACAGGACACAGCCTTTCACTGTGGTGGAGGATGGGGGTGGAGGATGGGGCGGAGGATGTAGTGGAGGATGGGGTGGGGGTGGAGGATGGGGCGGAGGATGGTTTGCACACAATTCAGGAGGGAGCAAATGTTATTGTGCTATTCATAGTAGACAATGGGGATTCTGTGGCAAAGTGGTTAAGTCGTCGGCCTCTTGATCAGGTGGTGTGGGTTCGACTCCAGACTCCGCCGTCTTTTTCACGGGTGCTTGATGCGGATTCCCTTGCATCTCGTAGTCACCCCCTAGTCGTCTTGTCCTTGACTCGCCACTGGGGACGGGCGGCTCGAGACGAGAGAGTAAGGATAAAAAGTAGCGCAGTTAATCCTTACTAAAAATAGCGAAAATTAATTATGCCATCATCATCTATGATGGACAGCGGCCTTTGTCTTTGCCTTGGTAGACAGTGGTGTAACGAACATAAAATTAAAACATAGTGACTCGCAGATGAATTCCGTGACAGTGGAGGAATGTTGCGCACATCAGCTCCACTCACTCGTCCTCAGCTGCTCTGATTCAGTGGCAAGACGAGGATGCAGATTTGTCTTAGTCTTTTCTCTCGAAGCCTTTCCTGCGATCAGGTATCCCACGATGCTGAGCAGCGCATGAGCTGCAGCGGTCAGCGACCCATAGCTGGCTGCTATCGTCAGCGACAGCGAACCAGAGCTGCCAAGACCCTTCTACACCTCCGCGCGGTGATCCTGGATAACAGGCTGCAGCAGGGCATACTGGCTAAGTAGAAGGGATCGAAGAGGGAATGCTAACCCGGTACTAAAAAAATGCTTACCGAAATCGGATGCGTTGGACTGAAAGGTGCAAATTTCGCAGTCAAGCTGTAAACTATGACACAACGCATTTCGTTCTCTGGACTACATTCTGCTACTTAGGCACATGTCAGGGTTTGGTAGCGGGAGATTGAGAACAAATGAAGCCAAGCCAAGGTATCCCAAAAGGCAGTGGAGGCAGAAATGGAACCTCTGAGATCACAATCCTCTACTCAATGTATCCGTAATTCAGCATTCCAGAAACCCTCAGGAGGCAGCGGAGGTGTTTCAACCAAATTGCAATGATATACGAGAACCAAAGACAATGTTAGAAGCACTTTTGTATATGGAAACATACTAAACATCAACAATTCGTGACCTAAATTCAAATGTGATTACGTCATGAGAATACGCATAGCTCTCTAAGTTCAGCGATGGCCATTCCGGCAAAGTCATACATTTTTGGGAAAAGAAAGTATACAACCACACATATCTTGACAATAAGTACTGACCAGACATGATATGAAACATAGATTGCTCCATAGAGATCAGTGATTCCCACCCGCCTGTCCTCAGACCGCTTGTCGGTCCGCAGAAATTTCCTGCCAGTCCGTGAAAAGGAAATTACTGCTAAATCCTTTATCTATTTACTGCTCAAATTCTGGTTATTTGAAACAGCTACTGGTATAGAACTTTCATTTGATAATATTAACTTTAACAAATAATAGACAAAATACTAAATCAATAATGGGTTTTTTCCCCTGAAAATTCAGAGAAAAATGTTTTCTATTTTCACCATTTTGGGAAAAATTGCTCCTATTTTGACCGATACACGAACAATTTTTCCTGTTTTCATCGGTCCGCGAACAATTTTCCTGTTTTCACCGGTCCTTGAAAATTGTTTCATGTTTTCACCGGTCCATGAACATTTTTTCCTGTTTTCACCGGTCCGCATAAATTTTTCCTGTATTCACCAGTCTGAGAACAATCTTTCCTATTTTTTGCTAGTCTGCGAACAATCTATTCTATTTTCATCGGCTCGCAAAAAATTTTGCTATTTTGGCCGGAATGTGAACATTTTTTTTCTCTTTTCACCAATATGCGAACAATTTTTCCTGTATCCACTGGGCCGCAGACAACTTTTCCTGTTTTCATTGGGCCGCGAACAATTTTTCCTGTTTTCACCGGTACACGAGTGTAAAAAGGTGGGGAAACACTGATTTAGAGAACATTAGTGCAGAATAAAGATGGCAAACTAACAATTCACGTACGAAAACATCCATAATCAAAGCGAATAGTTGTCAATTGGTCTATCCAAAATGCAGAAAGCACCTGGCACCTGCCACTGCTCTGATGCCATACTTTTCAGTACAGTCCTACAGTACAATCTTCTTACCTTCGTTGCCGTCACGTTGTCCACAAATAGGTTGCTGATAGAATTGTGAGCCACCAGAGACGGTAGCGTAGCCAGGACCCAGTCCTCACGGCCGTTGACATTAACACCAAACTCGTCCGTAGTCAGAGCAATTTTGCCTCCTTTCAGTTTAATGGAAGAGCAGCTGTCTGCGAATGTGGACTTCACTTCCAGCTGGGAAATAAAACAAAATTAGGTAGAGGGGCAAATTCTTAAACAGAACATTGTTAACAAAGAACCAATCATGCCGGAGGGAGAGTCGTTGGGAGAAGTGGATACCTTTACCTATTTAGGCAGCACAAGTCAGGAGGTACAGATGTAAGGATCAGAATTTGAAAGGCAAAACTATGAAGTAGTATCTCATCTAAAGCAGAAGTGCATATATTGAGGTCGGATTTAGATAACATTGAAGAAAGGTCTGTAATCTGGCAAATGGAGTTTAATGTAGATAAATGTACAGTCATCCACATGGGTAGATCCAATATGGAACATAATTACAGAATGGGAGAGAACAATATTAGAAAGACAGATAAGGAAAGGGACCTAGGGGTTAAAATAGATCAAACAGGTAAGGTGAGTGAGCAAGTCCAGGTAGCAGTGAAAAAGGCAAATGCAATGTTAGGTATGATTGGAATGCATTGCCACGGGAGGTAGTGAAGGCATTTGAGAATAGATTGGATGCACATAGCTGTTAGAGCAAGGTGATGTAAATGAAACTGGTTGTATACAGACTCTGCAGAGTCTTCTAAACCAGTATAAAGACGTTAAGTTAAGTTAAGTTAACCCTACCAGACCTAAGGCCCTGAACCCAACTGTCCCCCATTCCTGGGTTCCAGAGCATTAAAGAAAAAAAACCAACATGATATAGAAAAATGTTAGTTACATGCAAACAAGTGGTTAGAATAAGATGTAACTTGGAGACATTGTAGAAAATAGGTTTACCTTTCATCTAGCGTCAATATTCCACCTTTGTGTGCCAATCCACCCAGCAAAAGGCAAAGAATCTGTCTCGAGTCATAAAACATTTTGAAATCCGGGAGTAAACACAATAAAGAGCCCTCATTTGTCCAATAATCCTGATAGCTGGGCTTTATACATGAGTATTCCATATAGATCCTCAGTCCAAGAAAAGCCTTTATCTCATCACTCGAGCTGTCACCGTCTGTTTCACTTGAACAGAGTCTGAATCAACCAAATTATTGATCACCTGTTGGACTGTCATAAGCCTAGACTTACTTTGCTTTCCTGTTGAAGTGCTTGGTTCATCAGCCGTTCGTTTCATTGTCAATTTTCCGAATTTGTTCACGTTAAACCCCACATAATCAATTCAAACATGGGGGCAGCCATTTGCAATGACTAATCACGAGGATTGACCATGGTTGGTTGGTTATTTTTAGATTCTGACGCATTTTATGACGTACTACCTAAAGTACCGAAAATTAGGTACAGCGGTTTAGCGGCAGTTAAGGAAATTACCGAAAAATGGGTACAGCGGTCTGGTAGGGTTAAGGGGGGCATACATGACACTAAATAATATATGGAGATCCTGAGAGATCAGGACCAAAGTTGGAACATTCAATGCAAGTGTCAAGTCGGTGCTTCAGTATGGAGCGGAGAAATGGAGAATATGAGAGGGGAGAGATTGGGGGTTTAGCCTTATTTCTCTAGAGGCGGTGTGTGTTACACTGTGGTTTTTTAATTTCGCGCCTGTCGGTCCAGTGCATCCGAATTCAGCATACATTTTATGTAAGGGTCTGCTTCCTCCTGCATTTTCTAAGGGTTTGCTTCCCCAGGTTAACGGCCAGTGCTGTGATGGGGATCGAACCCAGCACCAGGGGACGGTGTGGCCTAGTGTTTAAGTGACACGGCTCACAACCAGAAGATGCTGGGTTCGATCCCTATCACAGCACCGGCCGTTACCCCGGGGAAGCAAACCCTTAGAAAATGCAGGAGGAAGCAGACCCTTACATAAAATGCATGCTAAAGTCGGATGCACTGGGCCGACAAGCGCAAAATAAAAACCGCAGTGCAACGCACACTGCCTTGGGGATTAGAGAAATAAGGCGAACGCAAACAAAAAAACAAAAACAAAACCCAGCACCTTCGGATTTTGAGCCGTGTCACTTAACCACTAGTCCATGCCGTCCCCAAGAGGGGAGAGATGATGGAGATGAGAGAGAAGAAAGAGAAAGAAGTGACGGAAGGAGGGAAAAGAGAGAAGTGAGAAGAGGGAGAAGAGAGAATAAGAGGTGAAAAGAGGAAGAGGAGTGAGAAAGAGAGAGAAGAGGGATAAGGGAAAATTAATAGAGGAGAGGGCAACAAAGAGGAGGAGAGAGAGAAGGAAGTTGTGAAGAGAAAAGAGGGGAAGAAGAAATGAGAGAAAGAGAGGAGAGGGAGAGAGAAAGAAGCAAGGGAGGGAGTGGATAGGAGAGAGTGAAGAGAGAGGAGGGTTGAGAGAAAAAAAAACAACAATAGACCCAACACTTACCCTCAGCGGCTTCTTCTCTGAGTGGGTCCTAGAGTCCTTTATTGGGGAGAACAGAACAGGATCACTGCACCAACATGCATATCATCAAACCTGACTGATGATGAGAGTTGTGTATGGGATAGCCACCTCATTGTATAAATGAAATTGCTGCAGAAACTATCAACGCAAATGCACTGCACTCTGATGCAGGCTTCTGAAAAAGGTTAAAGGCAAGAGCTCGAATTCATCGCAGCGGATCTCTCCATATGGCTCGGTCTCTCTCCGCAGAACAGTATCCCGTCTGCCGAGAGCTGCGCACAAAGCAGGAACTCTGTAACTCCAGCGGTGAGTCCGGGGATCTCCGGGAAAAATTGCCATCATGAACCGACGGCTGCAGTTCGAATTCAAACCCTAGCAGTCTAAACACGAGGCTTGACTACTTCGCCACTTAGACCCCGAAACCCAGGTTCATTAATGGAGGCTGTAGTGATGTTGTTCCTATGCTCTGGCTGGAGGGAACAAGTTGAAGGCAAAACCAGCTTTTAGGAAAATCTGATTCCAGCCAATTGCAATATGGTTTCAAAGCACTGGTTTTTGTGTGATGAGATTGCCAGCCCAATGCACAACCCTTGTCAGTTACCTCTTATGATATGGAAGGAAGGAAACAGTGGGCTTGTTGTATTTTCCCTGCGAACCATTCAAATATATATCATAATCATGTATCATTTCATCTTCTTCGTCATTTGTTTTCAAATTTCCGCTACCAAGCCCTGAAAAGGGCTTTGCAAGTAGCAAGATGTAGTCCGAAGAACGGAATGCGCTGTGTCGAAGTTTACTGCTTGACTATGATAATTTCACCCTTCCGTCCGACACATCCGACTTCAGCAAGCATTTTTGTATACTGAGTTAGTCTTACCTCTTCCATACCTTCTCCTTAGCCCGTCTGCTCTGTTGCAGCCTGTTATCCAGGATCACTGCGTGGAGGTGGAGAAGGGTCTTGGCAGTTCTGGTTCTCTCGCTCTGACGCTAGCAGTTAGCTTTAGGTCGCTGACCGGATGGCTGCAGCTCATGCACTGCTGAGTAGTTTGATCCTACCCTGACAGTTGGCTATCATGGACTTCCACTTCCTTCTATTATGTGTGCCGTTTATCAGTTCTGTTATTTTGTCCGTTGACCCAGTGTGTTCCAACCTGCCTCTTCTTATGACATGCCCGAAAATGGATATTGTGAGGGTAATTGCAAACCTTTATCGGCAGGCGACCAGCGCTGTCTCAGTAGAGGGAACGCTAGGCGATTGGTTCCGTACGACGGTGGGTGTGAGACAGGGTTGTATACTCTCCCCCACACTCTTCAATATCTTCTTGGAGAGAATAATGGAGACGACCTTAAAAGGACATGTTGGCACGGTTACAATTGGTGACAGGCTTATCACCAACTTCCGCTTTGCTGATGATATTGATGTATTGGCAGGCACAGAGAGGGAACTCCAGGAGTTGATTGGTAGATTGGATAGAGCGGCCCTGAGTTTTGGTATGGAAATAAATGCTGATAAAACAAAACTCATGACCAATAACGTTGCAGGGTTTCAATCTGTCATAGAGGCAAATGGGCAGGTACTTGAGGTGGTAAAACGTTTAAAATATCTTGGATCGTTGATCTGCGATGAGGGTTCGAAGCCAGAGGTAATTGCCAGAATAGCACAAACAACAGCGGCGCTGACTAGGCTGCAACCTCTTTGGCGAGACAAGCGCCTCGCCCTCTGCATAAAAGTTGGACTACTGCGCTCTTTGGTGCTGTCAATATTTCTGTATGCCTGCGAGACCTGGACCATCACAGCAGATATCCAGGGCAGAATACGTGCAATGGAAATGAGGTGCTATAGAAAACTCCTAAATGTTACATATAAGGATCGTGTCACGAACGTAGACATCTGTCAGAGAGTTGAAGACGCTATTGGTCCTTTTGAAGATCTGTTCACAACTATCAAAAGGCGAAAGATGGCCTGGTGCGGGCACGTCGCGAGGTCCAACGGAATTCCCAACTCGATACTCTTTGGATCCGTACCGGGACAGAGAGGGCGAGGACGTCCAAGGAAGAGATGGGTGGACAACATCGCTGAGTGGTCAGGCCTTCGTCACGGTGAGATACGTCAGGCGGCGACAGACAGAGAGAGCTGGCGTGGGATTTTCATGTCTTCATGTGTGCCCCAACGACCTGATGGGTTACGGGATGAACTGAACTGAACTGAAAATGGATAACTGACTTTTCCTGATGTTTGCTGTTAGTTTTCTTTGAGTCTGTGCCTCCTCGAGAACAATGTTATTAGCTTTCTTTGCAGTCAATGGAACTTTCTACATTCATATGTGAAACCAAATTTCCGTTGCAATGGAAATATGTGATAATACTCAGGCAGCCTAAAAACAGAATCCGACAGGCGCAAAATAAAAACACAGTGCAACGCACACCGCCTTGGGGATTAGAAAAATAAGGCGAACCCAAAAAAAAACAAAAAACAAAACATGAAACCTAAAAAAAAACCACCCACAAGTTATGTTACAAACATAAACCCACCCACAAGATAATTTTACAAACATAAAGCCACCCACAAGTTACAAACATAAACCCACCCACAAGATAATTTTACAAACATAAAATCACCCATAAGTTAACAAAAATAAAATCACTCACAAGTTACAAACATAAAATCACCCACAAGTTACAAACATAAAATCACCCACAAGTTACAAACATAAAATCACCCACAAGTTACAAACATAAAATCACCCGCAAGTAACAAACATAAAATCACTCACAAGTTACAGACATAAAATCACCCACAAGTTACAAACATAAAATCACCCACAAGTTACAAACATAAAATCACCCGCAAGTTACAAACATAAACCCACCCACAAGTTAATTTTACAAACATAAAATCACCCGCAAGTTACAAACATAAACCCACCAACAAGTTTATGTTACAAACATAAACCCGCCTGCCGGCTAATGTTACAAACATAAACCCACTCACGGGTGCATTGTTAGACTCCAGAAATATTGTGGAGTTGTGTCTTGCTCCCAGTGGAGCATCATTGAAAGACATGGTGATGATCCTGGCCTCAGCTAACACTCTCAAGAAGTCTCTCCCTCCGAGGGAAGTCAACTCTATACTGACCATGCCAGAGTGGCTCATTCCGAAGATGTAAAGTAGCCAGCCTGTCACCTGGTACAGTTTGAGGAGAAACAGGAAAAAATGAGTATTTTCGGACAGCAATAACAATCAAACATACCAGGAGAAATACCTTCTGGTCAGGTGAAACATACTGATCAGACATGTTAGTCAGGGTCAGGTGAAACATACTGATCAGACATGTTAGTCAGGGTCAGGCAAAACATACTGATCAGACATGTTAGTCAGGGTCAGGTGAAACATACTGGTCAGACATGTTAGTCAGGGTCAGGTGAAACATACTGATCAGACATGTTAGTCAGAGTCAGGCAAAACATACTGATCAGACATGTTAGTCAGGGTCAGACAAAACATACTGATCAGACATGTTAGTCAGGGTCAGGTGAAACATACTGGTCAGACATGTTAGTCAGGGTCAGGCAAAACATACTGATCAGACATGTTAGTCAGGGTCAGGTGAAACATACTGATCAGACATGTTAGTCAGGGTCAGGCAAAACATACTGATCAGACATGTTAGTCAGGGTCAGGTGAAACATACTGATCAGACATGTTAGTCAGGGTCAGGTGAAACATACTGATCAAAAATGTTAGTCAGAGTCAGGTGAAACATACTGATCAGACATGTTAGTCAGGGTCAGGCAAAACATACTGATCAGACATGTTAGTCAGGGTCAGGTGAAACATACTGATCAGACATGTTAGTCAGGGTCAGGCAAAACATACTGATCAGACATGTTAGTCAGGGTCAGGTGAAACATACTGATCAGACATGTTAGTCAGGGTCAGGTGAAACATACTGATCAGACATGTTAGTCAGGGTCAGGCAAAACATACTGATCAGACATGTTAGTCAGGGTCAGGTGAAACATACTGATCAAATATGTTAGTCAGGGTCAGGTGAAACATACTGATCAGACATGTTAGTCAGGGTCAGGTGAAACATACTGATCAAACATATTAGTCAGGGTCAGGTGAAACATACTGATCAAACATGTTAGTCAGGGTCAGGCAAAATATACTGATCAGACATGTTAGTCAGGGTCAGGTGAAACATACTGATCAAACATATTAGTCAGGGTCAGGTGAAACATACTGATCAAACATATAAGTCAGGGTCAGGCAAAATATAGTGGCCAAGACCCTCACCGCAACTTCTCAGTAGTCCTCCCTGGAAACGGGCTGTTTTATGGCAGCCTAAGAAGGTGAGGTATTGACGCGATCCCCATAGTAGTGAGTCACATGCAGATGAAACCAAGCATAGCCCAACTGCCTGGAGGACCCCAGTCCACCTTCATCAGTGCCTTCGGGATGTTATAAAAGCTGCAACAGCCCGCCACTAAACGTCCTTTTCAGGGCGAACAAAAAGTGTAAACCTACTCATTGTGGGCATTCACAAACAACAACAACAACAACAACAACAACAACAACAACAACAACAACAACAAGTGCAATGGCCTTGCTGGCTTTGTTGAGCTCATCTATGCATTGCTCGGCTTCTCTGGCACTGTGGTTAAGGATGGGCAAACCTTTTGTGGTTGAGGACGGACAAACCTTTTTTGGTTGAGAATGGGCAAACTTTATGTGCTTGACGACGGACAAACCTTATATGGTTGAGGACGGGTAAACCTTATGTGGTTGAGGATGGACCAACTTGATGTAATTAAAGACGGGCAAACCTTATGTGATTGAGGATGGGCAAACCTTTTGTGGTTTAGGACGGGCAAACCTTAACTGGTTGAAGATGGACCAACTTGATGTGGTTGAGGATGGGCAAACCTAATGTGGTTGAGGATGGGCAAACCTTTTGTGGTTGAGTATTTCTCCATCTATGCTGATGCCTTGATTTTCCCAATTCGTTTTTCTAATGACTTCTTCAAGGGTCTCCGGGAAGAGTTTTCGGGAGATCATATCACTAAGCTTAACTTGATTATACTGGTTTGGAAGGTTCCACAGAGTCTGTTGGTTGGCTGGTTGGTTGGCTGCTGTTTGGTTGGCTGGTTGATAGGTTGGTTGGTAGGTTGTTGGCTGGTAGGTTGGTTGGTTGGTTGGCTGGTTGGTAGATTGGTTGGTTGGCTGGTTGGTAGGTTGTTGGCTGGTTGGTAGGTTGGTTGGTTGGTTGGCTGGTTAGTTGGCCGGCTGATTGGTTGGTTGGCTGGCTGTCTAGCTGGCTGGCTGATTGGTAGGCTGGCTGGCTGGTTGGTTGGTTGGTTGGGTGGTTGGTTGCAAATGCCCACAATGGGTTGGTAACCCTTTTGTGCACCCTAAAAATGATGAAACTTGTGGCAGAATGTAGTAGCTTTCCTGACATCCCGAGTATACTGATGAAGTGGACCAAGGTCTTCCAGGCGGTTGTGCAATGCTTGGCTTCATCTGGGTGTTACTCACACTACAGGGATCATGTCAAACCTCACCTTGTTAGCCAGTCTGTTGTCCTCGACAACAGCCCGTTTCCAGGATGACCAACGAAGAGGTCAGGTGAGGGTCTTAGCCAGTATATTTCTCCTGACCATGGCTAACATTGTTTGATCAGTGTGTTTTGCCTGACCCTGGCTAACATTGTTTGATCAGTGTGTTTTGCCTGACCCTGGCTAACATTGTTTGATCAGTGTGTTTTGCCTGACCCTGGCTAACATTGTTTGATCAGTGTGTTTTGCCTGACCCTGGCTAACATTGTTTGATCAGTGTGTTTTGCCTGACCCTGGCTAACATTGTTTGATCAGTGTGTTTTGCCTGATCCTGGGTAACATTGTTTGATCAGTGTGTTTCTCCTGACCCTGGCTAACATTGTTTGATCAGTATGTTTTGCCTGACCCTGGCTAACATTGTTTGATCAGTGTGTTTCTCCTGACACTGACTAACATTGTATGATCAGTGTGTTTTGCCTGACCCTGGCTAACATTGTTTGATCAGTGTGTTTTGCCTGACCCTGGCTAACATTGTTTGATCAGTGTGTTTTGCCTGACCTTGGCTAACATTGTTTGATCAGTGTGTTTCTCCTGACCCTGGCTAACATTGTTTGATCAGTGTGTTTCTCCTGACCCTGACTAACATTGTTTGATCAGTGTGTTTTGCCTGACCCTGGCTAACATTGTTTGATCAGTGTGTTTTGCCTGACCTTGGCTAACATTGTTTGATCAGTGTGTTTTGCCTGACCAGATGTTAGCCTCATCGTCCCAACAGAGTCTGTATACAACCAGTTTATTTCACTCCACCAATACTTTAATAACTGTGAGCATCCAATCTGTTTTTGAATGCATTAACTGACCCTGCCCCAACTATTAAGTTAAGTTAATCTATCATTCTTCTTCTTCTTCTGGTGCATTCAGGCTTTTTGGTCATGCTAGATCTGTAGTTCTGTTGCTAGGACAAAGTTCACAACCCTCTCCAGGTCCAAGTGGCAGCGCCCACAGCTTCTTTATCAGCTCGGCTCCGTCTGGCCAGATTTTACATTGTAGGTATCTGTATGCTTGGCAGTCCTGTAGGATGTGTTCAAGGGTCTAGACTCTGATTCAACGTGAGCAGTCCCTTGTGTGTTATATATTGAGCAAATGTAGATGACCCAATAGTCTGCAGTGGCCTGTTCTCAAGTGAAAGATGTTCATTTGGTCATCCTGGAAACGGGCTGTTGTCGAGGACAACAGACTGGCTAACAAGGTGAGGTTTGACATGATCCCTGTAGTGTGAGTGACACCCAGATGAAGCCAAGCATTGCACAACCGCCTGGAAGACCTTGGTCCAACACCAACAAGGACAAGAGGGCACAGCTACAAGTTGACTAAGGAGAGGTCCAGATTAGATATTAGGAAGTATTTTTTTAGCCAGAGAGTTGTGAATGCTTGGAATGCATTGCCAAGTGAGGTGGTGGAGGCTGGGACGGTCAATGCATTTAAGAATAGATTGGATGCGAACAGCTTCTAGAGCAAGATGATGTAATTGGAACTGGTTGTATACAGACTCTGCAGAGTCTTCTAAACCAGTATAAAGACGTTAAGTTAAGTTAAGGTCTATTGCTCACTTCCATGTCTTTCTTCCATTTTGAGTTGTGGATGATAGTTCATCATTTTGATAGTATAATGCTATAAATGATGATTTTAAGATATTAATTGTCATGATGAGATGATAGCAGCCTCTACCATTGTGTTAAGGATAGCTAAAACCATCAGAATGACCAGGACACAGTACAGGAAGTATCGCTTGCGGCCTCTGATGCCTGCACGATGAAGTGCGTCCTCCTCCACTGGAACGTATCCTGCCCTAGAAACAAACAATAAGAGAAAATAAATTTCAAAGTAAAATGAAATGATAAACGATCAAGGAATAATCACGTGTTATAATCACAACATGTGTAATGAGAAACTTGTGAAAAGCGGTCAGAATTACGAGAAGAGATGGAATCTGAAATGAGGAAATGTGACCGGAAATTGGAACATTGCATAAGTGGTATGTGTGTTATTGTTGCTGATGTTGTTATTGTTGTTGATGGTGTTGTTACTTGTTACTGTTGTTGATATTGTTGTTGTTGTTTATGTTGATGTTTTGTAGTTGTTGTTGATGTAGCTGTTGTTGATGTTGCTATTGTTGTTGATTTTGTTGTTGGTGTTGCTGTTGTTGATGTTGTTGTTGTGGTTGATGTTAATGTTGTTATTGTTGCCAATAATGTTGCTATTATTGTTGTTGGAGTTGCTGTTGTTATTGTTAATGTTGTTGATGTTATTTTTGATCAAGAATGAGCATACCTGAAGTTGCTATTATGTTGTGCATTGATTTTCCTCTTTCTCGTAGCTTTGGCTCTCATGGATAACGTGGATGCACCAATCTGACCAACAGACATGGGGCTAGTGGGATCCGATCTCACACCAACTATGGACACATCCCCAGTACTTATTCCGGGCTGGAAATATACAAGAAATGCAAGAACACTCATGAATTACGTATTGACCTTAGCTCTAACCTCATATTTATGATTGTATGTCCTTGTTAACTGTCTGCTCCGAGCTGTTTATTCTTTTGCAATTTATTCTTATTTCAGCTGGCTTTTGGTGGGGTTTGCCTTCCCACTGCAATCCCTAATCTATTTGCCAGACTACACTAGTGCAGCCTGTTTCCAGGGCTGCTTCTTAGAGGTAGAATTGGGTCTTTGCCAGCTCTGATTCGCTGACTCGGCTATGCGTTGTCTGCTGCTGTCAGCTCATTGACCACAGTAGTTGCTCTTCAATGGCTACCCTTCCATTGTGAAATCACAGGAAATGAGAGACCTGATGCCCTGTCCAAAGCAGGTGACAAAATAGAGAACTTATCCACACAGTGTCTGACCGAGAAGCAAAATCTATCATTCAGAATCAGTACAACTCACAATGGAAGAAAGACATGGAAGTGAGTAACGGACCTGCTCCATAGACTTCAATAAACCATCATCTTTCGTCTGAGAACAGGTCACTGCAGGCTATTGGGTCACCTACATCAGCTTAAGATATCACACACAAGTGACTGCCCATGTGAAACCACAATCTAGACCTTTGAACAGGACCGCCAGCATACAGAGACCTACGATGCCAGACCTGGTCAGACGGAGCCGAGCTGACACAGAAGCTGTGGGGCTGCCACTCGGACCTGGAGAGGACTGCGGGGTTCGTCCCAGCAATGGGACTACAGATCTTGCATGACCAAAAAGCCTGAACATAGAAGAACACTGCTGCATCCATCTTCGGGATTGAGACAGGGACTTTATCTCTGAGGCGGCTATCTGAGACCTCTTAAACGAGGGTAAGATGCAGAAGGGGGTGTCTGTGGCATGGCATAAGTGGATAGTGGATGTAGAGGCATTGAACCTTTGGGAAATTGCGTGGATCTACTGTCCTGGCCATGCTGGGGTTTGGGGGAATGGAAGCGCAGTCATCCTGGCCTCTCGCTGAAATCCGCAGCCGGGACATTGGCAAGGGATAAAGGTGACATTTTGAAGTTGATCAACTGAGAGGACGGAGTAGCAGTGTATACAACCAGCAGGCTGCAGGAACACATCTTTGCCATTTGCTGAGAGGGACTGAGTGCAGCGGGCGACGTAGAAACGGAGCTGAACAGAACTTATCATCCCGCGACATAACAAGATACAACATAGCACAATACACCACATCACAACTTAACACACCACAACATAACACAGCATAACGCACCACAACATAACACAACATAGTACAATGCACCACAGCACAACACAATGTAACAAACACAACACACCAAACGCATCACAACATAACGCACCCCAACATAACACAACACACCATAACGTACTACAACGTAATGCGTCACAACATAACGCACCACAACATAACGCACCCCACCATAACGCACCACAACATAACGCACCCCACCATAACGCACCACAACATAACGCACCACAACATAACACAACACACCATAACGCACCCCAACATAACACAACACACCATAACGTACTACAACATAACGCGTCACAACATAACACAACACACCATAACGCACCACAACATAACACAACACACTATAACGCACCACAACATAACACAACACACCATAACGCACCACAACATAACACAACACACCATAACGCACCACAACATAACACAACACACCATAACGCACCACAACATAACACAACACACCATAACGCACCACAACATAACACAACACACCATAACGCACCACAACATAACACAACACACCATAACGCACCACAACATAACACACCACACCATAACGCACCACAACATAACACACCACACCATTATCACTTCCTATTTGACTTTGGTTGTCTTCTTTGAGAGCATGTAACCTTTTTATTAGTAGGCCTAAAGATATCAACCATAGAACAACATAGCACACCGCATCACAACATAACGCACCACAATATAACACAACACACCACACCATAACGCACCACAACATAACACACCACACCATTATCACTTCCTATTTGACTTTGGTTGTCTTCTTTGAGAGCATGTAACCTTTTTATTAGTAGGCCTAAAGATATGAACCATAGAACAACATAGCACACCGCATCACAACATAACGCACCACAATATAACACAACACAGCACACCAGAACATAACACAACCCAACACAGCACACCACAACATAACATAAATGAACTGGAAATAATGCTTGTTAAAGCCTTACGATCTATTATGTCCTGGATGGACTTTCGCGAACGCGCACTCACACACAACACAGAACGATAAAGTTCATAAACACTGTATAGGCATATTCGAAGACAGACAAACTGTTGATATAATTACTTTAGACCTATCACAAACTCACGTCTGAATCCACAGTGGACATCGTGGTGTGTGTTGAAACGTTCATGGCTCTGCTCCCCTGTCTTATTACTCGAATCTCAGTTTGAAGCCATCAGCGATATATTTACAAATCTTCACAGCAAGTCCTGAAGAAACAGGTTACCCACTTCTGCTGCAAGATTAAATGTTAAATGAGCAGTAAAGAACAAAATCCGCACTGTCGTTCAATATCTCCTAGCATGTTTATCGGAACTTATATCGGGGGAATAAGAAAGTAAGTTTCTAAACTCCAATTTGAAATGGAGAGCTTGAAGCCGTCGCAGGTGAAGCGACTGGCAGCAAGCTATTTTTAGCTGTAAATTCAGCTCACGGGAACGCGTATGATACCTTCTAAGACACAGGCATTGCTCCCTGTTGGAAGGTCACGTACTAGCAGACGCCGCCTTTGCCTTTCTGGAAGTAGATGTGAATGTATTAGCTGTGCCGTTTGTACGAATACAATATTTGGTCAGTTTCACGAGAGGATCGGCGTGATAGCATAGCCATCCCCAACCTGGGATAAACTGTATGGCGACGAAAGAAACTGTGACAGACTACCAAGTATATGAGGGGAATGTATTTATGTTCATTGACTGACAAGCCCGACCGACAAGGCAGAAACAAGCGCTCTTCAGTGTGAAAGGTGTGTTGCCAGTTGTCTAAGTTCTTGTGTTGTTTAGACCAGAGCTTCTCACATTTTTTCAGACCGTACCTTTCTTCCAACTTTGTTTTCTTTCTGCACCGCCCTCCCCTTGCCATGTTGGCAGAACGATAGTTATTTAAATGTTTTGTTTGTAAATAGAACAGGTTTTGGGTACTTGCGTCTTAATTCACCCCAAACAAAAGTAATATATATTTTTAGCACCGAAAATGAGGTAGGGACGTCACAGAATAATCCACTTTTCAACTGTTGGGAGGTGTCAAACGTTCAACGAAAATAGACGAGAATTTATGTTTGCGCTTATTCATGCCGACTTAGGAATGCATTTCTGGAATCTGTTAACGTTGGCCCATGATAAGGAGAGTGGCATCCAGTTTCTACAGCGGCATGGCATTTTCCATGCTGTCAGATGATGCAAGGGGGACGGCGTGGCCTAGTGGTTAAGTGTCACGGCTCACAAGCCGAAGGTGCTGGGTTCGATCCCCATCACAGCACCGGCCGTTACCCCGGGGAAGCAAACCCTTAGAAAATGCAGGAGGAAGCAGACCCTTACATAACATGCATGCTGAAGTCGGATGCACTGGGCCGACAGGCGCAAAATAAAAACCACAGTGCAACGTACACCGCCTTGGGGATTAAAGAAAATAAGGCGAACGGGAAAAAAAGCTGATGCAAGAACAACCATAGCATCTTACCCTAACCCTAAACCTAACCATAACCCTAAACCTAACCATAACCCTAACTCTAAACATAACCCTAACTCTAAACCTAAACATAACTCTTAACATAACCCTAAACATAACCCTAACACTAAACCTAACCCTAACCTTAACCCTAAACATAACCCTAACACTAAACCTAACCCAAAAGCTAACCCTAACCCTAAACATAACCCTAACACTAAACCTAACCCTAACCCTAACCCTAAACATAACCCTAACACTAAACCTAAACATAACCCTAACTCTAAACATAACCCTAAACATAACCCTAACACTAAACCTAACCCTAACCCTAACCCTAAACATAACCCTAACACTAAACCTAAACATAACCCTAACTCTAAACATAACCCTAAACATAACCCTAACACTAAACCTAACCCTAACCCTAACCCTAAACATAACCCTAACACTAAACCTAAACATAACCCTAACTCTAAACATAACCCTAAACATAACCCTAACACTAAACCTAACCCTAACCCTAACCCTAAACATAACCCTAACACTAAACCTAAACATAACCCTAACTCTAAACATAACCCTAAACATTACACTAACTATCTTCTCTACACTTCTGTCTTAACTAAGACTTTACTTATTTATTTAATATATAATGACATGTCCTCCCTTTAAAACGGAAATGTAATGTCCCATTACGTACAATAAGAACCTGTGAACTTTGTTTGGGGTAAATTTAGAGCTGAGTAGATAAAGTTCAGGGGTAAAACCTCATCCTACCATGCAATTAGGGTGCAGGAGTAGAAGGAAGAGGAGAGGAAAAGCGACATTGTTGCAGTGCGCATGACGATCCATCTACTTGAAAGCACGGTTCCTCTGTGGCCGACTAGTCTCGTGCCATGCCCCCCCCCCCTCCCCCTCCATCTCCATTTGCAATTTTCACCTGTGGCTCTCTTGGAATATAATAGGGACACCAGGGAGCATATAGCCCCCGGTTGAGAACCGCTGGTTTTGTAGTGCGGTTTCTGGTGATCGTTATACGAAGAGTCTCTTTTTGTCTCCTTTCTTTTTGCAATGCACCACCGACGACGTGGAGTAATGGCAAGATTTCCCTTAGAACAAAAATCTGCATCTACCAATCCTGCGTGGTTCCCAGTCCTGCTTTACGGCCCGAGACCTGGACATTGTTGAAATATAACATGTCGAGACTGGAGACCTTCCACATGCGCAACCAGCGGCGTTTCCTGGGCATCCGATGGCATGACAAGAGACAGTACCCTCCCTAGCAACTTTTGGGCACACGTGTACACAGATGTGTCTGCCTCGGTGAGCGATACAAGGGGAGGCAGTGGAATCTACATCGAAAACTCCAATGTCGACATAGAAAATCATTCCATAGCAGGAGAGACCTGTACCAGCAGGAGAGATCTGTACCAGCAGGAGAGACCTGTACCAATTTAGGAGCTGAAGCAAGAGCTGTTCATGCAGCAACTCAGATTCTTATCAGTCAAAACATAAATACAAGGAAAACGGTCATTCTAACAGAGTCCAGGAGTGTACTCATCTCAAGCCACAAACAAGATAGACTCTCACATGAAATAAAATACAACATAGGATTGCTGTCTCAAAAAACAGATTTGGTCCTACAATGGATTCCGGCCCGCTGTGGGATCCCTGGAAACGAGAAAGCAGATGAGTCGGAAGTGGCAGTATGCAGACTCCCCATCCGCAGAGCTATAAAGAAGCAAAGACACTCATTAAACGATCCATGAGGACAGAATGGAGTGACCAGCACAAAGAATACACGCCAGAAAATGACAGCATAGACAACTTGGCAGAGATGGGCAGACAAAGATCTTCAGACTCAGAACGGGACATTGTAGACTCAAGGCCCACCTCCACAGAATGGGTCTCAGAGACACTGTCACGTGCGATTATAGAGCCCCCAAGCGGACGCCAGAACATATTCGGCAAGAATGCCCTACCTATGCAGACCAAAGAGAGGCAGTCTGGCCTGGTGAAACGACTATGCTAGAAAAGCTGTGGCGGACCGGCGAAGACCTGAAACGCACCGTCTCCTTCGTGAACCTCACCGGACTTGAAGCCTAGCATCAGTTGATCGATGAAGAAGAAGAAGAAGATGGCATGACTACATCCGCAAAGTGGAGGTCTCTGCTAAAACAAGCCTCCACCACGGCCATCTAGATGGCCCTGCCTCCACCAAATCTCATAAACACTTTACCATCGCCGAGTTTCTTTGTTCGGTCATGTCGTACGGCTGGACCAGGAAACCCCGGCCCACAAGATACTACACAGATCATTTCTCGGCGCCAAAAGTCGTCTCCCGACCGGCTGGAGGCACAGAATAGGCCGTCCCCGCACAGTGT